>OV277348.1:22284386-22796886 GCA_922984085.1 Sicus ferrugineus | reverse complement strand
GGCTTTTTTGCAAGCATACTCCGTGTGTTGCCGAAACTTGAGGCGATCATCGATCAACACTCCTAAGTATTTAATTGCGCGCTGGGAATTTATTGTTGCGTCTCCCACTTTTAACTGTGCCACTTCCACTTTTTTGCGACTACTTATGAGTACCATTTCGGTCTTATTTTCCGCCAACATCAAGCCAGTCGAATTAAGCCAGCTGCGTACAGTTTCGACGGCCATGTGCGCCTTTTCCTAGATTTGGCTTATATGTTTCGCCACCACTACTATAGCCAAGCCGTCAGCAAAGCCGATGATGTTAACTCCTTCAGGGACCGGCAGTCTTAGAACTCCATCATACATTAAGTTCCATAGCAGGGGTCCGAGAACTGAGCCCTTAGGAATGCCAGCTGTTATGGAATAGCGCTTTATTCCCGTGTCACTGTCGTAGAGCAGTACCCTGTTGCTGAGGTAGCTGCTAACTATTTGGAGGAGGTAGCCCGGGACTGCTTTTTCACGTAGCGCCCGTAAGATGCAGTGCCACGGCGCCGTATTGAAGGCGTTTTTCACGTCGAGCGTGATGACAGCACAGTACTACTTGGAGCCACCTCTCCATCTAGTGCCACGAGTTGCCTCTCTAGCCAAAGACACTACACTTTCATATATAATTCGCTCAAGCATTTTTCCGACGCTATCAAGAAGGCATATTGGCCTGTATGACGACGGTTCTCCCGGTGGCTTGTCGGGTTTCGGGATCAGAACCAGCTTTTGAACTTTCCAAGTACTGGGGAAGATTCCTTGTTGCAGGCAAATTTGGAATACCCTTACGAACATGTGCGGGTGTCTCAGTACTGCTGCTCTCAGTGTCGCATTTGGAATCCCGTCGGGTCCTGGTGCTTTGTTCAGAACAATTCGTTTAGCGGCCTCGCTGATTTCAGTGGTCGATATTTGGATTTCGGGAAACTCCTGAGGCTGAAGTCGGGAATATTCACCTTCTGGATGCTGAGGGAATAGAGTTGAAACTATCCGAGGCAGTAAATGCGGGCACCTCACTTGCGCTTGCCGACGGGTTTTTGCCATTACAACCCTATATGCACCTCCCCATGGGTTCGCATTCGCTTCTTCACACAGTGCTTTGAAGCTATCTCGTCGCTTCACCAGTGGACTGATCGTCTTCGATTTTTACCCTTGCGCTTAATCATTGCGGCGTTACAGGATTTAACGAGCTGTTCTATAAATTGCGCAGCCAGTTTTTCAGCTCGTGCCGACCACTCGCGATCCTCGGTGAGCACAATGTCAAACACCTCCTTATCTAACGAGCTCGCTTACCAGCCAAGCTGCCAATGGCACCGCGCCCTCTCTCTGCTGTTTGCCTGGTAAATGTTAATCACAACCGCTTGATGGTCGCTATATGTAAAATCCTCGCTCACCCTCCACTAAATTTTCTGCGCCAAAGAAGTGCTGGCGAAGGTTATGTCTATCACCCAGTTTCTGCCATCTCTCCGAAAGGTACTCACAGAACCAGTATTCAAAAGAGTAATGTTGAGCCCCGAGAAGACTTCTAGTAGAGCCCTTCCTCTTGTGTTGGTGGTTCTGCTACCCCTGTCCACGGCCCACGCATTAAAGTCGCCTGCTATAATTACTGGGTATAGATGTCTGGCTTCTGACGCGATGTTCTCCAGTAGAAGCTCGTATTCCTCCCAAGACACGCTTGGCGCCGCGTAACAGCTGTAAAAATGAATGCCAGCTATCGCAGCATAAGCAAATCCCTTGCATATACGTTGGGAGACACCTTGGATGGGGCGCTGGCCGCACGCCCAGATCGCCGCCTTTCGAGTTTCGTCAGTAATCCATGAGTCATTAGCACCATTCGGGGTCTTGTAAGGTTCGCATAATAGAGCAACGTCCGCCTTAGTCTCAAGTATTTTTTGCTTTAGCGGATCGTGTGCAGCTTCGCAGTGATTTAAGTTTACCTGGAGGACAATCATTTTCGCTGCTCTGTGCTGGCTCTCCTGTATATTGGGCAACGGCTACTGCCCATCGCATGGTCTGTCGGCTCATCACCGGCCTGCGCGAAAAGAAGGCATTTCGGTTTGTTCTTGCAATCCTTCGCAAAATGACCTTCGCTACCACATTTCCAGCACAGTTTTGACCGGTCAGGGTTCTTACACCCGTTGCTTATGTGGCCAAACTCGAGGCAACGGAAGCACCTCAGGGGGCGGCTCAACTCACGAAGGCGGCAGACTACCCATCCGATTTTTATTTTTCCTTCATCGAGGGCTTTCTTTGCTGTAGTAATCGGAAGATTTACCAACGCGGTTTTAGTTCCTCTAAACGCAGAGCGCAGCGATTTCACAGCGTTAGTTCCTACGCTCTCTCTGTATTTCTGCTGGAAGGCTTTTAAGACGTCTTCTTTAGTGGTGATCTCGTCTAAGTCCCTGCATTTAATAGTCACCTCTTGTGACATTGCTCTCACTTCGGCTTCTTCGCCTAGATAGGATATCAGCAGCTTTTTAAAGTCGTCGGACTCTGAGCTAGATTTTGACTCCAATTGGAACAACATTTCCCCTTCCTGTGTTCTTCTGATTCGACGAACGCCCTCTCCTACTCTCTGGAGGCTCCTCTCTAATCTTGCGTAGAATATCTGCGTAGCTCGTCGTGCCTCGCGTTGACACAACAATAGCATCAGGTTTCTGTTTTTCCAGTCTGCCTTTATTTATACCCTTTTTCTTCACTTGAGTCCACTTCGAATCACCGTCGCGTTCGGTGATTTTATTCTTAGCAGCCTCTTGCGCTACGCTTTCAACGGTAGCTGTTTCCGCTGGCTTACCCTTCTTAGCTACTGGCTGTACTGCCTTGGGCTCATCCCGACTCCTCTTCGAACCATCTTGCTTCATGCGCTTGACTATTGGAGACGTTTGAGTCCAGCTCACCCTATGCGCCTTCTCGCCGCTTTCACCGCTGACTGAATTTCGCTTTATAGGAAGCTGCCTACTTACACTGCCTCCCTCGGGAATTTCGCTCACCAAATTGCTGAAGAGAGAAGCAATGGAGCCGATAAGGTACCGCATCGGTTGGTGGATTGATCGCCGGCCGTCACCAATCATATCGACCAAACGATTCACGCTCTTTCCCAACCTCTCCAGTGTCGAGAGATTCGCCTCAGATGGGGTGCTATGACGATCACCATTGGTTGGCGACTCTGCGCTTGCAGCTGCCATTGCAGTGCTTTCAAATTCTACTCTTACCGGGGATCGACCAATCAAAAAGCTCCTTTTAAACGGATCCGCCATTGGAGTAGATACCTCTAGAACTTCGTGGCGTGGCCGCGATCGGAGTTGCCATAGTTTTGACAAAAACCGAAAGCTTCCTCTTTTAGCATGGACACCACCCACTGAGTCGGCAATGCAGTTCTTTTCTAAGAATTTGTGAACTGTCAATCCGCCGGCGGGTGCAAGAACGGGATGAAACGGCTACAATTTAATTATAACACCTTTTCACTCACCCAAAAGTCGCGCGGGAGTTTTGACTTAAAATGTTGCCAATAACTTTTCACCATCCAGTTTGCAAGAAGTAAAAATCCAGAGTTAGCAAAAATTAATGCTTGAGTCGCTTATGTGTCCCAGCCAGCACTCGCGTTATGCACTCGCGTTGCTAGACTTTCGCAGTCGATTTTTACCCCGCTTGACAGATTACCAACCACGATTTCTTTAGCAAATTGCACTATAAGCCAGGAGAGGCTTCAAACACGTCCGATCTCACCAACCACTCAGAGAACAGAGTGTGTGTGTGTGTGTGTGTGTGTGTGTGTGTGTGTGTGTGTGTGTGTGTGTGCGTGCGTGTGTGTGTGCGTACGTGTGTGTGGGCGTGTGTGTTTTTTTTTTTATTTTTTTTTTTAATGATGTGGAAAGCATCGAAAGCCAAGGTGCGTGACTTTAACACGCTAAAACCACGTCCCCCAGGTCTGTCTGTCCTCCCGGAACTACCGTCAAGTATTACGTCGGGAGGCAGTTGGAGCTTGACAGCTCAAAAGTCACCAATTAGAGTTCGTCGCAAAACAGTTTGTCGTGTTTATTGTCCTAACGTCATTGTATTGACATATCAGCCAGTCAACTCAGTAGCTCTCCTAGCTCGCTCAGCATTTCTAAGTTTTCCGCATATTTGCGCAGATACCTCGCAGACTGCTTCCCACATTCTTTGCGATGTCAGCATCGCCTCCACAATGTTTCTTGGCGAGACCTCCGACCCATAGATGCCTTTCAGCATATTTTGTTCTTCCACGAATCGGGGGCAAATGAAAAAGACGTGATGCGTATTCTCTATTTCATTCATGCACGCAGGACAAAAGGGCGAGGTATCATACCCAAAGCGGTATAGGCAGCTACGAAAAACTCCATGGCCAGTCAGAAACTGCGTTAGAGGAAAGCTCATTTCACCATGCGATCGACTTATCCAACTTTCAATATTTGGGATCAGAGCGAATGTCCAACGGCCCTTGTTTGAAGCATTCCAGCGGGTTTGCCACCTTTCTACTGAGAGTGAACGCTCTCGCTGCGGGTATATCTCAGCGCCATTACTTTTCGCTGCATACAGTCGATGTGCCTCATCAGCCATTATTTCTATCGGCATCATGCCTGCCAACACAAACGCAGCTTCGTCGGAGACAGTTCGATAAGCGCTGATCACGCGCAAGGCATTTAGTCGGTGAACTCTTTCAAGCTGCTTCCTATTCGACTTCACCTTTAACGAGTCTGCCCAAATTGGCGCGGCATACATGAGCACTGATGTTACCACATTAGATAGCAACATTCGCTTGGTGCTTTTCGGTCCACCTATGTTCGGCAGCATCCTGGACAGGGCCGCGTAGCACTTCGAAGCTTTTTTGCAGACATACTCTGCATGCTGTCGGAAACTAAGGCGATCATCAATAAAAACGCCCAAGTACTTTATCGCTCTCTGCGATTGTATGGTAGCACCTCCCACCCTCAGTTGCACTGATTCCACTTTCTTGCGACTACTAATAAGGACGGCTTCCGTTTTTTGCTCAGCAAGCTGCAAGCCAACCGAAGTTAGCCACTGTTGAACCATCGAAACAGTAAGATTTGCTTTTTCCTCCATGTCTGACACTTGTTTTTCTACCACTACGACAGCTAAATCGTCCGCAAAACCGATTACTTTGGCTCCTTCAGGAACTGGCAACCTGAGAACGCTGTCGTACATGAAGTTCCAGAGTAATGGACCCAATACTGAGCCCTGTGGAACGCCAGCAGTAATGTTGTATTTTTTAGGGCCATCGTCAGTGTCGTATATTAAGACTCTGTTGCTAAGGTAGCTCCTAATAATTCTCAGCAGGTAATCTGGTACGTTCTTCGCCAGTAGTGCATTAATGATATGCTCCCAGTCAGCTGTGTTGAACGCATTCTTAACGTCTAGCGTGATTACTAAGCAATACTTTTTGCTTCCTCCTTTCCACCTGGTTCCTTTTATGGCCTCCTTCGCCACAGATATCACTGCACTAAGAGCATCAATAGTTGAGCGGGCTCTTCGAAAACCGAACTGGTTGGCGCTAAGACCTTGATCTCCTTCAGTAAAAGGCAGAAGCCGCTCATAAATTATTCTTTCAAGGACCTTTCCAACAGTATCCAAGAGACAGATCGGTCTATAAGAGGACGGCTCGCCTGGCGGCCTTCCAGGTTTGGGCAGCAATACCAATTTTTTAACATTTGTTGTCCTCCGATGGAGGATCTATCAGATGTTAAGCTGATAAGAACAGATACTACACTTTGATCTTAGCCATAAGGCCGAGAAGCGAGAAGGCTGTGTGCGTGTGTGTGTGTGTGTGTGTGTGTGTGTGTGTGTGTGTGTGTGTGTGTGTGTGTGTGTGTGTGTGTGTGTGTGTGTGTGTGTGTGTGTGTGTGTGTGTGTGTGTGTGTGTGTGTGTGTGTGTGTGTGTGTGTGTGGTTTTTTTCTATGACGACCGGAGGTGCGGAATCTTCATAGATACCAGTGGACCGGCCCACTGGCGTGCACGATTCACCATTCTTGGTGCCTACGTACTAAACCACACCCCCATACACCTCTACCACTCTCCTCCACGGAACTGCCGTTAAGTATTACTTCGTGGAGGCTGGTTAGCAATCATGCTATCTTCGTGTATTTAACTCAGTGCATATTTAACTCAGTGTAAATTTGCTGATGTGCTGCCTTCTATATTTCGGATCCGCTCGGTTTTGCGTAGCTTTACTAACACATTGGTTACATGTGTTTCCACATTACTCCAGTTCTCTATACTTTGAAGCATGTATCGTATTATTTCCTGAGGTTCCGGCAATTGGAAACAACGCGTTCCAAAACGTGGACATCGGAAAATCACATGCTCGACGTCTTCAACTTTATTCACACAGGTTGGACATTCAGACGAGTTATCATGTCCAAACCTATGTAGGTAACTCCGGTAGCAACCATGACCGGTTAAAAACTGGGTAACGTAGAAATTTACATCACCACGTCGCCTTTTTATCCATTCCTCAATATTCGGTATGAGTCTATAAGACCATCTTCCTTTTGTTGCTCTTGTCCAGCGTTCCTGCCATTCAGCGATTGAAACCGCTCTTTCTTCCAGCACTATTTCTTTCTTTCTATTCTGATTTTCTCGGCATCGATAGTAGACTCGTTTCATTTCGAACGCCAGGATATCAATAGGTATCATTGCTGCTATTACGCATGCAACGTCGGCGGAAACTGTGCGGAAGCCACTAATCACTCGTAAGGTGCTCAGTCTGTGAACAGCAACCAACTTCCTTCTCGATGATTTTATGTTCAGGGCATCTGCCCATATCGGCGCAGCATAAAGCACTATCGATATTACGACAGACGCCAAGAGTTTTCTTCTAGCAGATTTTGGACCACCAACATTTGGGAGAAGTCTAGACAGCGATGCCAGAGTTCTTGTAGCCTTCTCGGATGCATAGTTTACGTGCTGCTTGAAGTTCAGTCGGTTGTGTAAAATTACTCCAAGATATTTTAGAGAAAGTGATGACTGGATAGTAAGACAATCTATTACGATCTTCGCGTACCCAACCTTTTTCCGGCTACTTATAAGAAGCGCTTCTGTTTTATGAGCGGCTAGATCGAGACCAACCTCTTCCAGCCACCTCTTCACTTGGCATATAGCAACGTTAGCTGACGCCTCTATTTCAATGATATGCTTTGCTACAACGACAATTGCTAAGTCATCTGCATATCCTATAGTTGTCACACCATTCGGTAGCTGAAGTGTGTGTGTGTGTGTGTGTGTGTGTGTGTGTGTGTGTGTGTGTGTGTGCGTTCGTGCGTGCGTGCGTGTGCGTGTGCGTACCAGTGTTTTGTTTTTTTATTTTAATGAGAGGAAAACATCGACAGCCTGAGTACGAGACTTTAACAACTGGTTGGCGCTAAGACCTTGATCTCCTTCAGTAAAAGGCAGAAGCCGCTCATAAATTATTCTTTCAAGGACCTTTCCAACAGTATCCAAGAGACAGATCGGTCTATAAGAGGACGGCTCGCCTGGCGGCCTTCCAGGTTTGGGCAGCAATACCAATTTTTTAACATTTGTTGTCCTCCGATGGAGGATCTATCAGATGTTAAGCTGATAAGAACAGATACTACACTTTGATCTTAGCCATAAGGCCGAGAAGCGAGAAGGCTGTGTGCGTGTGTGTGTGTGTGTGTGCGTGTGCGTGTGCGTGTGTGTGTGTGTGTGTGTGTGTGTGTGTGTGTGTGTGTGGTTTTTTTCTATGACGACCGGAGGTGCGGAATCTTCATAGATACCAGTGGACCGGCCCACTGGCGTGCACGATTCACCATTCTTGGTGCCTACGTACTAAACCACACCCCCATACACCTCTACCACTCTCCTCCACGGAACTGCCGTTAAGTATTACTTCGTGGAGGCTGGTTAGCAATCATGCTATCTTCGTGTATTTAACTCAGTGCATATTTAACTCAGTGTAAATTTGCTGATGTGCTGCCTTCTATATTTCGGATCCGCTCGGTTTTGCGTAGCTTTACTAACACATTGGTTACATGTGTTTCCACATTACTCCAGTTCTCTATACTTTGAAGCATGTTTCGTATTATTTCCTGAGGTTCCGGCAATTGGAAACAACGCGTTCCAAAACGTGGACATCGGAAAATCACATGCTCGACGTCTTCAACTTTATTCACACAGGTTGGACATTCAGACGAGTTATCATGTCCAAACCTATGTAGGTAACTCCGGTAGCAACCATGACCGGTTAAAAACTGGGTAACGTAGAAATTTACATCACCACGTCGCCTTTTTATCCATTCCTCAATATTCGGTATGAGTCTATAAGACCATCTTCCTTTTGTTGCTCTTGTCCAGCGTTCCTGCCATTCAGCGATTGAAACCGCTCTTTCTTCCAGCACTATTTCTTTCTTTCTATTCTGATTTTCTCGGCATCGATAGTAGACTCGTTTCATTTCGAACGCCAGGATATCAATAGGTATCATTGCTGCTATTACGCATGCAACGTCGGCGGAAACTGTGCGGAAGCCACTAATCACTCGTAAGGTGCTCAGTCTGTGAACAGCAACCAACTTCCTTCTCGATGATTTTATGTTCAGGGCATCTGCCCATATCGGCGCAGCATAAAGCACTATCGATATTACGACAGACGCCAAGAGTTTTCTTCTAGCAGATTTTGGACCACCAACATTTGGGAGAAGTCTAGACAGCGATGCCAGAGTTCTTGTAGCCTTCTCGGATGCATAGTTTACGTGCTGCTTGAAGTTCAGTCGGTTGTGTAAAATTACTCCAAGATATTTTAGAGAAAGTGATGACTGGATAGTAAGACAATCTATTACGATCTTCGCGTACCCAACCTTTTTTTTTTATAAGAAGCGCTTCTGTTTTATGAGCGGCTAGATCGAGACCAACCTCTTCCAGCCACCTCTTCACTTGGCATATAGCAACGTTAGCTGACGCCTCTATTTCAATGATATGCTTTGCTACAACGACAATTGCTAAGTCATCTGCATATCCTATAGTTGTCACACCATTCGGTAGCTGAAGTGTGTGTGTGTGTGTGTGTGTGTGTGCGTTCGTGCGTGCGTGCGTGTGCGTGTGCGTGTGCGTACCAGTGTTTTGTTTTTTATTTTAATGAGAGGAAAACATCGACAGCCTGAGTACGAGACTTTAACACGCTAAAACCTCTCCCCCGTGTCTGATGGTCCCCCGGAACTATCGTTAAGCATACCGTCGGGAGGCAGATGGTAAGTCTCTAATTCTAACGTCGCAGTTAACACGTTCGTTTGTCCGGTTCACTGTTCACAGTTCTCTACTACGCACACGCTCCAACAATGCTCGCGGGTGGCATCTTGCTAAGCAGAGGCTGCGTAAGCAGAGGCTGCGTAAGCAGAAGTAGTGTTGTAGTTGTTGTTGTTTATTTAATTGCTTGAGACCGAACTGTGGCTTGGCTCGAATTTGCTGGAATTAAAGTAATGTAAACATTTCCGAAGAATGCAATGAAATTAGCCGGAACTGAGCCTAACATGATTGAACATATACAGATCTTTTTTTATTTCAATTTCGTTTTTGTTGGCGTGCTTTTTCTTCTTTTTTTTTATTTTAGAATGGTTCAGCTGGGAATATGAAAATGAATATGCATGTATAAATTTGACATTTTATTGTTTTCTTAATTCTTGGAATTAGCTTAATTAATTCTTGGAAAATACGGTATACAACCGTAAGTAACGTGTGAGTTTTTTCACTTTATAACATTATGTAATAGGACAAATAGAAGTCAGTCAACAATCAACTATTAACTAAACAAGATGAATCACGTAAACATGACAACATTTTTAACTCGAGTTCATGAGTTTTTAGTAACTCACAAGGAAAATATACTGGAGGAGCATTTTGATTACATTTTAACAGGCCATACAAAACTAATCAAATACAAGGATGCCTTTGCAATTGAGTCACGATATGGATGCCATTATAGAACATGTTGCTGGGCTTCTAGTGAAACTGTGGATGGACCAGACACCTGCATCTGCTGCACTATAAATTTAACTATTGCCAGAATAAATAAATTAATATCATTTTATACAAGAATCTATAAATAAAAGGCGACATATTTGTAAAATTAAATTATTTCTTTATTTTTTATTAAAATTTTTTTGACAATTTGTATAATATGTTTCGAGCAGGGGTTGCGATTGAGGAAAGTCGACCTGAACCTCCAATCGAAAATCTTCTCCATCTTCCTCCATCAGTTTTATTATGTAATAATTTCCGTTGTTGAACTCTGCTATAGTAGCATCACAAATATCATTGAATTTGTGAGGTAGAAAAATTACGCAATCTTCCACCTCCATTAGAATGCGATCACCATATTTGGTTTTTGTCTTTTTATTGTATAAAATCTGCTGGGTTCCATGTCCTTGACATACAGAATATTTTTCTGATTAAAGTTTTTTCCATTAAAGTCCTTCACAGCAGTAAATGAGGGAGACGTGCATCTTGATACAGTTGATTCATTTTTGTATTCTTATTATTTTTTTGTATTTATTTAAACAAATAATTTAGTGAATTTTTCGAGTTGTCTACACCGATCAAAACTACAGATCGTTAACTGTCAGATTAACGATTTCACATTCTTGCTGACGAGGTCGTTTCGGGAGACTGTCTCGCATAAAAATACCTCTGAAATGCGGTAAATTCTTTGCATGTTTCATCAAGTCGACGTCTGTGAGGGCTCCTTTGTGTAGATTCTTTAAAACTTTTTTGGTTGCGGACTATAATATAGACCCAATCCTTTTCTGTATGGCTTCAGGTATAAGCCTTTTCCCATAGCGATTGCTACCATAGTTTTATTATGACGATTTGCTTCTTCGAATTGTTGTCGTGCGGCTTTTGTTTCATTAATTGCTTTTGCGATTGCAGCTCCTCCAGATGCTAAGCCTCCAACAGCTCCCAGAGCAGATAAATCGGTACTAATGGTAGAAACCCTCTTGTCTTAGAAACGGGTATAACGCGTGGAATGTCAATCGTGGATTTCTTACGTCCGAAATAATTTTTGACAACCTTTTGCGCGATTTTTATAGCACTGGGAATATCTTCGGGTTTTCGTTGTTTAATAATTTTCAGAGCGCTTTTAACTGCTTTAGTGAATATTTTCTTGGTACATTTCTTTTTGACTTTTCTTTTAATTTTCTTAAGAGTTTTACTCATCGTACTCCCCATACCGAATTTTAATTTAGCTTTCATTGCGTTTGTAACTAATCGTGCGTTTATTCGCTCACTCAATTTGCTGTCTTTTGACTTTACTCTTTGCCACGCCCTTTCAATTAATATTTTATCTGCTTCGTGGCGCTTATTCAAGTCTCGTGTTTTATCATAAGCTATATCGTGCTCTCTACATGCGGCGTCCAAGGGATTGATTCTTTTATCGCCTCTTGCCAAGCGTTGGTTTAATTTAGTTCCTGGTCCACAAAACTGATAACCGGGTAAATGAAGTTCAATTGGTAGAGAATTTATTACACCATTTAATAAACCTCTTCCGGTACTGATTATTACTGACATGTTTCTTGTAAATTATAGCCATTTTATATCTTTTCACCTACTCGTACTGAATGAAAATTAATATAAAGGTGTGGTTATTGTATATTTATATTAATTGCTAAAATGCGTTTCGTTAAGCAAGACAAAAATATTATTGTTAAAAATCTGGATTCTGTTACTGACAACGTATCGAAATCCCGGCACGGCTCCCTGCTGCCGAATTCAATAAGATGCCTTATTGTCGGACCTTCAAATTGTAGAAAGACCAACGTCATGTTGAGTTTAATAGAAAGTCCTAATGGACTGAATTTTGCAAATATATACGTATATTCAACGTCGTTGTATCAACCGAAATATGAATATTTAAAACAATTAATGAAACCAATTCAAAATATGAGACTATTTACATGTTCCGACAACGAACAAGTTCTCAAACCAGATGAAGCAAAAACCAACTCAATAATGATATTCGATGATGTTGCTTGTGAGAAGCAAAATAACATTAGAGAATACTTTTGTATGGGCAGACACAAATGCATCGATTGCTTTTATTTATGTCAAACATATACACGCATCCCCAAGCATTTAGTACGCGATAATGCCAACATGATTATTATGTTTAAGCAAGACGAGATGAACATGAAGTACATATACAATGATCATGTAGGAACAGACATGACTTCAAAAATTTCAAAATATATATAGTATGTAGAGAGTGTTGGAGGGACAAGTATGGATTTCTGGTAATCAGCAAAGACGACCCGATTGATGATGGGCGTTATAGAAAAGGTTTTGACATTTACATCCAACTATAAATAAAAGCATCCCCGATACTTTCATACTAGTATGAAAACAGCCTTTGAACTGATCTGATAGCTGTTGCACCTGATCTGATCTGATAGCTGATACACTTGATCTGATAGCTGTTGCACCTGATCTGATCTGATATACCTGATCTGATCTGTTAGCTGTTTAAGCAGATGCTAAGAATGAATGAAAAAATATTAAAAGACCTGGTAAAAACCAGACGTATTTTGAAACAGAAATTTCGCAACCTAAAACTGAGTAAAGCAGATGTAGAAAATCAAATAGAAGCCAATCACACTTAAGCCAATCACAAAACCTCTAAAGGAATTGGTTCGAAACACTACAATACCAACAACATCAACAAATAACAAGAATGTTCTAGATTTTACGCATAATGAGATGCCACTCAAACTAAAAATAAGTACACCACATAAAACAAAGAAAGAGATCGATTTTACAGACGAGACTCTTGCCAATAGTAATGAAGTCGGCGCCTTTTTCTCTCAAATAAATGATACAGAGGAAGCTGTAAACAAATCAACTAAAGTCATGGATTTATCTGAACTGGAATAACAAAATGAGCTGGATACAGCATATGGACTGCATAGAGGAACAGATGGTGAATGGAGATTTGGAAACAGTGCTTTCAAAATACAAAACGGCGAAATATTAATGTCCGACAAACCGTTTGACACTTTATCCCCCACCTCTTTCAACCTTACACCCGGTCTCTTTCAGTTATTGTTCCACAAGACACCATCAAATTATAACGAAGCAGATCTATAAGTTTACAAAACAATTTTAAACAATACTAGTGCTCACAAACGTAATTACGATGAAAATGAGCAAATGAAGAGGACCAAGGCTTTCAAGTATATCAAGTATATCAACCATATAAACGTAAAAAAGGAACCGGTTTCATGAGAGTCAATCCGCAAAAACCTAATTACATTTACTGGGATGATCCGAATGAATTAGGTGATAGATTACGACTTTTATTATCCTCACAGTCAGCTGAACACAACAATCACAACAATGAAATTATTTCCATCATTGAGGAGTTGAGAGAAGCTAATATAATTGTATAAATATGTTGTATTAATAGAGTTGTAAGCCTAATTGACAATGATCGTCGATAAGTTCGGTCGTCATTCCATGTGAGAAGCAACAAATAATAAATTAAAAAGAAATTTTTCCAAAGTGTTGGGATTGAATTTGGATAATGATAACGATTTAGATCTGCGCTGGAAGCGTTTAAAGAGTGTTGGTGAGCCTGTTGAAAATAATGATGCTGCAACAAAATCTTTTGAGAAAAATTGTATGAATAAAATTACCAAAGAATTTAAAAAAGAAAGGCAAATACTAAAGGAAAGAATAGAAGGTGACATTGAAGTAGTCTACACAAAACTTCAAGACACTAAAGAATACGTCGACAGTAATATTCAAGATTTCACAAAATATATTAGTGAACAAATTGAAAGCTATATATTTCAACAAGCACAAAAACCGAAATCAATAGCCGCATTGGAGGAAAAAATTTTAAAAGAAATGCCAAAATGAGTAAAAAGCGGTGTTTAGTTGATGAACTACACACTCAAGCTCGAAAAAATTTTAAACGAAGACGTGTAATTACTAAAGGGATCGACGACCTCTGGCAAGCGGATTTAGTAGAAATGGGAAACTATTCCACAGATAACAGCGATTTTCGCTTCCTTCTCACCGTAATAGATACATTTTCAAAATTTGCCTGGGCTGTACCTATAAAATCGAAAACATCTGCTGATGTCACCAAAGCCATGGAAACCGTATTCAATTTGGGTCGGATACCCAGAAATTTACAAACCGATGATGGTAAAGAATTCTTTAATCGACAATTTCAAAATTTAATGAGAAAATTCCATGTCAACCATTACTCTTCGTACAGTGTTTTTTCGATAAAAATTTTATCGATAAATACAATAAGAAAAAGCATAGAACAATAAATATGGCTCCCATTGATGTAAAAGAATTACTGAAACCAATTCAAAATATGAGACTATTTACATTTTCCGACAACGAACAAGTTCTCAAACCAGATGAAGCATCGATTGCTTTTATTTATGTCAAACTTATACACGCATTCCCAAGCATTTAGTACGCGATAATGCCAACATGATTATTATGTTTAAGCAAGACGAGATGAACATGAAGCACATATACAATTATCATGTAGGAACAGACATGACTTTTGAAAAATTTCTAAATATATAGTATGTAGAGGAAATGTGGAGGCATTGGAGGAAAAAATTCTAAAAGAAATGCCAAAATGGGTAAAAAGCGGGGTTTAGTTGATGAACTACACACTCAAGCTCGAAAAAATTTTAAACGAAGACGTGTAATTACTAAAGGGATCGACGACCTCTGGCAAGCGGATTTAGTAGAAATGGGAAGCTATTCCACAGATAACAGCGGATTTCGCTTCCTTCTCACCGTAATAGATACATTTTCAAAATTTGCCTGGGCTGTACCTATAAAATCGAAAACATCTGCTGATGTCACCAAAGCCATGGAAACCGTATTCAATTTGGGTCGGATACCCAGAAATTTACAAACCGATGATGGTAAAGAATTCTTTAATCGACAATTTCAAAATTTAATGAGGAAATTCCATGTCAACCATTACTCTTCGTACAGTGTTTTTTCGATAAAAATTTGATCGACAAATACAATAAGAAAAAGCATAGAATAATAAATATGGCTCCCATTGATGTGAAGCCGTCTAATGAAAAGTTGCTATTAAATACAGCCTACAACAATCTGAAAATATTTAGAAAGCCAAAGTTCAGCACAGGAGACTATGTTCGCATCAGTAAACATAAACACGTTTTTGGAAAAGGACTACAGAAATTTTTAAAATTAAAAATATAAGAATTACAAACCCACCGACGTATATTCTTGAAGACTACCAGGGAAACACAATTGGAGGAGGATTTTACGAAAGCGAACTATTGAAATCAAAATATCCCAGCACATACCTTGTAGAAAAAGTTTTAAAAACTAAAGGGAACAAAGTCTTTGTCAAGTGGCTAGGGTTTTCCAATAAACATAATTCTTGGATCGATAGTAATGAAATTTTGTAAATAAATTTTCTTGTATAAAAAGATTCCTTTGTGTGTTTTTTATATCATTAGTTGGCCAACATTCAAGATGTCAATAACCCTTAAACTAAGTGGAAACAAATCCATTTTATCGGCTGATTACTTTCCGCCTATAGATTTAGATGGGAAGTATGTATGCTGTCTCGTCGACTTTTATAGCTACAACACCATACCAAACGTTGACCATGAAAATAATTTATTTCACATCGGAGACCATACAATTGAAATTCCTGTTGGTTCATATGAGCTCGACGATATTGCCGAGTACATTCAGAATAAATATTTTAGTATAGTGCCACATGAGAAGCTGCATGAGAAACTGGAAATAGCCGCCAACCCAAATACACTGCAAGCAATCGTAGGGTCCAGTAAACATAAAATTTTCTTTAATAAAGAACGAAGCATTGGTTCACTGTTGGGCTTCAGTAAAAAAGTATTGGAAGAAGGAAAACTGCACATTTTCGACTTGCTTGTGACTATAACAAAGATCAATGTTATACACATTGAGTGTGACATTATAAGCGGTTCATATATTAACAACACACCGGCGCATACCATTCACATGTTTGCACTGAATGTCAGCCCCGGGTATAAAATAGATGAGATTCCGAAAAATGTCATTTATTTGCCAGTAAACACTAGACAGATAAGTACAATTATAATAAAAATGATCAAAGCGGTAACCTAATTAATTTTTGTGGAGAAACTATAGCCCTCAGACTGCATTTAAAACCCCAAGAACAATGATTATCTATAATAAAAGCGCTTACATGGGTGTACCTGCATTCACTTCTTTTTTGCCATTTGAAGTAACAAGGTCACAGAAGCTACAGACAACACCTAACGCTCTACAACGCAAAAAGTTGACATTTACCAATAAAGAGTTTCTAAAATCTTTGGGTTTTCACTAAAGAGGAACTAAATTAAAATGAGTCAAATACTTGATGTTGTACAAAAACCACTATATAATAAAAGCATCATTAAAAAGGAATACCATAGCTACTCGTCATATCTACAATCGTATAAAAGCAATGATGAGATAAGGATTGCAGTTCAAAACCAATATCTATACGTTTTACCCAGTGAGAGTTTAATTTATATTGAAGGTAGAGTCAACTTGGAAAATGGAGATGCAACTTTAAACGCAAAATTAAAAAACAATTGTATGGCATTCATGTTTTATGAAATTCGCTATGAGATGAATGGATTGGAGATTGATCGTACACGTCACTTGGGTGTAACTACAACACTGAAAAATTACGTCTCTTTGAGTCCGACCGAGAGTAATACACTGAAAAATGCTGGTTGGTTTACAAAGAATGAAGTTGAAATAAAGGATGGATATTTTAATTTTTTTACAATATTGAAAATGCTACTGGGCTTTGCTGAAGACTTTAATAAAATTATCCTAAATGCTAAACATGAACTTGTACTACTACGTTCGAAATCAGACGAAAACGCTATTTCTTCAAGTGTTGCAACTGAAAAATTAAAGCTGAGTATAACAAATATTACATGGAAAATTCCTCATATGCAGTTGGCTGATTTTGCTAGACTACAACTCTTTCAAATAATTCAAAGCGGACAACCTTTATTAATAGCATTCCGCAGTTGGGATTGTCATTTCAATCCATCACTTGCTCAAGGAAGCAACCACCTGTGGAACGTTAAATTATCTGCGCAGAATGAAAGACCACGCTTTATACTGATTGCTTTTCGAAGAGACAACAAGTTTCAACATTGTCATTTGTCTGATGTTAAAGTTCATTTAAACTCTGATACATATCCGTATGATGACCTCAATCTGAATTTCGATCGTAATCGTTATGCTCTGCTGTATGATATGTACATAAAATTTCAACAAAGCTATTTTAATCGTGAATCTCAACCTCTGTTGCTTCCTGGAGATTTCAAAGATATTGCACCGATAATTGTAGTGGATGTTAGTCATCAAAACGAAGCGATTAAAAGTGGTCTGATTGATATTAGAATGGAATTTAAGACATCAAAGAATATTCCAGCCAACACATAAGCCTATTGTGTACTCATACACGACAAAATAATTGAATATACACCAACGACGGGTGAAATTAAAAAAGTCGTCTAAGTGCAAATGGAGAATGACAAATTTATTACTCTGGATGTGCAGGGCTTCAAAGGCAATTTTAATGAATTTATCGTTAAGAGTTGGCAGTTACCTTCAGCTTTAATGAGTATCAGAATTTTATTTTAAAACCGCCATATGGATTTAACAAATTAACACGTCAGTTCCAAAAACAAGTACAGTGGTTATATCGTAATCATCATGGTTTCACATGGAATGATGGCTTCATCGACTATTGTAGTGTAAAATATTTCGTGAAGCAAAATCTTAAAAATATACCCGTGTACGTTAAGGGAGTTGAAAAATCCAAATGGGTTGAAGAACTTTTAGACGCGCCCGTATTTAACATTGAAGAATTCGGATGCAGCAACTTTGAAACTCTTCGAGATACATACTTACTACAAAGGATGTGCCATTCCCATAATGGCTTTTGTGCGCTTCAAAATGCTCTGCTATTAAGAAAATTCCTAAATTCCATCAATAAATAAAGAAGAAAATGTTTACAAGTTCATATTTACACTTTTTTATTTATAAAATTTCTTAACCTATGTTGTGAGTCACTGGTTCCGCTAGGCATACTTTCAGGCGATACTTAAAATTATGACTTCGCACTGAACATTTTTTGCACGTTGTGCTTGTTGGTTTAATTCCGCATTGCCGTTTCTAGAGCAATTCGTCGAATGATCGCAGGTCGAATGGGGTCGAATGAGGCCGCGGTTTCGTTTTCATTAAATATTGTGGGCCATGGAACTAGTGACCCACTTTCTTGCGCTCAGGTGTCGAAGCGGCGCTTTTCCGCTACAGTCAGCGTATTATTGTTATTTCCGTGTTTAAGTTTCCGCATGCATGAATATAAATAAGACTGGTATGAGTTAGTTGGGTAGAGAGTTGAGTTGCGTAAGTCAATTAGTGAGTAGTGATTAGTGAAGCAGGGCTTGCAAAACGTGTGCAGCTCCAGCGTATAGAATAAAGTATCTAAAACGGAATTAAAGTGTTTTTATTCGGACGGACTGTGGACTTTGGAGGAGCCCACAGCGAGGACTTCCAGGAGAAGCACAACATATTTGGCGCAGCCGGTTATTAAGTACCGAGAATCGTTCGCTCAGGTGAGTTTGTGTTAAAAGAAAAATTTTAAAAGTGGTATAAATTATTTGTAGCAGACATATATAAATACTAACACACATAAATAATCCTGGCCAAGACTCCCTTACCCGTAATCCTGTGGCTGAGTCTGGCTATAGGGGGATTATTATAATAATTTTTTGTGTAAATTTTAAGATAGTGAAACAAATGAAAAATTGAATATTTTCTGATAATTTGTAAACAGTAGATTTAGCAGTTTTGCGAATGCTACGAGAAAAAAAAATTTTTTGAAAGAAAATTCGCGAAGTGTAGCTGTAATTAAAAAGTGACGCGAAACTCGAGAGTGGCGGTGGCGCTTACGCTTGAGGTTGGATTTCAGCGCAAAACGTTGCTGAGGTTTTAATTGTTTGCTCGCTTGCTCGACCCAAAGTGTTGGCAGAATTGCAAGCGTTGTCTTTTTGTTTTTCTACTTGATGGATATTTCATTCGATTTGGAGGCACGATTAAGGGATTTAGGAAGGGATTATAAAGATTTGGTTGGACAGTTAGATAGGTTCATTGAAAAAATTTGGGATAATCTTTCGTCCACTGTTAACAATAAAGAGAATTTGGTTTTAATAAAGGAAAAAATTAAGGATCTAGGTAATCTCTCCAAGGTAGAGAAGGCGGATGCAATTTTAGAGGAATTGCTCAATTTTGTATCAAATAAAAATAAAAGTGCGCTAAAGGAATTAGAAAGGTGGAAAGCTGAATTTCACGCCTTAAAGAACAGATACGACAACTACTTGACGGACAGAGAATTAGAGGCAATTTTAGTAAAGGAAGTAGAAGAGGAAAATATCAGATTGAGAAAGTTAATTGAGAAAAAAGGAGTTTCGGGAAATTTGCTCTCAACAGTTTTAAACCAAAAAAGCAGGGAAAGTTTTGAATCTTTAGAAGAGGCTCATAGGAGAATAGAGGAGTTAAAAGAAGAAAATAGACTCCTGCGACAGGAAGAATTGTTAGCAGATAAGACCCTGCCACACAAAGATCCGATTGGCCGTCCTTCACTACCTGCAACAGGTTTAAAAAGCATCAGGAGTAACACAGGGTTAAAAATGAGTATAGAAGCAATTGCAAAGAATGTAAACAGATTAGTACCTTTTTTCTCAGGTACCCGTTCACCAGATTTGAGAAATGAAGTGTATAAATTTATTGAGGGATGTGAACTTGCGAGAAGAGGTATATCGGATTCCGAAATAGGTGACTTCTTGGCGTGCGTAAAACAAAGATTTCATGGGAACGCATACGGGTTAATTAGAGGAAAGAAAATAGCAAGCGTAGAAGAGCTATACAGTACCTTAAAGCTGTCCTATCTGAAGTGTAGATCTTTAGATACAATAATATCGGAAATACAGACAGTGTCCCAACTCCCAGGGGAAGAAATAGTGGAGTTCGGAGAAAGATTAATAAATCTAAGGACACAGGCAGAGGATATTACGAAATCCCATTATAATGAGGACCAGGATCATGGACTGCGACTTGAGATTAATAAATCATTAGCAAGGACATTCGTGTTGGGGTTAAGAGACCCAACGATAAGGATGAAGATGTTGGGCACCAACGTGATCGAGATGGAAAGGCTGATCGCAGAAGCAATACAGCTAGACGAGATCATCAGCAGATCTCTCGGAGCCCAACCAAACCTTTTAGCGAGCATGAATCCGGTCTGGACTGCAGAAATGAACCAAAGGACTGCATGCCATACACCCGTGGATGCCCCAAGGAAAATAAATACACAGCATGGCGAGAACTTCATGCAAAACCCGAGTATCACGCGGGACGGAAAAAGGATGGGACGTCCACAAGGTGGGGAAGCCAGTGCCAAAGCGCGAAGCGCCCAGCCAAGGCCACTAAGCTGGGAACCCGAAAAGAAAAGTAACTCGAGGCCACACATCATGGGAGTGACGAGTCATACATCGAAAACGATTGTTGAACCGTCCTCCTCTGATCGTTGCGAGAAAGTCGATCACGGGCGGGTCGATAGTGCAGACGGGAGCATTGAAAGTGTTAAATCAGTCCCAGAAGAAGTTTACAGTTGTGAGGAGGTGAGCAAAATTGGAGTTAAGCAAGCAGTTGATAACAAACAAACAGTAAAGCCGACGGCCGTTGAGTCAGTGGAGACATTTGGACTTCATGCTTAAGTGCAAGCATTGCACAAATTTTCGTTTTAATTATATTGTCTCTGGGTATAATAAAAGAAGTAGTAAAAGAAACAAAAATTAAAGTTGTTAATTATGCTGAGCAATTTTTAAACAACAACATGACAAACGTGAATTCATGGCAAAGAGACGCAACGAAAATGTTAGAAAATATTTTCTCAAAGATAGTAAATAGTACAAGTAAGAGCAATAATATAAAACTGAATACAAAGGAGAGAAGGGGACAAATAAATTCAGGATTGAACTGGCAGAAGGGTCGCCCAGACACTATAGATGACGTGTTCATTGAAATATCTTATGAAGGTGCAAAAAATGGAAAACTCATCCTATTAGTAGATACTGGAGCAGACACGAGCCTGGTAAAGGAGAACGCGTTGAGGGGATCATTGCCGGTAAATATGAAAGACGTAAGAACCCTTAATGGAGCTTTTGGTGGATGTGTAACAACGAAGGGTTCCATACTGATCACACCTAACGATATGAATCACCTTTGTTTAAAGCTACAAGTGGTGCCACTTGGACAGGGAGTGTCAGCGGATGGCATAATTGGTAGGGACAATTTATGGAATCGGTCAATTATAAACTCAATTAAAAAACGAGTAACGTTTATGGATGCGAATAAGAAACATATTAAGACGCTGGTTATGCGTTCAATGGGAGAAATAGATCGAGTTTTACATATTGAAGATTCAAGAGTAATGGCGAGAACTATTAGAGTAGTTCCAGTTAGGGTTAAAACCAATATTCCAGAAATAGTAGTTCACAAACAGGAAATTGTTCCAGGAGTGTATATGGGGGAAACTTTAGCAAAAGTAAAGAGGGGCGTAATTTACGTTCCGGTACTAAATTCAACGGAAATGGGTATAGAGATAGACAGTAATTTTAGGCCAGGGTTTTCTAATTTCAATGAGTTTGAAACACCCCGTCCTAGTATGATAAATAGAGTGGGAGAGATGGAAGGTATAAATGTGGAGAAAAGGTTAGAGACCTTGAGGAAAGAAATAATACTAGACCCCACCCTGAATCCGGAGGAAATGGAATCTATGGAAAGAATAATTTCCACGTTTCATGATGTATTTCTGCTAGAGGGTGACAGTTTAACGTGCACAGCGGTGTTGAAACAAACAATTCCAACGGGGCTGAACAAACTCCGATAAATCAGAGGCAGTATAGACTCCCACAGGCTCATAGGGAGGAAGTGAACAGACAGGTAGCTAAGCTTTTACATGACGGAACAGTGAGACCAAGTACTTCCCCGTGGAACTCTCCATTGTTGATAGTTCCCAAGAAAGCTGGTGAAGACGGAGAAAAGAAGTGAAGACTAGTAGTGGACTACAGGAAACTAAATGAAGTCACAATCAGACAAGTTTTTCCAATTCCTAGAATTGATGAGATTCTAGATCAGTTAGGTAATAGTAGATATTTCACGACCTTAGATTTAGCAAGTGGATATCATCAGGTGTTAGTAGATAAGAGTGATATAGGAAAAACTGCGTTTAGTACAGGATTGGAGACAATGGTTCTGACCACTGTGCGTTGGGTCAAACCAATGCGTTTATTGGACTGGTCAGCGCAGCAACAGTAAGCCGAAATAGCTGAAAATTAATAAAGACAGCAGTCAGTGTTGAGCAGCACACGTAGCTCTAGCACGAGAGGGGGGGGGGGTGTAGTGAATGAAGTGGCAACGGCTCAGTTTCTTGCTAGGCAGAATTGATGACTCAGCGAAAACCTGAGGGAAGCCGTTTCCACTGCAGTTAAAACTTATTAAATTGTGTTCTGACCTAGATAAAGGTAAAGTCAATTTGAGTGGTAGTTCAGCAGAATCATGAATAACTTAACTGAATATATTGAGTTTACATAATCATGCAATGTATACTAAATGCACTTAAGTAGGTACGTCGGAGATCTTCTTAGTAGCACCAAACGGTTTCGGGTTTAATATGTAATTTTCGAGGAAATTTTGTTTGAGCTTAATAACAAAATATATTAATTATAGAATTTGTTTAGAACATATATTTCATTAACTAACCGGATACTTACTAACTTTGTTTACTAACAAAATATGTTAATTAATTATAGAGTTAGTTTAAACCATATATCTAGGTTTGGTTAAGGCAATGTATTAATTATGTTGTTTATTTTGCTTTTTATGTTGTTTTATTGCTTTATTATGTTGTTTACATTGTTTCCAAGTGCATGTATATGGTTGAAACAATGTAAACTTAATTTTAATTCAATTCTTGCTTGGACCTAATTCTATTTAACAGAAGTCCAAGTTGAAATAATTTTGGGGTAGGGAGTTCGTAGACGGTTTTGTCACATGGTGTCAGGGCGCCATGACATTATGTGGCATCGCAGAGCACTCTACCGCTACATTTAATGAATACGTTTGAAAAACAAGCGTGTGGTATCACATTTTAAGAAAAAGGAGCAAGTAAAATAGAATTTAGCTTCCTAAATAATTAAATTAAATGAAGGTAATAATTGTAAATTTAATGAATTAAGTAATTTTAATTGTTAAGTCAATTTAAGTAGAGTTAATAATTGTGTATAGCAATAAGGGAAAAGTTGTACATGTAAAAAAAAAAAAAAAAAGAAAACGGACTGACAGAACTTTTGAGTAAAGAGAAAAGGAAAGAAAAAGAAGAAAGGGGAAAAAAAAAAACATTCCGGAAGATGTATAAAAATAAAGAACAATAATTTTAAGATGAGAGGAACAGAAAATGAGAATGAAAAAAAAAAAGACACTAGATATAAGGCACTAGGAAAATATTTTTAAGGACACATAAGGAAAAGGTTAAAAATTTCACCTAAAATTTAATGGTTTCACTTGATGAATATATTGATTTTAGTTCAATAATCAACGCAAATTGTATATAGTCATAAGTATATAAATATTACAGAACAATCATAAGATACTCATGAAATAACAAATGTCGTTGAATTACTTCGTAGTATAAGTATTAGAGAATAAATAGGATAAGCCACCGACATCATCAACACGTAGCTGGTAGCTTCAATTTAATTATGGACTCCAAGATACGAGCGGCACATCGAAGATGCTTCTCCGAACCATCACGTTGTACGGCACCGGCACAGACATCATTGTTCGACAAAGACGGCCATGGCGATGTTTTCTCGTTAGCATTAGTCAACAGGGTGAACGTGCTAAAGTATTTTTCTTGGGACCATCCCCGCAAATCATCTGCCCACAGATCATAGTCGCAAATTAGAGCTAACGTCCGACGTGAGACAAGGGAATCGTGAAGCCACAGTCGAGATATGAGCTATGATCATCAAGTGTCAAGTAAGATGGGAGGTCCACCAGACAGTCTACAACGTAGCACACAACCCCAGCAATCCGAAAAAACGAGAAAGAAACACCGAAGGCCACATCACTCCGTTCAAAGTAGACTAGAACTACGAGCAGCATGTCCATTCGGTGCTGTCACACACCATTTCTTCAAATGTGGGTGCCCTGCAACGCGTGATATCAACCTAAGACGAGACGTCCATTCGTAGCAGCAGAAGCATAATTCGATAGAACCATCATCATATTATTCTCCAGTCAGCATATCCGAGGAGCGCCAGACGAGAAGCGGTTATGGTATTTACATAAGCAATTTGTAATAGCGTTAAGAATAGTATCAAACAGTTAATACCACCCAGTAGAAGCATTGTAACAAAAGGAAAAATTAACATCGCTTCACGATATTAATTTTTCTTTTCCCTGGGGTGGAGGGATGTTGTGAGTCACTGGTTCCGCTAGGCATACTTTCAGGCGATACTTAAAATTATGACTTCGCACTGAACATTTTTTGCACGTTGTGCTTGTTGGTTTAATTCCGCATTGCCGTTTCTAGAGCAATTCGTCGAATGATCGCAGGTCGCTGAGGCCGCGGTTTCGTTTTCATTAAATATTGTGGGCCATGGAAATAGTGACCCACTTTCTTGCGCTCAGGTGTCGAAGCGGCGCTTTTCCGCTACAGTCAGCGTATTATTGTTATTTCCGTGTTTAAGTTTCCGCATGCATGAATATAAATAAGACTGGTATGAGTTAGTTGGGTAGAGAGTTGAGTTGCGTAAGTCAATTAGTGAGTAGTGATTAGTGAAGCAGGGCTTGCAAAACGTGTGCAGCTCCAGCGTATATAATAAAGTATCTAAAACGGAATTAAAGTGTTTTTATTCGGACGGACTGTGGACTTTGGAGGAGCCCACAGCGAGGACTTCCAGGAGAAGCACAACATATTTGGCGCAGCCGGTTATTAAGTACCGAGAATCGTTCGCTCAGGTGAGTTTGTGTTAAAAGAAAAATTTTAAAAGTGGTATAAATTATTTGTAGCAGACATATATAAATACTAACACACATAAATAATCCTGGCCAAGACTCCCTTACCCGTAATCCTGTGGCTGAGTCTGGCTATAGGGGGATTATTATAATAATTTTTTGTGTAAATTTTAAAATAGTGAAACAAATGAAAAATTGAATATTTTCTGATAATTTGTAAACAGTAGATTTAGCAGTTTTGCGAATGCTACGAGAAAAAAAAAATTTTTGAAAGAAAATTCGCGAAGTGTAGCTGTAATTAAAAAGTGACGCGAAACTCGAGAGTGGCGGTGGCGCTTACGCTTGAGGTTGGATTTCAGCGCAAAACGTTGCTGAGGTTTTAATTGTTTGCTCGCTTGCTCGACCCAAAGTGTTGGCAGAATTGCAAGCGTTGTCTTTTTGTTTTTCTACTTGATGGATATTTCATTCGATTTGGAGGCACGAATAAGGGATTTAGGAAGGGATTACAAAGATTTGGTTGGACAGTTAGATAGGTTCATTGAAAAAATTTGGGATAATCTTTCGTCCACTGTTAACAATAAAGAGAATTTGGTTTTAATAAAGGAAAAAATTAAGGATCTAGGTAATCTCTCCAAGGTAGAGAAGGCGGATGCAATTTTAGAGGAATTGCTCAATTTTGTATCAAATAAAAATAAAAGTGCGCTAAAGGAATTAGAAAGGTGGAAAGCTGAATTTCACGCCTTAAAGAACAGATACGACAACTACTTGACGGACAGAGAATTAGAGGCAATTTTAGTAAAGGAAGTAGAAGAGGAAAATATCAGATTGAGAAAGTTAATTGAGAAAAAAGGAGTTTCGGGAAATTTGCTCTCAACAGTTTTAAACCAAAAAAGCAGGGAAAGTTTTGAATCTTTAGAAGAGGCTCATAGGAGAATAGAGGAGTTAAAAGAAGAAAATAGACTCCTGCGACAGGAAGAATTGTTAGCAGATAAGACCCTGCCACACAAAGATCCGATTGGCCGTCCTTCACTACCTGCAACAGGTTTAAAAAGCATCAGGAGTAACACAGGGTTAAAAATGAGTATAGAAGCAATTGCAAAGAATGTAAACAGATTAGTACCTTTTTTCTCAGGTACCCGTTCACCAGATTTGAGAAATGAAGTGTATAAATTTATTGAGGGATGTGAACTTGCGAGAAGAGGTATATCGGATTCCGAAATAGGTGACTTCTTGGCGTGCGTAAAACAAAGATTTCATGGGAACGCATACGGCTTAATTAGAGGAAAGAAAATAGCAAGCGTAGAAGAGCTATACAGTACCTTAAAGCTGTCCTATCTGAAGTGTAGATCTTTAGATACAATAATATCGGAAATACAGACAGTGTCCCAACTCCCAGGGGAAGAAATAGTGGAGTTCGGAGAAAGATTAATAAATCTAAGGACACAGGCAGAGGATATTACGAAATCCCATTATAATGAGGACCAGGATCATGGACTGCGACTTGAGATTAATAAATCATTAGCAAGGACATTCGTGTTGGGGTTAAGAGACCCAACGATAAGGATGAAGATGTTGGGCACCAACGTGATCGAGATGGAAAGGCTGATCGCAGAAGCAATACAGCTAGACGAGATCATCAGCAGATCTCTCGGAGCCCAACCAAACCTTTTAGCGAGCATGAATCCGGTCTGGACTGCAGAAATGAACCAAAGGACTGCATGCCATACACCCGTGGATGCCCCAAGGAAAATAAATACACAGCATGGCGAGAACTTCATGCAAAACCCGAGTATCACGCGCGACGGAAAAGGGATGGGACGTCCACAAGGTGGGGAAGCCAGTGCCAAAGCGCGAAGCGCCCAGCCAAGGCCACTAAGCTGGGAACCCGAAAAGAAAAGTAACTCGAGGCCACACATCATAGGAGTGACGAGTCATACATCGAAAACGATTGTTGAACCGTCCTCCTCTGATCGTTGCGAGAAAGTCGATCACGGGCGGGTCGATAGTGCAGACGGGAGCATTGAAAGTGTTAAATCAGTTCCAGAAGAAGTTTACAGTTGTGAGGAGGTGAGCAAAATTGGAGTTAAGCAAGCAGTTGATAACAAACAAACAGTAAAGCCGACGGCCGTTGAGTCAGTGGAGACGTTTGGAGTTTTGACTTCATGCTTAAGTGCAAGCATTGCACAAATTTTCGTTTTAATTATATTGTCTCTGGGTATAATAAAAGAAGTAGTAAAAGAAACAAAAATTAAAGTTGTTAATTATGCTGAGCAATTTTTAAACAACAACATGACAAACGTGAATTCATGGCAAAAAGACGCAACGAAAATGTTAGAAAATATTTTCTCAAAGATAGTAAATAGTACAAGTAAGAGCAATAATATAAAACTGAATACAAAGGAGAGAAGGGGACAAATAAATTCAGGATTGAACTGGCAGAAGGGTCGCCCAGACACTATAGATGACGTGTTCATTGAAATATCTTATGAAGGTGCAAAAAATTGAAAACTCATCCTATTAGTAGATACTGGAGCAGACACGAGCCTGGTAAAGGAGAACGCGTTGAGGGGATCATTGCCGGTAAATATGAAAGACGTAAGAACCCTTAATGGAGCTTTTGGTGGATGTGTAACAACGAAGGGTTCCATACTGATCACACCTAACGATATGAATCACCTTTGTTTAAAGCTACAAGTGGTGCCACTTGGACAGGGAGTGTCAGCGGATGGCATAATTGGTAGGGACAATTTATGGAATCGGTCAATTATAAACTCAATTAAAAAACGAGTAACGTTTATGGATGCGAATAAGAAACATATTAAGACGCTGGTTATGCGTTCAATGGGAGAAATAGATCGAGTTTTACATATTGAAGATTCAAGAGTAATGGCGAGAACTATTAGAGTAGTTCCAGTTAGGGTTAAAACCAATATTCCAGAAATAGTAGTTCACAAACAGGAAATTGTTCCAGGAGTGTATATGGGGGAAACTTTAGCAAAAGTAAAGAGGGGCGTAATTTACGTTCCGGTACTAAATTCAACGGAAATGGGTATAGAGATAGACAGTAATTTTAGGCCAGGGTTTTCTAATTTCAATGAGTTTGAAACACCCCGTCCTAGTATGATAAATAGAGTGGGAGAGATGGAAGGTATAAATGTGGAGAAAAGGTTAGAGACCTTGAGGAAAGAAATAATACTAGACCCCACCCTGAATCCGGAGGAAATGGAATCTATGGAAAGAATAATTTCCACGTTTCATGATGTATTTCTGCTAGAGGGTGACAGTTTAACGTGCACAGCGGTGTTGAAACAAACAATTCCAACGGGGCTGAACAAACTCCGATAAATCAGAGGCAGTATAGACTCCCACAGGCTCATAGGGAGGAAGTGAACAGACAGGTAGCTAAGCTTTTACATGACGGAACAGTGAGACCAAGTACTTCCCCGTGGAACTCTCCATTGTTGATAGTTCCCAAGAAAGCTGGTGAAGACGGAGAAAAGAAGTGAAGACTAGTAGTGGACTACAGGAAACTAAATGAAGTCACAATCAGACAAGTTTTTCCAATTCCTAGAATTGATGAGATTCTAGATCAGTTAGGTAATAGTAGATATTTCACGACCTTAGATTTAGCAAGTGGATATCATCAGGTGTTAGTAGATAAGAGTGATATAGGAAAAACTGCGTTTAGTACAGGATTGGAGACAATGGTTCTGACCACTGTGCGTTGGGTCAAACCAATGCGTTTATTGGACTGGTCAGCGCAGCAACAGTAAGCCGAAATAGCTGAAAATTAATAAAGACAGCAGTCAGTGTTGAGCAGCACACGTAGCTCTAGCACGAGAGGGGGGGGGGGTGTAGTGAATGAAGTGGCAACGGCTCAGTTTCTTGCTAGGCAGAATTGATGACTCAGCGAAAACCTGAGGGAAGCCGTTTCCACTGCAGTTAAAACTTATTAAATTGTGTTCTGACCTAGATAAAGGTAAAGTCAATTTGAGTGGTAGTTCAGCAGAATCATGAATAACTTAACTGAATATATTGAGTTTACATAATCATGCAATGTATACTAAATGCACTTAAGTAGGTACGTCGGAGATCTTCTTAGTAGCACCAAACGGTTTCGGGTTTAATATGTAATTTTCGAGGAAATTTTGTTTGAGCTTAATAACAAAATATATTAATTATAGAATTTGTTTAGAACATATATTTCATTAACTAACCGGATACTTACTAACTTTGTTTACTAACAAAATATGTTAATTAATTATAGAGTTAGTTTAAACCATATATCTAGGTTTGGTTAAGGCAATGTATTAATTATGTTGTTTATTTTGCTTTTTATGTTGTTTTATTGCTTTATTATGTTGTTTACATTGTTTCCAAGTGCATGTATATGGTTGAAACAATGTAAACTTAATTTTAATTCAATTCTTGCTTGGACCTAATTCTATTTAACAGAAGTCCAAGTTGAAATAATTTTGGGGTAGGGAGTTCGTAGACGGTTTTGTCACATGGTGTCAGGGAGCCATGACATTATGTGGCATCGCAGAGCACTCTACCGCTACATTTAATGAATACGTTTGAAAAACAAGCGTGTGGTATCACATTTTAAGAAAAAGGAGCAAGTAAAATAGAATTTAGCTTCCTAAATAATTAAATTAAATGAAGGTAATAATTGTAAATTTAATGAATTAAGTAATTTTAATTGTTAAGTCAATTTAAGTAGAGTTAATAATTGTGTATAGCAATAAGGGAAAAGTTGTACATGTAAAAAAAAAAAAAAAAAGAAAACGGACTGACAGAACTTTTGAGTAAAGAGAAAAGGAAAGAAAAAGAAGAAAGGGGGGAAAAAAAAAACATTCCGGAAGATGTATAAAAATAAAGAACAATAATTTTAAGATGAGAGGAACAGAAAATGAGAATGAAAAAAAAAAGACACTAGATATAAGGCACTAGGAAAATATTTTTAAGGACACATAAGGAAAAGGTTAAAAATTTCACCTAAAATTTAATGGTTTCACTTGATGAATATATTGATTTTAGTTCAATAATCAACGCAAATTGTATATAGTCATAAGTATATAAATATTACAGAACAATCATAAGATACTCATGAAATAACAAATGTCGTTGAATTACTTCGTAGTATAAGTATTAGAGAATAAATAGGATAAGCCACCGACAGCATCAACACGTAGCTGGTAGCTTCAATTTAATTATGGACTCCAAGATACGAGCGGCACATCGAAGATGCTTCTCCGAACCATCACGTTGTACGGCACCGGCACAGACATCATTGTTCGACAAAGACGGCCATGGCGATGTTTTCTCGTTAGCATTAGTCAACAGGGTGAACGTGCTAAAGTATTTTTCTTGGGACCATCCCCGCAAATCATCTGCCCACAGATCATAGTCGCAAATTAGAGCTAACGTCCGACGTGAGACAAGGGAATCGTGAAGCCACAGTCGAGATATGAGCTATGATCATCAAGTGTCAAGTAAGATGGGAGGTCCACCAGACAGTCTACAACGTAGCACACAACCCCAGCAATCCGAAAAAACGAGAAAGAAACACCGAAGGCCACATCACTCCGTTCAAAGTAGACTAGAACTACGAGCAGCATGTCCATTCGGTGCTGTCACACACCATTTCTTCAAATGTGGGTGCCCTGCAACGCGTGATATCAACCTAAGACGAGACGTCCATTCGTAGCAGCAGAAGCATAATTCGATAGAACCATCATCATATTATTCTCCAGTCAGCATATCCGAGGAGCGCCAGACGAGAAGCGGTTATGGTATTTACATAAGCAATTTGTAATAGCGTTAAGAATAGTATCAAACAGTTAATACCACCCAGTAGAAGCATTGTAACAAAAGGAAAAATTAACATCGCTTCACGATATTAATTTTTCTTTTCCCTGGGGTGGAGGGATGTTGTGAGTCACTGGTTCCGCTAGGCATACTTTCAGGCGATACTTAAAATTATGACTTCGCACTGAACATTTTTTGCACGTTGTGCTTGTTGGTTTAATTCCGCATTGCCGTTTCTAGAGCAATTCGTCGAATGATCGCAGGTCGCTGAGGCCGCGGTTTCGTTTTCATTAAATATTGTGGGCCATGGAAATAGTGACCCACTTTCTTGCGCTCAGGTGTCGAAGCGGCGCTTTTCCGCTACAGTCAGCGTATTATTGTTATTTCCGTGTTTAAGTTTCCGCATGCATGAATATAAATAAGACTGGTATGAGTTAGTTGGGTAGAGAGTTGAGTTGCGTAAGTCAATTAGTGAGTAGTGATTAGTGAAGCAGGGCTTGCAAAACGTGTGCAGCTCCAGCGTATATAATAAAGTATCTAAAACGGAATTAAAGTGTTTTTATTCGGACGGACTGTGGACTTTGGAGGAGCCCACAGCGAGGACTTCCAGGAGAAGCACAACATATTTGGCGCAGCCGGTTATTAAGTACCGAGAATCGTTCGCTCAGGTGAGTTTGTGTTAAAAGAAAAATTTTAAAAGTGGTATAAATTATTTGTAGCAGACATATATAAATACTAACACACATAAATAATCCTGGGCAAGACTCCCTTACCCGTAATCCTGTGGCTGAGTCTGGCTATAGGGGGATTATTATAATAATTTTTTGTGTAAATTTTAAGATAGTGAAACAAATGAAAAATTGAATATTTTCTGATAATTTGTAAACAGTAGATTTAGCAGTTTTGCGAATGCTACGAGAAAAAAAAATTTTTTGAAAGAAAATTCGCGAAGTGTAGCTGTAATTAAAAAGTGACGCGAAACTCGAGAGTGGCGGTGGCGCTTACGCTTGAGGTTGGATTTCAGCGCAAAACGTTGCTGAGGTTTTAATTGTTTGCTCGCTTGCTCGACCCAAAGTGTTGGCAGAATTGCAAGCGTTGTCTTTTTGTTTTTCTACTTGATGGATATTTCATTCGATTTGGAGGCACGAATAAGGGATTTAGGAAGGGATTACAAAGATTTGGTTGGACAGTTAGATAGGTTCATTGAAAAAATTTGGGATAATCTTTCGTCCACTGTTAACAATAAAGAGAATTTGGTTTTAATAAAGGAAAAAATTAAGGATCTAGGTAATCTCTCCAAGGTAGAGAAGGCGGATGCAATTTTAGAGGAATTGCTCAATTTTGTATCAAATAAAAATAAAAGTGCGCTAAAGGAATTAGAAAGGTGGAAAGCTGAATTTCACGCCTTAAAGAACAGATACGACAACTACTTGACGGACAGAGAATTAGAGGCAATTTTAGTAAAGGAAGTAGAAGAGGAAAATATCAGATTGAGAAAGTTAATTGAGAAAAAAGGAGTTTCGGGAAATTTGCTCTCAACAGTTTTAAACCAAAAAAGCAGGGAAAGTTTTGAATCTTTAGAAGAGGCTCATAGGAGAATAGAGGAGTTAAAAGAAGAAAATAGACTCCTGCGACAGGAAGAATTGTTAGCAGATAAGACCCTGCCACACAAAGATCCGATTGGCCGTCCTTCACTACCTGCAACAGGTTTAAAAAGCATCAGGAGTAACACAGGGTTAAAAATGAGTATAGAAGCAATTGCAAAGAATGTAAACAGATTAGTACCTTTTTTCTCAGGTACCCGTTCACCAGATTTGAGAAATGAAGTGTATAAATTTATTGAGGGATGTGAACTTGCGAGAAGAGGTATATCGGATTCCGAAATAGGTGACTTCTTGGCGTGCGTAAAACAAAGATTTCATGGGAACGCATACGGGTTAATTAGAGGAAAGAAAATAGCAAGCGTAGAAGAGCTATACAGTACCTTAAAGCTGTCCTATCTGAAGTGTAGATCTTTAGATACAATAATATCGGAAATACAGACAGTGTCCCAACTCCCAGGGGAAGAAATAGTGGAGTTCGGAGAAAGATTAATAAATCTAAGGACACAGGCAGAGGATATTACGAAATCCCATTATAATGAGGACCAGGATCATGGACTGCGACTTGAGATTAATAAATCATTAGCAAGGACATTCGTGTTGGGGTTAAGAGACCCAACGATAAGGATGAAGATGTTGGGCACCAACGTGATCGAGATGGAAAGGCTGATCGCAGAAGCAATACAGCTAGACGAGATCATCAGCAGATCTCTCGGAGCCCAACCAAACCTTTTAGCGAGCATGAATCCGGTCTGGACTGCAGAAATGAACCAAAGGACTGCATGCCATACACCCGTGGATGCCCCAAGGAAAATAAATACACAGCATGGCGAGAACTTCATGCAAAACCCGAGTATCACGCGCGACGGAAAAGGGATGGGACGTCCACAAGGTGGGGAAGCCAGTGCCAAAGCGCGAAGCGCCCAGCCAAGGCCACTAAGCTGGGAACCCGAAAAGAAAAGTAACTCGAGGCCACACATCATGGGAGTGACGAGTCATACATCGAAAACGATTGTTGAACCGTCCTCCTCTGATCGTTGCGAGAAAGTCGATCACGGGCGGGTCGATAGTGCAGACGGGAGCATTGAAAGTGTTAAATCAGTCCCAGAAGAAGTTTACAGTTGTGAGGAGGTGAGCAAAATTGGAGTTAAGCAAGCAGTTGATAACAAACAAACAGTAAAGCCGACGGCCGTTGAGTCAGTGGAGACGTTTGGAGTTTTGACTTCATGCTTAAGTGCAAGCATTGCACAAATTTTCGTTTTAATTATATTGTCTCTGGGTATAATAAAAGAAGTAGTAAAAGAAACAAAAATTAAAGTTGTTAATTATGCTGAGCAATTTTTAAACAACAACATGACAAACGTGAATTCATGGCAAAAAGACGCAACGAAAATGTTAGAAAATATTTTCTCAAAGATAGTAAATAGTACAAGTAAGAGCAATAATATAAAACTGAATACAAAGGAGAGAAGGGGACAAATAAATTCAGGATTGAACTGGCAGAAGGGTCGCCCAGACACTATAGATGACGTGTTCATTGAAATATCTTATGAAGGTGCAAAAAATTGAAAACTCATCCTATTAGTAGATACTGGAGCAGACACGAGCCTGGTAAAGGAGAACGCGTTGAGGGGATCATTGCCGGTAAATATGAAAGACGTAAGAACCCTTAATGGAGCTTTTGGTGGATGTGTAACAACGAAGGGTTCCATACTGATCACACCTAACGATATGAATCACCTTTGTTTAAAGCTACAAGTGGTGCCACTTGGACAGGGAGTGTCAGCGGATGGCATAATTGGTAGGGACAATTTATGGAATCGGTCAATTATAAACTCAATTAAAAAACGAGTAACGTTTATGGATGCGAATAAGAAACATATTAAGACGCTGGTTATGCGTTCAATGGGAGAAATAGATCGAGTTTTACATATTGAAGATTCAAGAGTAATGGCGAGAACTATTAGAGTAGTTCCAGTTAGGGTTAAAACCAATATTCCAGAAATAGTAGTTCACAAACAGGAAATTGTTCCAGGAGTGTATATGGGGGAAACTTTAGCAAAAGTAAAGAGGGGCGTAATTTACGTTCCGGTACTAAATTCAACGGAAATGGGTATAGAGATAGACAGTAATTTTAGGCCAGGGTTTTCTAATTTCAATGAGTTTGAAACACCCCGTCCTAGTATGATAAATAGAGTGAGCAAAATTGGAGTTAAGCAAGCAGTTGATAACAAACAAACAGTAAAGCCGACGGCCGTTGAGTCAGTGGAGACATTTGGAGTTTTGACTTCATGCTTAAGTGCAAGCATTGCACAAATTTTCGTTTTAATTATATTGTCTCTGGGTATAATAAAAGAAGTAGTAAAAGAAACAAAAATTAAAGTTGTTAATTATGCTGAGCAATTTTTAAACAACAACATGACAAACGTGAATTCATGGCAAAGAGACGCAACGAAAATGTTAGAACATATTTTCTCAAAGATAGTAAATAGCACAAGTAAGAGCAATAATATAAAACTGAATACAAAGGAGAGAAGGGGACAAATAAATTCAGGATTGAACTGGCAGAAGGGTCGCCCAGACACTATAGATGACGTGTTCATTGAAATATCTTATGAAGGTGCAAAAAATGGAAAACTCATCCTATTAGTAGATACTGGAGCAGACACGAGCCTGGTAAAGGAGAACGCGTTGAGGGGATCATTGCCGGTAAATATGAAAGACGTAAGAACCCTTAATGGAGCTTTTGGTGGATGTGTAACAACGAAGGGTTCCATACTGATCACACCTAACGATATGAATCACCTTTGTTTAAAGCTACAAGTGGTGCCACTTGGACAGGGAGTGTCAGCGGATGGCATAATTGGTAGGGACAATTTATGGAATCGGTCAATTATAAACTCAATTAAAAAACGAGTAACGTTTATGGATGCGAATAAGAAACATATTAAGACGCTGGTTATGCGTTCAATGGGAGAAATAGATCGAGTTTTACATATTGAAGATTCAAGAGTAATGGCGAGAACTATTAGAGTAGTTCCAGTTAGGGTTAAAACCAATATTCCAGAAATAGTAGTTCACAAACAGGAAATTGTTCCAGGAGTGTATATGGGGGAAACTTTAGCAAAAGTAAAGAGGGGCGTAATTTACGTTCCGGTACTAAATTCAACGGAAATGGGTATAGAGATAGACAGTAATTTTAGGCCAGGGTTTTCTAATTTCAATGAGTTTGAAACACCCCGTCCTAGTATGATAAATAGAGTGGGAGAGATGGAAGGTATAAATGTGGAGAAAAGGTTAGAGACCTTGAGGAAAGAAATAATACTAGACCCCACCCTGAATCCGGAGGAAATGGAATCTATGGAAAGAATAATTTCCACGTTTCATGATGTATTTCTGCTAGAGGGTGACAGTTTAACGTGCACAGCGGTGTTGAAACAAACAATTCCAACGGGGCTGAACAGGCTCCGATAAATCAGAGGCAGTATAGACTCCCACAGGCTCATAGGGAGGAAGTGAACAGACAGGTAGCTAAGCTTTTACATGACGGAACAGTGAGACCAAGTACTTCCCCGTGGAACTCTCCATTGTTGATAGTTCCCAAGAAAGCTGGTGAAGACGGAGAAAAGAAGTGAAGACTAGTAGTGGACTACAGGAAACTAAATGAAGTCACAATCAGACAAGTTTTTCCAATTCCTAGAATTGATGAGATTCTAGATCAGTTAGGTAATAGTAGATATTTCACGACCTTAGATTTAGCAAGTGGATATCATCAGGTGTTAGTAGATAAGAGTGATATAGGAAAAACTGCGTTTAGTACAGGATTGGAGACAATGGTTCTGACCACTGTGCGTTGGGTCAAACCAATGCGTTTATTGGACTGGTCAGCGCAGCAACAGTAAGCCGAAATAGCTGAAAATTAATAAAGACAGCAGTCAGTGTTGAGCAGCACACGTAGCTCTAGCACGAGAGGGGGGGGGGGGGTGTAGTGAATGAAGTGGCAACGGCTCAGTTTCTTGCTAGGCAGAATTGATGACTCAGCGAAAACCTGAGGGAAGCCGTTTCCACTGCAGTTAAAACTTATTAAATTGTGTTCTGACCTAGATAAAGGTAAAGTCAATTTGAGTGGTAGTTCAGCAGAATCATGAATAACTTAACTGAATATATTGAGTTTACATAATCATGCAATGTATACTAAATGCACTTAAGTAGGTACGTCGGAGATCTTCTTAGTAGCACCAAACGGTTTCGGGTTTAATATGTAATTTTCGAGGAAATTTTGTTTGAGCTTAATAACAAAATATATTAATTATAGAATTTGTTTAGAACATATATTTCATTAACTAACCGGATACTTACTAACTTTGTTTACTAACAAAATATGTTAATTAATTATAGAGTTAGTTTAAACCATATATCTAGGTTTGGTTAAGGCAATGTATTAATTATGTTGTTTATTTTGCTTTTTATGTTGTTTTATTGCTTTATTATGTTGTTTACATTGTTTCCAAGTGCATGTATATGGTTGAAACAATGTAAACTTAATTTTAATTCAATTCTTGCTTGGACCTAATTCTATTTAACAGAAGTCCAAGTTGAAATAATTTTGGGGTAGGGAGTTCGTAGACGGTTTTGTCACATGGTGTCAGGGCGCCATGACATTATGTGGCATCGCAGAGCACTCTACCGCTACATTTAATGAATACGTTTGAAAAACAAGCGTGTGGTATCACATTTTAAGAAAAAGGAGCAAGTAAAATAGAATTTAGCTTCCTAAATAATTAAATTAAATGAAGGTAATAATTGTAAATTTAATGAATTAAGTAATTTTAATTGTTAAGTCAATTTAAGTAGAGTTAATAATTGTGTATAGCAATAAGGGAAAAGTTGTACATGTAAAAAAAAAAAAAAAAAGAAAACGGACTGACAGAACTTTTGAGTAAAGAGAAAAGGAAAGAAAAAGAAGAAAGGGAAAAAAAAAAAAAAACATTCCGGAAGATGTATAAAAATAAAGAACAATAATTTTAAGATGAGAGGAACAGAAAATGAGAATGAAAAAAAAAAAGACACCAAAAAAAAAAAGGCACTAGGAAAATATTTTTAAGGACACATAACGAAAAGGTTAAAAATTTCACCTAAAATTTAATGGTTTCACTTGATGAATATATTGATTTTAGTTCAATAATCAACGCAAATTGTATATAGTCATAAGTATATAAATATTACAGAACAATCATAAGATACTCATGAAATAACAAATGTCGTTGAATTACTTCGTAGTATAAGTATTAGAGAATAAATAGGATAAGCCACCGACAGCATCAACACGTAGCTGGTAGCTTCAATTTAATTATGGACTCCAAGATACGAGCGGCACATCGAAGATGCTTCTCCGAACCATCACGTTGTACGGCACCGGCACAGACATCATTGTTCGACAAAGACGGCCATGGCGATGTTTTTTCGTTAGCATTAGTCAACAGGGTGAACGTGCTAAAGTATTTTTCTTGGGACCATCCCCGCAAATCATCTGCCCACAGATCATAGTCGCAAATTAGAGCTAACGTCCGACGTGAGACAAGGGAATCGTGAAGCCACAGTCGAGATATGAGCTATGATCATCAAGTGTCAAGTAAGATGGGAGGTCCACCAGACAGTCTACAACGTAGCACACAACCCCAGCAATCCGAAAAAACGAGAAAGAAACACCGAAGGCCACATCACTCCGTTCAAAGTAGACTAGAACTACGAGCAGCATGTCCATTCGGTGCTGTCACACACCATTTCTTCAAATGTGGGTGCCCTGCAACGCGTGATATCAACCTAAGACGAGACGTCCATTCGTAGCAGCAGAAGCATAATTCGATAGAACCATCATCATATTATTCTCCAGTCAGCATATCCGAGGAGCGCCAGACGAGAAGCGGTTATGGTATTTACATAAGCAATTTGTAATAGCGTTAAGAATAGTATCAAACAGTTAATACCACCCAGTAGAAGCATTGTAACAAAAGGAAAAATTAACATCGCTTCACGATATTAATTTTTCTTTTCCCTGGGGTGGAGGGATGTTGTGAGTCACTGGTTCCGCTAGGCATACTTTCAGGCGATACTTAAAATTATGACTTCGCACTGAACATTTTTTGCACGTTGTGCTTGTTGGTTTAATTCCGCATTGCCGTTTCTAGAGCAATTCGTCGAATGATCGCAGGTCGCTGAGGCCGCGGTTTCGTTTTCATTAAATATTGTGGGCCATGGAAATAGTGACCCACTTTCTTGCGCTCAGGTGTCGAAGCGGCGCTTTTCCGCTACAGTCAGCGTATTATTGTTATTTCCGTGTTTAAGTTTCTGCATGCATGAATATAAATAAGACTGGTATGAGTTAGTTGGGTAGAGAGTTGAGTTGCGTAAGTCAATTAGTGAGTAGTGATTAGTGAAGCAGGGCTTGCAAAACGTGTGCAGCTCCAGCGTATATAATAAAGTATCTAAAACGGAATTAAAGTGTTTTTATTCGGACGGACTGTGGACTTTGGAGGAGCCCACAGCGAGGACTTCCAGGAGAAGCACAACATATTTGGCGCAACCGGTTATTAAGTACCGAGAATCGTTCGCTCAGGTGAGTTTGTGTTAAAAGAAAAATTTTAAAAGTGGTATAAATTATTTGTAGCAGACATATATAAATACTAACACACATAAATAATCCTGGGCAAGACTCCCTTACCCGTAATCCTGTGGCTGAGTCTGGCTATAGGGGGATTATTATAATAATTTTTTGTGTAAATTTTAAAATAGTGAAACAAATGAAAAATTGAATATTTTCTGATAATTTGTAAACAGTAGATTTAGCAGTTTTGCGAATGCTACGAGAAAAAAAAATTTTTTGAAAGAAAATTCGCGAAGTGTAGCTGTAATTAAAAAGTGACGCGAAACTCGAGAGTGGCGGTGGCGCTTACGCTTGAGGTTGGATTTCAGCGCAAAACGTTGCTGAGGTTTTAATTGTTTGCTCGCTTGCTCGACCCAAAGTGTTGGCAGAATTGCAAGCGTTGTCTTTTTGTTTTTCTACTTGATGGATATTTCATTCGATTTGGAGGCACGAATAAGGGATTTAGGAAGGGATTACAAAGATTTGGTTGGACAGTTAGATAGGTTCATTGAAAAAATTTGGGATAATCTTTCGTCCACTGTTAACAATAAAGAGAATTTGGTTTTAATAAAGGAAAAAATTAAGGATCTAGGTAATCTCTCCAAGGTAGAGAAGGCGGATGCAATTTTAGAGGAATTGCTCAATTTTGTTTCAAATAAAAATAAAAGTGCGCTAAAGGAATTAGAAAGGTGGAAAGCCGAATTTCACGCCTTAAAGAACAGATACGACAACTACTTGACGGACAGAGAATTAGAGGCAATTTTAGTAAAGGAAGTAGAAGAGGAAAATATCAGATTGAGAAAGTTAATTGAGAAAAAAGGAGTTTCGGGAAATTTGCTCTCAACAGTTTTAAACCAAAAAAGCAGGGAAAGTTTTGAATCTTTAGAAGAGGCTCATAGGAGAATAGAGGAGTTAAAAGAAGAAAATAGACTCCTGCGACAGGAAGAATTGTTAGCAGATAAGACCCTGCCACACAAAGATCCGACTGGCCGTCCTTCACTACCTGCAACAGGTTTAAAAAGCATCAGGAGTAACACAGGGTTAAAAATGAGTATAGAAGCAATTGCAAAGAATGTAAACAGATTAGTACCTTTTTTCTCAGGTACCCGTTCACCAGATTTGAGAAATGAAGTGTATAAATTTATTGAGGGATGTGAACTTGCGAGAAGAGGTATATCGGATTCCGAAATAGGTGACTTCTTGGCGTGCGTAAAACAAAGATTTCATGGGAACGCATACGGGTTAATTAGAGGAAAGAAAATAGCAAGCGTAGAAGAGCTATACAGTACCTTAAAGCTGTCCTATCTGAAGTGTAGATCTTTAGATACAATAATATCGGAAATACAGACAGTGTCCCAACTCCCAGGGGAAGAAATAGTGGAGTTCGGAGAAAGATTAATAAATCTAAGGACACAGGCAGAGGATATTACGAAATCCCATTATAATGAGGACCAGGATCATGGACTGCGACTTGAGATTAATAAATCATTAGCAAGGACATTCGTGTTGGGGTTAAGAGACCCAACGATAAGGATGAAGATGTTGGGCACCAACGTGATCGAGATGGAAAGGCTGATCGCAGAAGCAATACAGCTAGACGAGATCATCAGCAGATCTCTCGGAGCCCAACCAAACCTTTTAGCGAGCATGAATCCGGTCTGGACTGCAGAAATGAACCAAAGGACTGCATGCCATACACCCGTGGATGCCCCAAGGAAAATAAATACACAGCATGGCGAGAACTTCATGCAAAACCCGAGTATCACGCGCGACGGAAAAGGGATGGGACGTCCACAAGGTGGGGAAGCCAGTGCCAAAGCGCGAAGCGCCCAGCCAAGGCCACTAAGCTGGGAACCCGAAAAGAAAAGTAACTCGAGGCCACACATCATGGGAGTGACGAGTCATACATCGAAAACGATTGTTGAACCGTCCTCCTCTGATCGTTGCGAGAAAGTCGATCACGGGCGGGTCGATAGTGCAGACGGGAGCATTGAAAGTGTTAAATCAGTCCCAGAAGAAGTTTACAGTTGTGAGGAGGTGAGCAAAATTGGAGTTAAGCAAGCAGTTGATAACAAACAAACAGTAAAGCCGACGGCCGTTGAGTCAGTGGAGACGTTTGGAGTTTTGACTTCATGCTTAAGTGCAAGCATTGCACAAATTTTCGTTTTAATTATATTGTCTCTGGGTATAATAAAAGAAGTAGTAAAAGAAACAAAAATTAAAGTTGTTAATTATGCTGAGCAATTTTTAAACAACAACATGACAAACGTGAATTCATGGCAAAAAGACGCAACGAAAATGTTAGAAAATATTTTCTCAAAGATAGTAAATAGTACAAGTAAGAGCAATAATATAAAACTGAATACAAAGGAGAGAAGGGGACAAATAAATTCAGGATTGAACTGGCAGAAGGGTCGCCCAGACACTATAGATGACGTGTTCATTGAAATATCTTATGAAGGTGCAAAAAATTGAAAACTCATCCTATTAGTAGATACTGGAGCAGACACGAGCCTGGTAAAGGAGAACGCGTTGAGGGGATCATTGCCGGTAAATATGAAAGACGTAAGAACCCTTAATGGAGCTTTTGGTGGATGTGTAACAACGAAGGGTTCCATACTGATCACACCTAACGATATGAATCACCTTTGTTTAAAGCTACAAGTGGTGCCACTTGGACAGGGAGTGTCAGCGGATGGCATAATTGGTAGGGACAATTTATGGAATCGGTCAATTATAAACTCAATTAAAAAACGAGTAAAGTTTATGGATGCGAATAAGAAACATATTAAGACGCTGGTTATGCGTTCAATGGGAGAAATAGATCGAGTTTTACATATTGAAGATTCAAGAGTAATGGCGAGAACTATTAGAGTAGTTCCAGTTAGGGTTAAAACCAATATTCCAGAAATAGTAGTTCACAAACAGGAAATTGTTCCAGGAGTGTATATGGGGGAAACTTTAGCAAAAGTAAAGAGGGGCGTAATTTACGTTCCGGTACTAAATTCAACGGAAATGGGTATAGAGATATACCCAATTTTAGGCCAGGGTTTTCTAATTTCAATGAGTTTGAAACACCCCGTCCTAGTATGATAAATAGAGTGGGAGAGATGGAAGGTATAAATGTGGAGAAAAGGTTAGAGACCTTGAGGAAAGAAATAATACTAGACCCCACCTTGAATCCGGAGGAAATGGAATCTATGGAAAGAATAATTTCCACGTTTCATGATGTATTTCTGCTAGAGGGTGACAGTTTAACGTGCACAGCGGTGTTGAAACAAACAATTCCAACGGGGCTGAACAGGCTCCGATAAATCAGAGGCAGTATAGACTCCCACAGGCTCATAGGGAGGAAGTGAACAGACAGGTAGCTAAGCTTTTACATGACGGAACAGTGAGACCAAGTACTTCCCCGTGGAACTCTCCATTGTTGATAGTTCCCAAGAAAGCTGGTGAAGACGGAGAAAAGAAGTGAAGACTAGTAGTGGACTACAGGAAACTAAATGAAGTCACAATCAGACAAGTTTTTCCAATTCCTAGAATTGATGAGATTCTAGATCAGTTAGGTAATAGTAGATATTTCACGACCTTAGATTTAGCAAGTGGATATCATCAGGTGTTAGTAGATAAGAGTGATATAGGAAAAACTGCGTTTAGTACAGGATTGGAGACAATGGTTCTGACCACTGTGCGTTGGGTCAAACCAATGCGTTTATTGGACTGGTCAGCGCAGCAACAGTAAGCCGAAATAGCTGAAAATTAATAAAGACAGCAGTCAGTGTTGAGCAGCACACGTAGCTCTAGCACGAGAGGGGGGGGGGTGTAGTGAATGAAGTGGCAACGGCTCAGTTTCTTGCTAGGCAGAATTGATGACTCAGCGAAAACCTGAGGGAAGCCGTTTCCACTGCAGTTAAAACTTATTAAATTGTGTTCTGACCTAGATAAAGGTAAAGTCAATTTGAGTGGTAGTTCAGCAGAATCATGAATAACTTAACTGAATATATTGAGTTTACATAATCATGCAATGTATACTAAATGCACTTAAGTAGGTACGTCGGAGATCTTCTTAGTAGCACCAAACGGTTTCGGGTTTAATATGTAATTTTCGAGGAAATTTTGTTTGAGCTTAATAACAAAATATATTAATTATAGAATTTGTTTAGAACATATATTTCATTAACTAACCGGATACTTACTAACTTTGTTTACTAACAAAATATGTTAATTAATTATAGAGTTAGTTTAAACCATATATCTAGGTTTGGTTAAGGCAATGTATTAATTATGTTGTTTATTTTGCTTTTTATGTTGTTTTATTGCTTTATTATGTTGTTTACATTGTTTCCAAGTGCATGTATATGGTTGAAACAATGTAAACTTAATTTTAATTCAATTCTTGCTTGGACCTAATTCTATTTAACAGAAGTCCAAGTTGAAATAATTTTGGGGTAGGGAGTTCGTAGACGGTTTTGTCACATGGTGTCAGGGCGCCATGACATTATGTGGCATCGCAGAGCACTCTACCGCTACATTTAATGAATACGTTTGAAAAACAAGCGTGTGGTATCACATTTTAAGAAAAAGGAGCAAGTAAAATAGAATTTAGCTTCCTAAATAATTAAATTAAATGAAGGTAATAATTGTAAATTTAATGAATTAAGTAATTTTAATTGTTAAGTCAATTTAAGTAGAGTTAATAATTGTGTATAGCAATAAGGGAAAAGTTGTACATGTAAAAAAAAAAAAAAAAGAAAACGGACTGACAGAACTTTTGAGTAAAGAGAAAAGGAAAGAAAAAGAAGAAAGGACAAAAAAAAAAAAATATTCCGGAAGATGTATAAAAATAAAGAATAATAATTTTAAGATGAGAGGAACAGAAAATGAGAATGAAAAAAAAAAGACACTAGATATAAGGCACTAGGAAAATATTTTTAAGGACACATAACGAAAAGGTTAAAAATTTCACCTAAAATTTAATGGTTTCACTTGATGAATATATTGATTTTAGTTCAATAATCAACGCAAATTGTATATAGTCATAAGTATATAAATATTACAGAACAATCATAAGATACTCATGAAATAACAAATGTCGTTGAATTACTTCGTAGTATAAGTATTAGAGAATAAATAGGATAAGCCACCGACAGCATCAACACGTAGCTGGTAGCTTCAATTTAATTATGGACTCCAAGATACGAGCGGCACATCGAAGATGCTTCTCCGAACCATCACGTTGTACGGCACCGGCACAGACATCATTGTTCGACAAAGACGGCCATGGCGATGTTTTCTCGTTAGCATTAGTCAACAGGGTGAACGTGCTAAAGTATTTTTCTTGGGACCATCCCCGCAAATCATATGCCCACAGATCATAGTCGCAAATTAGAGCTAACGTCCGACGTGAGACAAGGGAATCGTGAAGCCACAGTCGAGATATGAGCTATGATCAATTAGCGTCAAGTAAGATGGGAGGTCCACCAGACAGTCTACAACGTAGCACACAACCCCAGCAGTCCGAAAAAACGAGAAAGAAACACCGAAGGCCACATCACTCCGTTCAAAGTAGACTAGAACTACGAGCAGCATGTCCATTCGGTGCTGTCACACACCATTTCTTCAAATGTGGGTGCCCTGCAACGCGTGATATCACCCTAAGACGAGACGTCCATTCGTAGCAGCAGAAGCATAATTCGATAGAACCATCATCATATTATTCTCCAGTCAGCATATCCGAGGAGCGCCAGACGAGAAGCGGTTATGGTATTTACATAAGCAATTTGTAATAGCGTTAAGAATAGTATCAAACAGTTAATACCACCCAGTAGAAGCATTGTAACAAAAGGAAAAATTAACATCGCTTCACGATATTAATTTTTCTTTTCCCTGGGGTGGAGGGATGTTGTGAGTCACTGGTTCCGCTAGGCATACTTTCAGGCGATACTTAAAATTATGACTTCGCACTGAACATTTTTTGCACGTTGTGCTTGTTGGTTTAATTCCGCATTGCCGTTTCTAGAGCAATTCGTCGAATGATCGCAGGTCGCTGAGGCCGCGGTTTCGTTTTCATTAAATATTGTGGGCCATGGAAATAGTGACCCACTTTCTTGCGCTCAGGTGTCGAAGCGGCGCTTTTCCGCTACAGTCAGCGTATTATTGTTATTTCCGTGTTTAAGTTTCTGCATGCATGAATATAAATAAGACTGGTATGAGTTAGTTGGGTAGAGAGTTGAGTTGCGTAAGTCAATTAGTGAGTAGTGATTAGTGAAGCAGGGCTTGCAAAACGTGTGCAGCTCCAGCGTATATAATAAAGTATCTAAAACGGAATTAAAGTGTTTTTATTCGGACGGACTGTGGACTTTGGAGGAGCCCACAGCGAGGACTTCCAGGAGAAGCACAACATATTTGTCGCAGCCGGTTATTAAGTACCGAGAATCGTTCGCTCAGGTGAGTTTGTGTTAAAAGAAAAATTTTAAAAGTGGTATAAATTATTTGTAGCAGACATATATAAATACTAACACACATAAATAATCCTGGGCAAGACTCCCTTACCCGTAATCCTGTGGCTGAGTCTGGCTATAGGGGGATTATTATAATAATTTTTTGTGTAAATTTTAAAATAGTGAAACAAATGAAAAATTGAATATTTTCTGATAATTTGTAAACAGTAGATTTAGCAGTTTTGCGAATGCTACGAGAAAAAAAAATTTTTTGAAAGAAAATTCGCGAAGTGTAGCTGTAATTAAAAAGTGACGCGAAACTCGAGAGTGGCGGTGGCGCTTACGCTTGACATTGGATTTCAGCGCAAAACGTTGCTGAGGTTTTAATTGTTTGCTCGCTTGCTCGACCCAAAGTGTTGGCAGAATTGCAAGCGTTGTCTTTTTGTTTTTCTACTTGATGGATATTTCATTCGATTTGGAGGCACGAATAAGGGATTTAGGAAGGGATTACAAAGATTTGGTTGGACAGTTAGATAGGTTCATTGAAAAAATTTGGGATAATCTTTCGTCCACTGTTAACAATAAAGAGAATTTGGTTTTAATAAAGGAAAAAATTAAGGATCTAGGTAATCTCTCCAAGGTAGAGAAGGCGGATGCAATTTTAGAGGAATTGCTCAATTTTGTATCAAATAAAAATAAAAGTGCGCTAAAGGAATTAGAAAGGTGGAAAGCTGAATTTCACGCCTTAAAGAACAGATACGACAACTACTTGACGGACAGAGAATTAGAGGCAATTTTAGTAAATGAAGTAGAAGAGGAAAATATCAGATTGAGAAAGTTAATTGAGAAAAAAGGAGTTTCGGGAAATTTGCTCTCAACAGTTTTAAACCAAAAAAGCAGGGAAAGTTTTGAATCTTTAGAAGAGGCTCATAGGAGAATAGAGGAGTTAAAAGAAGAAAATAGACTCCTGCGACAGGAAGAATTGTTAGCAGATAAGACCCTGCCACACAAAGATCCGACTGGCCGTCCTTCACTACCTGCAACAGGTTTAAAAAGCATCAGGAGTAACACAGGGTTAAAAATGAGTATAGAAGCAATTGCAAAGAATGTAAACAGATTAGTACCTTTTTTCTCAGGTACCCGTTCACCAGATTTGAGAAATGAAGTGTATAAATTTATTGAGGGATGTGAACTTGCGAGAAGAGGTATATCGGATTCCGAAATAGGTGACTTCTTGGCGTGCGTAAAACAAAGATTTCATGGGAACGCATACGGGTTAATTAGAGGAAAGAAAATAGCAAGCGTAGAAGAGCTATACAGTACCTTAAAGCTGTCCTATCTGAAGTGTAGATCTTTAGATACAATAATATCGGAAATACAGACAGTGTCCCAACTCCCAGGGGAAGAAATAGTGGAGTTCGGAGAAAGATTAATAAATCTAAGGACACAGGCAGAGGATATTACGAAATCGCATTATAATGAGGCCCAGGATCATGGACTGCGACTTGAGATTAATAAATCATTAGCAAGGACATTCGTGTTGGGGTTAAGAGACCCAACGATAAGGATGAAGATGTTGGGCACCAACGTGATCGAGATGGAAAGGCTGATCGCAGAAGCAATACAGCTAGACGAGATCATCAGCAGATCTCTCGGAGCCCAACCAAACCTTTTAGCGAGCATGAATCTGGTCTGGACTGCAGAAATGAACCAAAGGACTGCATGCCATACACCCGTGGATGCCCCAAGGAAAATAAATACACAGCATGGCGAGAACTTCATGCAAAACCCGAGTATCACGCGGGACGGAAAAAGGATGGGACGTCCACAAGGTGGGGAAGCCAGTGCCAAAGCGCGAAGCGCCCAGCCAAGGCCACTAAGCTGGGAACCCGAAAAGAAAAGTAACTCGAGGCCACACATCATGGGAGTGACGAGTCATACATCGAAAACGATTGTTGAACCGTCCTCCTCTGATCGTTGCGAGAAAGTCGATCACGGGCGGGTCGATAGTGCAGACGGGAGCATTGAAAGTGTTAAATCAGTCCCAGAACGAGTTTACAGTTGTGAGGAGGTGAGCAAAATTGGAGTTAAGCAAGCAGTTGATAACAAACAAACAGTAAAGCCGACGGCCGTTGAGTCAGTGGAGACGTTTGGAGTTTTGACTTCATGCTTAAGTGCAAGCATTGCACAAATTTTCGTTTTAATTATATTGTCTCTGGGTATAATAAAAGAAGTAGTAAAAGAAACAAAAATTAAAGTTGTTAATTATGCTGAGCAATTTTTAAACAACAACATGACAAACGTGAATTCATGGCAAAAAGACGCAACGAAAATGTTAGAAAATATTTTCTCAAAGATAGTAAATAGTACAAGTAAGAGCAATAATATAAAACTGAATACAAAGGAGAGAAGGGGACAAATAAATTCAGGATTGAACTGGCAGAAGGGTCGCCCAGACACTATAGATGACGTGTTCATTGAAATATCTTATGAAGGTGCAAAAAATTGAAAACTCATCCTATTAGTAGATACTGGAGCAGACACGAGCCTGGTAAAGGAGAACGCGTTGAGGGGATCATTGCCGGTAAATATGAAAGACGTAAGAACCCTTAATGGAGCTTTTGGTGGATGTGTAACAACGAAGGGTTCCATACTGATCACACCTAACGATATGAATCACCTTTGTTTAAAGCTACAAGTGGTGCCACTTGGACAGGGAGTGTCAGCGGATGGCATAATTGGTAGGGACAATTTATGGAATCGGTCAATTATAAACTCAATTAAAAAACGAGTAAAGTTTATGGATGCGAATAAGAAACATATTAAGACGCTGGTTATGCGTTCAATGGGAGAAATAGATCGAGTTTTACATATTGAAGATTCAAGAGTAATGGCGAGAACTATTAGAGTAGTTCCAGTTAGGGTTAAAACCAATATTCCAGAAATAGTAGTTCACAAACAGGAAATTGTTCCAGGAGTGTATATGGGGGAAACTTTAGCAAAAGTAAAGAGGGGCGTAATTTACGTTCCGGTACTAAATTCAACGGAAATGGGTATAGAGATAGACAGTAATTTTAGGCCAGGGTTTTCTAATTTCAATGAGTTTGAAACACCCCGTCCTAGTATGATAAATAGAGTGGGAGAGATGGAAGGTATAAATGTGGAGAAAAGGTTAGAGACCTTGAGGAAAGAAATAATACTAGACCCCACCTTGAATCCGGAGGAAATGGAATCTATGGAAAGAATAATTTCCACGTTTCATGATGTATTTCTGCTAGAGGGTGACAGTTTAACGTGCACAGCGGTGTTGAAACAAACAATTCCAACGGGGCTGAACAGGCTCCGATAAATCAGAGGCAGTATAGACTCCCACAGGCTCATAGGGAGGAAGTGAACAGACAGGTAGCTAAGCTTTTACATGACGGAACAGTGAGACCAAGTACTTCCCCGTGGAACTCTCCATTGTTGATAGTTCCCAAGAAAGCTGGTGAAGACGGAGAAAAGAAGTGAAGACTAGTAGTGGACTACAGGAAACTAAATGAAGTCACAATCAGACAAGTTTTTCCAATTCCTAGAATTGATGAGATTCTAGATCAGTTAGGTAATAGTAGATATTTCACGACCTTAGATTTAGCAAGTGGATATCATCAGGTGTTAGTAGATAAGAGTGATATAGGAAAAACTGCGTTTAGTACAGGATTGGAGACAATGGTTCTGACCACTGTGCGTTGGGTCAAACCAATGCGTTTATTGGACTGGTCAGCGCAGCAACAGTAAGCCGAAATAGCTGAAAATTAATAAAGACAGCAGTCAGTGTTGAGCAGCACACGTAGCTCTAGCACGAGAGGGGGGGGGGGGTGTAGTGAATGAAGTGGCAACGGCTCAGTTTCTTGCTAGGCAGAATTGATGACTCAGCGAAAACCTGAGGGAAGCCGTTTCCACTGCAGTTAAAACTTATTAAATTGTGTTCTGACCTAGATAAAGGTAAAGTCAATTTGAGTGGTAGTTCAGCAGAATCATGAATAACTTAACTGAATATATTGAGTTTACATAATCATGCAATGTATACTAAATGCACTTAAGTAGGTACGTCGGAGATCTTCTTAGTAGCACCAAACGGTTTCGGGTTTAATATGTAATTTTCGAGGAAATTTTGTTTGAGCTTAATAACAAAATATATTAATTATAGAATTTGTTTAGAACATATATTTCATTAACTAACCGGATACTTACTAACTTTGTTTACTAACAAAATATGTTAATTAATTATAGAGTTAGTTTAAACCATATATCTAGGTTTGGTTAAGGCAATGTATTAATTATGTTGTTTATTTTGCTTTTTATGTTGTGTTATTGCTTTATTATGTTGTTTACATTGTTTCCAAGTGCATGTATATGGTTGAAACAATGTAAACTTAATTTTAATTCAATTCTTGCTTGGACCTAATTCTATTTAACAGAAGTCCAAGTTGAAATAATTTTGGGGTAGGGAGTTCGTAGACGGTTTTGTCACATGGTGTCAGGGCGCCATGACATTATGTGGCATCGCAGAGCACTCTACCGCTACATTTAATGAATACGTTTGAAAAACAAGCGTGTGGTATCACATTTTAAGAAAAAGGAGCAAGTAAAATAGAATTTAGCTTCCTAAATAATTAAATTAAATGAAGGTAATAATTGTAAATTTAATGAATTAAGTAATTTTAATTGTTAAGTCAATTTAAGTAGAGTTAATAATTGTGTATAGCAATAAGGGAAAAGTTGTACATGTAAAAAAAAAAAAAAAAGAAAACGGACTGACAGAACTTTTGAGTAAAGAGAAAAGGAAAGAAAAAGAAGAAAGGACAAAAAAAAAAAAATATTCCGGAAGATGTATAAAAATAAAGAATAATAATTTTAAGATGAGAGGAACAGAAAATGAGAATGAAAAAAAAAGACACTAGATATAAGGCACTAGGAAAATATTTTTAAGGACACATAACGAAAAGGTTAAAAATTTCACCTAAAATTTAATGGTTTCACTTGATGAATATATTGATTTTAGTTCAATAATCAACGCAAATTGTATATAGTCATAAGTATATAAATATTACAGAACAATCATAAGATACTCATGAAATAACAAATGTCGTTGAATTACTTCGTAGTATAAGTATTAGAGAATAAATAGGATAAGCCACCGACAGCATCAACACGTAGCTGGTAGCTTCAATTTAATTATGGACTCCAAGATACGAGCGGCACATCGAAGATGCTTCTCCGAACCATCACGTTGTACGGCACCGGCACAGACATCATTGTTCGACAAAGACGGCCATGGCGATGTTTTCTCGTTAGCATTAGTCAACAGGGTGAACGTGCTAAAGTATTTTTCTTGGGACCATCCCCGCAAATCATCTGCCCACAGATCATAGTCGCAAATTAGAGCTAACGTCCGACGTGAGACAAGGGAATCGTGAAGCCACAGTCGAGATATGAGCTATGATCAATTAGCGTCAAGTAAGATGGGAGGTCCACCAGACAGTCTACAACGTAGCACACAACCCCAGCAGTCCGAAAAAACGAGAAAGAAACACCGAAGGCCACATCACTCCGTTCAAAGTAGACTAGAACTACGAGCAGCATGTCCATTCGGTGCTGTCACACACCATTTCTTCAAATGTGGGTGCCCTGCAACGCGTGATATCACCCTAAGACGAGACGTCCATTCGTAGCAGCAGAAGCATAATTCGATAGAACCATCATCATATTATTCTCCAGTCAGCATATCCGAGGAGCGCCAGACGAGAAGCGGTTATGGTATTTACATAAGCAATTTGTAATAGCGTTAAGAATAGTATCAAACAGTTAATACCACCCAGTAGAAGCATTGTAACAAAAGGAAAAATTAACATCGCTTCACGATATTAATTTTTCTTTTCCCTGGGGTGGAGGGATGTTGTGAGTCACTGGTTCCGCTAGGCATACTTTCAGGCGATACTTAAAATTATGACTTCGCACTGAACATTTTTTGCACGTTGTGCTTGTTGGTTTAATTCCGCATTGCCGTTTCTAGAGCAATTCGTCGAATGATCGCAGGTCGCTGAGGCCGCGGTTTCGTTTTCATTAAATATTGTGGGCCATGGAAATAGTGACCCACTTTCTTGCGCTCAGGTGTCGAAGCGGCGCTTTTCCGCTACAGTCAGCGTATTATTGTTATTTCCGTGTTTAAGTTTCTGCATGCATGAATATAAATAAGACTGGTATGAGTTAGTTGGGTAGAGAGTTGAGTTGCGTAAGTCAATTAGTGAGTAGTGATTAGTGAAGCAGGGCTTGCAAAACGTGTGCAGCTCCAGCGTATATAATAAAGTATCTAAAACGGAATTAAAGTGTTTTTATTCGGACGGACTGTGGACTTTGGAGGAGCCCACAGCGAGGACTTCCAGGAGAAGCACAACATATTTGTCGCAGCCGGTTATTAAGTACCGAGAATCGTTCGCTCAGGTGAGTTTGTGTTAAAAGAAAAATTTTAAAAGTGGTATAAATTATTTGTAGCAGACATATATAAATACTAACACACATAAATAATCCTGGGCAAGACTCCCTTACCCGTAATCCTGTGGCTGAGTCTGGCTATAGGGGGATTATTATAATAATTTTTTGTGTAAATTTTAAAATAGTGAAACAAATGAAAAATTGAATATTTTCTGATAATTTGTAAACAGTAGATTTAGCAGTTTTGCGAATGCTACGAGAAAAAAAAATTTTTTGAAAGAAAATTCGCGAAGTGTAGCTGTAATTAAAAAGTGACGCGAAACTCGAGAGTGGCGGTGGCGCTTACGCTTGACATTGGATTTCAGCGCAAAACGTTGCTGAGGTTTTAATTGTTTGCTCGCTTGCTCGACCCAAAGTGTTGGCAGAATTGCAAGCGTTGTCTTTTTGTTTTTCTACTTGATGGATATTTCATTCGATTTGGAGGCACGAATAAGGGATTTAGGAAGGGATTACAAAGATTTGGTTGGACAGTTAGATAGGTTCATTGAAAAAATTTGGGATAATCTTTCGTCCACTGTTAACAATAAAGAGAATTTGGTTTTAATAAAGGAAAAAATTAAGGATCTAGGTAATCTCTCCAAGGTAGAGAAGGCGGATGCAATTTTAGAGGAATTGCTCAATTTTGTATCAAATAAAAATAAAAGTGCGCTAAAGGAATTAGAAAGGTGGAAAGCTGAATTTCACGCCTTAAAGAACAGATACGACAACTACTTGACGGACAGAGAATTAGAGGCAATTTTAGTAAATGAAGTAGAAGAGGAAAATATCAGATTGAGAAAGTTAATTGAGAAAAAAGGAGTTTCGGGAAATTTGCTCTCAACAGTTTTAAACCAAAAAAGCAGGGAAAGTTTTGAATCTTTAGAAGAGGCTCATAGGAGAATAGAGGAGTTAAAAGAAGAAAATAGACTCCTGCGACAGGAAGAATTGTTAGCAGATAAGACCCTGCCACACAAAGATCCGACTGGCCGTCCTTCACTACCTGCAACAGGTTTAAAAAGCATCAGGAGTAACACAGGGTTAAAAATGAGTATAGAAGCAATTGCAAAGAATGTAAACAGATTAGTACCTTTTTTCTCAGGTACCCGTTCACCAGATTTGAGAAATGAAGTGTATAAATTTATTGAGGGATGTGAACTTGCGAGAAGAGGTATATCGGATTCCGAAATAGGTGACTTCTTGGCGTGCGTAAAACAAAGATTTCATGGGAACGCATACGGGTTAATTAGAGGAAAGAAAATAGCAAGCGTAGAAGAGCTATACAGTACCTTAAAGCTGTCCTATCTGAAGTGTAGATCTTTAGATACAATAATATCGGAAATACAGACAGTGTCCCAACTCCCAGGGGAAGAAATAGTGGAGTTCGGAGAAAGATTAATAAATCTAAGGACACAGGCAGAGGATATTACGAAATCCCATTATAATGAGGCCCAGGATCATGGACTGCGACTTGAGATTAATAAATCATTAGCAAGGACATTCGTGTTGGGGTTAAGAGACCCAACGATAAGGATGAAGATGTTGGGCACCAACGTGATCGAGATGGAAAGGCTGATCGCAGAAGCAATACAGCTAGACGAGATCATCAGCAGATCTCTCGGAGCCCAACCAAACCTTTTAGCGAGCATGAATCTGGTCTGGACTGCAGAAATGAACCAAAGGACTGCATGCCATACACCCGTGGATGCCCCAAGGAAAATAAATACACAGCATGGCGAGAACTTCATGCAAAACCCGAGTATCACGCGGGACGGAAAAAGGATGGGACGTCCACAAGGTGGGGAAGCCAGTGCCAAAGCGCGAAGCGCCCAGCCAAGGCCACTAAGCTGGGAACCCGAAAAGAAAAGTAACTCGAGGCCACACATCATGGGAGTGACGAGTCATACATCGAAAACGATTGTTGAACCGTCCTCCTCTGATCGTTGCGAGAAAGTCGATCACGGGCGGGTCGATAGTGCAGACGGGAGCATTGAAAGTGTTAAATCAGTCCCAGAAGAAGTTTACAGTTGTGAGGAGGTGAGCAAAATTGGAGTTAAGCAAGCAGTTGATAACAAACAAACAGTAAAGCCGACGGCCGTTGAGTCAGTGGAGACGTTTGGAGTTTTGACTTCATGCTTAAGTGCAAGCATTGCACAAATTTTCGTTTTAATTATATTGTCTCTGGGTATAATAAAAGAAGTAGTAAAAGAAACAAAAATTAAAGTTGTTAATTATGCTGAGCAATTTTTAAACAACAACATGACAAACGTGAATTCATGGCAAAAAGACGCAACGAAAATGTTAGAAAATATTTTCTCAAAGATAGTAAATAGTACAAGTAAGAGCAATAATATAAAACTGAATACAACGGAGAGAAGGGGACAAATAAATTCAGGATTGAACTGGCAGAAGGGTCGCCCAGACACTATAGATGACGTGTTCATTGAAATATCTTATGAAGGTGCAAAAAATGGAAAACTCATCCTATTAGTAGATACTGGAGCAGACACGAGCCTGGTAAAGGAGAACGCGTTGAGGGGATCATTGCCGGTAAATATGAAAGACGTAAGAACCCTTAATGGAGCTTTTGGTGGATGTGTAACAACGAAGGGTTCCATACTGATCACACCTAACGATATGAATCACCTTTGTTTAAAGCTACAAGTGGTGCCACTTGGACAGGGAGTGTCAGCGGATGGCATAATTGGTAGGGACAATTTATGGAATCGGTCAATTATAAACTCAATTAAAAAACGAGTAACGTTTATGGATGCGAATAAGAAACATATTAAGACGCTGGTTATGCGTTCAATGGGAGAAATAGATCGAGTTTTACATATTGAAGATTCAAGAGTAATGGCGAGAACTATTAGAGTAGTTCCAGTTAGGGTTAAAACCAATATTCCAGAAATAGTAGTTCACAAACAGGAAATTGTAAAGAGGGGCGTAATTTACGTTCCGGTACTAAATTCAACGGAAAAGGGTATAGAGATAGACAGTAATTTTAGGCCAGGGTTTTCTAATTTCAATGAGTTTGAAACACCCCGTCCTAGTATGATAAATAGAGTGGGAGAGATGGAAGGTATAAATGTGGAGAAAAGGTTAGAGACCTTGAGGAAAGAAATAATACTAGACCCCACCCTGAATCCGGAGGAAATGGAATCTATGGAAAGAATAATTTTCACGTTTCATGATGTATTTCTGCTAGAGGGTGACAGTTTAACGTGCACAGCGGTGTTGAAACATACAATTCCAACGGGGGCTGAACAGGCTCCGATAAATCAGAGGCAGTATAGACTCCCACAGGCTCATAGGGAGGAAGTGAACAGACAGGTAGCTAAGCTTTTACATGACGGAACAGTGAGACCAAGTACTTCCCCGTGGAACTCTCCATTGTTGATAGTTCCCAAGAAAGCTGGTGAAGACGGAGAAAAGAAGTGAAGACTAGTAGTGGACTACAGGAAACTAAATGAAGTCACAATCAGACAAGTTTTTCCAATTCCTAGAATTGATGAGATTCTAGATCAGTTAGGTAATAGTAGATATTTCACGACCTTAGATTTAGCAAGTGGATATCATCAGGTGTTAGTAGATAAGAGTGATATAGGAAAAACTGCGTTTAGTACAGGATTGGAGACAATGGTTCTGACCACTGTGCGTTGGGTCAAACCAATGCGTTTATTGGACTGGTCAGCGCAGCAACAGTAAGCCGAAATAGCTGAAAATTAATAAAGACAGCAGTCAGTGTTGAGCAGCACACGTAGCTCTAGCACGAGAGGGGGGGGGGGTGTAGTGAATGAAGTGGCAACGGCTCAGTTTCTTGCTAGGCAGAATTGATGACTCAGCGAAAACCTGAGGGAAGCCGTTTCCACTGCAGTTAAAACTTATTAAATTGTGTTCTGACCTAGATAAAGGTAAAGTCAATTTGAGTGGTAGTTCAGCAGAATCATGAATAACTTAACTGAATATATTGAGTTTACATAATCATGCAATGTATACTAAATGCACTTAAGTAGGTACGTCGGAGATCTTCTTAGTAGCACCAAACGGTTTCGGGTTTAATATGTAATTTTCGAGGAAATTTTGTTTGAGCTTAATAACAAAATATATTAATTATAGAATTTGTTTAGAACATATATTTCATTAACTAACCGGATACTTACTAACTTTGTTTACTAACAAAATATGTTAATTAATTATAGAGTTAGTTTAAACCATATATCTAGGTTTGGTTAAGGCAATGTATTAATTATGTTGTTTATTTGGCTTTTTATGTTGTTTTATTGCTTTATTATGTTGTTTACATTGTTTCCAAGTGCATGTATATGGTTGAAACAATGTAAACTTAATTTTAATTCAATTCTTGCTTGGACCTAATTCTATTTAACAGAAGTCCAAGTTGAAATAATTTTGGGGTAGGGAGTTCGTAGACGGTTTTGTCACATGGTGTCAGGGCGCCATGACATTATGTGGCATCGCAGAGCACTCTACCGCTACATTTAATGAATACGTTTGAAAAACAAGCGTGTGGTATCACATTTGAAGAAAAAGGAGCAAGTAAAATAGAATTTAGCTTCCTAAATAATTAAATTAAATGAAGGTAATAATTGTAAATTTAATGAATTAAGTAATTTTAATTGTTAAGTCAATTTAAGTAGAGTTAATAATTGTGTATAGCAATAAGGGAAAAGTTGTACATGTAAAAAAAAAAAAAAGAAAACGGACTGACAGAACTTTTGAGTAAAGAGAAAAGGAAAGAAAAAGAAGAAAGGAAAAAAAAAAAAAACATTCCGGAAGATGTATAAAAATAAAGAACAATAATTTTAAGATGGGAGGAACAGAAAATGAGAATGAAAAAAAAAAGACACTAGATCTAAGGCACTAGGAAAATATTTTTAAGGACACATAACGAAAAGGTTAAAAATTTCACCTAAAATTTAATGGTTTCACTTGATGAATATATTGATTTTAGTTCAATAATCAACGCAAATTGTATATAGTCATAAGTATATAAATATTACAGAACAATCATAAGATACTCATGAAATAACAAATGTCGTTGAATTACTTCGTAGTATAAGTATTAGAGAATAAATAGGATAAGCCACCGACAGCATCAACACGTAGCTGGTAGCTTCAATTTAATTATGGACTCCAAGATACGAGCGGCACATCGAAGATGCTTCTCCGAACCATCACGTTGTACGGCACCGGCACAGACATCATTGTTCGACAAAGACGGCCATGGCGATGTTTTCTCGTTAGCATTAGTCAACAGGGTGAACGTGCTAAAGTATTTTTCTTGGGACCATCCCCGCAAATCATCTGCCCACAGATCATAGTCGCAAATTAGAGCTAACGTCCGACGTGAGACAAGGGAATCGTGAAGCCACAGTCGAGATATGAGCTATGATCAATTAGCGTCAAGTAAGATGGGAGGTCCACCAGACAGTCTACAACGTAGCACACAACCCCAGCAGTCCGAAAAAACGAGAAAGAAACACCGAAGGCCACATCACTCCGTTCAAAGTAGACTAGAACTACGAGCAGCATGTCCATTCGGTGCTGTCACACACCATTTCTTCAAATGTGGGTGCCCTGCAACGCGTGATATCACCCTAAGACGAGACGTCCATTCGTAGCAGCAGAAGCATAATTCGATAGAACCATCATCATATTATTCTCCAGTCAGCATATCCGAGGAGCGCCAGACGAGAAGCGGTTATGGTATTCACATAAGCAATTTGTAATAGCGTTAAGAATAGTATCAAACAGTTAATACCACCCAGTAGAAGCATTGTAACAAAAGGAAAAATTAACATCGCTTCACGATATTAATTTTTCTTTTCCCTGGGGTGGAGGGATGTTGTGAGTCACTGGTTCCGCTAGGCATACTTTCAGGCGATACTTAAAATTATGACTTCGCACTGAACATTTTTTGCACGTTGTGCTTGTTGGTTTAATTCCGCATTGCCGTTTCTAGAGCAATTCGTCGAATGATCGCAGGTCGCTGAGGCCGCGGTTTCGTTTTCATTAAATATTGTGGGCCATGGAACTAGTGACCCACTTTCTTGCGCTCAGGTGTCGAAGCGGCGCTTTTCCGCTACAGTCAGCGTATTATTGTTATTTCCGTGTTTAAGTTTCCGCATGCATGAATATAAATAAGACTGGTATGAGTTAGTTGGGTAGAGAGTTGAGTTGCGTAAGTCAATTAGTGAGTAGTGATTAGTGAAGCAGGGCTTGCAAAACGTGTGCAGCTCCAGCGTATAGAATAAAGTATCTAAAACGGAATTAAAGTGTTTTTATTCGGACGGACTGTGGACTTTGGAGGAGCCCACAGCGAGGACTTCCAGGAGAAGCACAACATATTTGGCGCAGCCGGTTATTAAGTACCGAGAATCGTTCGCTCAGGTGAGTTTGTGTTAAAAGAAAAATTTTAAAAGTGGTATAAATTATTTGTAGCAGACATATATAAATACTAACACACATAAATAATCCTAGGCAAGACTCCCTTACCCGTAATCCTGTGGCTGAGTCTGGCTATAGGGGGATTATTATAATAATTTTTTGTGTAAATTTTAAAATAGTGAAACAAATGAAAAATTGAATATTTTCTGATAATTTGTAAACAGTAGATTTAGCAGTTTTGCGAATGCTACGAGAAAAAAAAAATTTTTGAAAGAAAATTCGCGAAGTGTAGCTGTAATTAAAAAGTGACGCGAAACTCGAGAGTGGCGGTGGCGCTTACGCTTGAGGTTGGATTTCAGCGCAAAACGTTGCTGAGGTTTTAATTGTTTGCTCGCTTGCTCGACCCAAAGTGTTGGCAGAATTGCAAGCGTTGTCTTTTTGTTTTTCTACTTGATGGATATTTCATTCGATTTGGAGGCACGAATAAGGGATTTAGGAAGGGATTACAAAGATTTGGTTGGACAGTTAGATAGGTTCATTGAAAAAATTTGGGATAATCTTTCGTCCACTGTTAACAATAAAGAGAATTTGGTTTTAATAAAGGAAAAAATTAAGGATCTAGGTAATCTCTCCAAGGTAGAGAAGGCGGATGCAATTTTAGAGGAATTGCTCAATTTTGTATCAAATAAAAATAAAAGTGCGCTAAAGGAATTAGAAAGGTGGAAAGCTGAATTTCACGCCTTAAAGAACAGATACGACAACTACTTGACGGACAGAGAATTAGAGGCAATTTTAGTAAAGGAAGTAGAAGAGGAAAATATCAGATTGAGAAAGTTAATTGAGAAAAAAGGAGTTTCGGGAAATTGCTCTCAACAGTTTTAAACCAAAAAAGCAGGGAAAGTTTTGAATCTTTAGAAGAGGCTCATAGGAGAATAGAGGAGTTAAAAGAAGAAAATAGACTCCTGCGACAGGAAGAATTGTTAGCAGATAAGACCCTGCCACACAAAGATCCGACTGGCCGTCCTTCACTACCTGCAACAGGTTTAAAAAGCATCAGGAGTAACACAGGGTTAAAAATGAGTATAGAAGCAATTGCAAAGAATGTAAACAGATTAGTACCTTTTTTCTCAGGTACCCGTTCACCAGATTTGAGAAATGAAGTGTATAAATTTATTGAGGGATGTGAACTTGCGAGAAGAGGTATATCGGATTCCGAAATAGGTGACTTCTTGGCGTGCGTAAAACAAAGATTTCATGGGAACGCATACGGGTTAATTAGAGGAAAGAAAATAGCAAGCGTAGAAGAGCTATACAGTACCTTAAAGCTGTCCTATCTGAAGTGTAGATCTTTAGATACAATAATATCGGAAATACAGACAGTGTCCCAACTCCCAGGGGAAGAAATAGTGGAGTTCGGGGAAAGATTAATAAATCTAAGGACACAGGCAGAGGATATTACGAAATCCCATTATAATGAGGCCCAGGATCATGGACTGCGACTTGAGATTAATAAATCATTAGCAAGGACATTCGTGTTGGGGTTAAGAGACCCAACGATAAGGATGAAGATGTTGGGCACCAACGTGATCGAGATGGAAAGGCTGATCGCAGAAGCAATACAGCTAGACGAGATCATCAGCAGATCTCTCGGAGCCCAACCAAACCTTTTAGCGAGCATGAATCCGGTCTGGACTGCAGAAATGAACCAAAGGACTGCATGCCATACACCCGTGGATGCCCCAAGGAAAATAAATACACAGCATGGCGAGAACTTCATGCAAAACCCGAGTATTACGCGGGACGGAAAAAGGATGGGACGTCCACAAGGTGGGGAAGCCAGTGCCAAAGCGCGAAGCGCCCAGCCAAGGCCACTAAGCTGGGAACCCGAAAAGAAAAGTAACTCGAGGCCACACATCATGGGAGTGACGAGTCATACATCGAAAACGATTGTTGAACCGTCCTCCTCTGATCGTTGCGAGAAAGTCGATCACGGGCGGGTCGATAGTGCAGACGGGAGCATTAAAAGTGTTAAATCAGTCCCAGAAGAAGTTTACAGTTGTGAGGAGGTGAGCAAAATTGGAGTTAAGCAAGCAGTTGATAACAAACAAACAGTAAAGCCGACGGCCGTTGAGTCAGTGGAGACGTTTGGAGTTTTGACTTCATGCTTAAGTGCAAGCATTGCACAAATTTTCGTTTTAATTATATTGTCTCTGGGTATAATAAAAGAAGTAGTAAAAGAAACAAAAATTAAAGTTGTTAATTATGCTGAGCAATTTTTAAACAACAACATGACAAACGTGAATTCATGGCAAAAAGACGCAACGAAAATGTTAGAAAATATTTTCTCAAAGATAGTAAATAGTACAAGTAAGAGCAATAATATAAAACTGAATACAACGGAGAGAAGGGGACAAATAAATTCAGGATTGAACTGGCAGAAGGGTCGCCCAGACACTATAGATGACGTGTTCATTGAATTATCTTATGAAGGTGCAAAAAATGGAAAACTCATCCTATTAGTAGATACTGGAGCAGACACGAGCCTGGTAAAGGAGAACGCGTTGAGGGGATCATTGCCGGTAAATATGAAAGACGTAAGAACCCTTAATGGAGCTTTTGGTGGATGTGTAACAACGAAGGGTTCCATACTGATCACACCTAACGATATGAATCACCTTTGTTTAAAGCTACAAGTGGTGCCACTTGGACAGGGAGTGTCAGCGGATGGCATAATTGGTAGGGACAATTTATGGAATCGGTCAATTATAAACTCAATTAAAAAACGAGTAACGTTTATGGATGCGAATAAGAAACATATTAAGACGCTGGTTATGCGTTCAATGGGAGAAATAGATCGAGTTTTACATATTGAAGATTCAAGAGTAATGGCGAGAACTATTAGAGTAGTTCCAGTTAGGGTTAAAACCAATATTCCAGAAATAGTAGTTCACAAACAGGAAATTGTTCCAGGAGTGTATATGGGGGAAACTTTAGCAAAAGTAAAGAGGGGCGTAATTTACGTTCCGGTACTAAATTCAACGGAAAAGGGTATAGAGATAGACAGTAATTTTAGGCCAGGGTTTTCTAATTTCAATGAGTTTGAAACACCCCGTCCTAGTATGATAAATAGAGTGGGAGAGATGGAAGGTATAAATGTGGAGAAAAGGTTAGAGACCTTGAGGAAAGAAATAATACTAGACCCCACCCTGAATCCGGAGGAAATGGAATCTATGGAAAGAATAATTTTCACGTTTCATGATGTATTTCTGCTAGAGGGTGACAGTTTAACGTGCACAGCGGTGTTGAAACATACAATTCCAACGGGGGCTGAACAGGCTCCGATAAATCAGAGGCAGTATAGACTCCCACAGGCTCATAGGGAGGAAGTGAACAGACAGGTAGCTAAGCTTTTACATGACGGAACAGTGAGACCAAGTACTTCCCCGTGGAACTCTCCATTGTTGATAGTTCCCAAGAAAGCTGGTGAAGACGGAGAAAAGAAGTGAAGACTAGTAGTGGACTACAGGAAACTAAATGAAGTCACAATCAGACAAGTTTTTCCAATTCCTAGAATTGATGAGATTCTAGATCAGTTAGGTAATAGTAGATATTTCACGACCTTAGATTTAGCAAGTGGATATCATCAGGTGTTAGTAGATAAGAGTGATATAGGAAAAACTGCGTTTAGTACAGGATTGGAGACAATGGTTCTGACCACTGTGCGTTGGGTCAAACCAATGCGTTTATTGGACTGGTCAGCGCAGCAACAGTAAGCCGAAATAGCTGAAAATTAATAAAGACAGCAGTCAGTGTTGAGCAGCACACGTAGCTCTAGCACGAGAGGGGGGGGGGGGGGGTGTAGTGAATGAAGTGGCAACGGCTCAGTTTCTTGCTAGGCAGAATTGATGACTCAGCGAAAACCTGAGGGAAGCCGTTTCCACTGCAGTTAAAACTTATTAAATTGTGTTCTGACCTAGATAAAGGTAAAGTCAATTTGAGTGGTAGTTCAGCAGAATCATGAATAACTTAACTGAATATATTGAGTTTACATAATCATGCAATGTATACTAAATGCACTTAAGTAGGTACGTCGGAGATCTTCTTAGTAGCACCAAACGGTTTCGGGTTTAATATGTAATTTTCGAGGAAATTTTGTTTGAGCTTAATAACAAAATATATTAATTATAGAATTTGTTTAGAACATATATTTCATTAACTAACCGGATACTTACTAACTTTGTTTACTAACAAAATATGTTAATTAATTATAGAGTTAGTTTAAACCATATATCTAGGTTTGGTTAAGGCAATGTATTAATTATGTTGTTTATTTGGCTTTTTATGTTGTTTTATTGCTTTATTATGTTGTTTACATTGTTTCCAAGGGCATGTATATGGTTGAAACAATGTAAACTTAATTTTAATTCAATTCTTGCTTGGACCTAATTCTATTTAACAGAAGTCCAAGTTGAAATAATTTTGGGGTAGGGAGTTCGTAAACGGTTTTGTCACATGGTGTCAGGGCGCCATGACATTATGTGGCATCGCAGAGCACTCTACCGCTACATTTAATGAATACGTTTGAAAAACAAGCGTGTGGTATCACATTTTAAGAAAAAGGAGCAAGTAAAATAGAATTTAGCTTCCTAAATAATTAAATTAAATGAAGGTAATAATTGTAAATTTAGTGAATTAAGTAATTTTAATTGTTAAGTCAATTTAAGTAGAGTTAAAAATTGTGTATAGCAATAAGGGAAAAGTTGTACATGTAAAAAAAAAAAAAAAAAGAAAACGGACTGACAGAACTTTTGAGTAAAGAGAAAAGGAAAGAAAAAGAAGAAAGGAAAAAAAAAAAAAAAACATTCCGGAAGATGTATAAAAATAAAGAACAATAATTTTAAGATGAGAGGAACAGAAAATGAGAATGAAAAAAAAAGACACTAGATATAAGGCACTAGGAAAATATTTTTAAGGACACATACCGAAAAGGTTAAAAATTTCACCTAAAATTTAATGGTTTCACTTGATGAATATATTGATTTTAGTTCAATAATCAACGCAAATTGTATATAGTCATAAGTATATAAATATTACAGAACAATCATAAGATACTCATGAAATAACAAATGTCGTTGAATTACTTCGTAGTATAAGTATTAGAGAATAAATAGGATAAGCCACCGACAGCATCAACACGTAGCTGGTAGCTTCAATTTAATTATGGACTCCAAGATACGAGCGGCACATCGAAGATGCTTCTCCGAACCATCACGTTGTACGGCACCGGCACAGACATCATTGTTCGACAAAGACGGCCATGGCGATGTTTTCTCGTTAGCATTAGTCAACAGGGTGAACGTGCTAAAGTATTTTTCTTGGGACCATCCCCGCAAATCATATGCCCACAGATCATAGTCGCAAATTAGAGCTAACGTCCGACGTGAGACAAGGGAATCGTGAAGCCACAGTCGAGATATGAGCTATGATCAATTAGCGTCAAGTAAGATGGGAGGTCCACCAGACAGTCTACAACGTAGCACACAACCCCAGCAGTCCGAAAAAACGAGAAAGAAACACCGAAGGCCACATCACTCCGTTCAAAGTAGACTAGAACTACGAGCAGCATGTCCATTCGGTGCTGTCACACACCATTTCTTCAAATGTGGGTGCCCTGCAACGCGTGATATCACCCTAAGACGAGACGTCCATTCGTAGCAGCAGAAGCATAATTCGATAGAACCATCATCATATTATTCTCCAGTCAGCATATCCGAGGAGCGCCAGACGAGAAGCGGTTATGGTATTTACATAAGCAATTTGTAATAGCGTTAAGAATAGTATCAAACAGTTAATACCACCCAGTAGAAGCATTGTAACAAAAGGAAAAATTAACATCGCTTCACGATATTAATTTTTCTTTTCCCTGGGGTGGAGGGATGTTGTGAGTCACTGGTTCCGCTAGGCATACTTTCAGGCGATACTTAAAATTATGACTTCGCACTGAACATTTTTTGCACGTTGTGCTTGTTGGTTTAATTCCGCATTGCCGTTTCTAGAGCAATTCGTCGAATGATCGCAGGTCGCTGAGGCCGCGGTTTCGTTTTCATTAAATATTGTGGGCCATGGAAATAGTGACCCACTTTCTTGCGCTCAGGTGTCGAAGCGGCGCTTTTCCGCTACAGTCAGCGTATTATTGTTATTTCCGTGTTTAAGTTTCTGCATGCATGAATATAAATAAGACTGGTATGAGTTAGTTGGGTAGAGAGTTGAGTTGCGTAAGTCAATTAGTGAGTAGTGATTAGTGAAGCAGGGCTTGCAAAACGTGTGCAGCTCCAGCGTATATAATAAAGTATCTAAAACGGAATTAAAGTGTTTTTATTCGGACGGACTGTGGACTTTGGAGGAGCCCACGGCGAGGACTTCCAGGAGAAGCACAACATATTTGTCGCAGCCGGTTATTAAGTACCGAGAATCGTTCGCTCAGGTGAGTTTGTGTTAAAAGAAAAATTTTAAAAGTGGTATAAATTATTTGTAGCAGACATATATAAATACTAACACACATAAATAATCCTGGGCAAGACTCCCTTACCCGTAATCCTGTGGCTGAGTCTGGCTATAGGGGGATTATTATAATAATTTTTTGTGTAAATTTTAAAATAGTGAAACAAATGAAAAATTGAATATTTTCTGATAATTTGTAAACAGTAGATTTAGCAGTTTTGCGAATGCTACGAGAAAAAAAAATTTTTTTGAAAGAAAATTCGCGAAGTGTAGCTGTAATTAAAAAGTGACGCGAAACTCGAGAGTGGCGGTGGCGCTTACGCTTGAGGTTGGATTTCAGCGCAAAACGTTGCTGAGGTTTTAATTGTTTGCTCGCTTGCTCGACCCAAAGTGTTGGCAGAATTGCAAGCGTTGTCTTTTTGTTTTTCTACTTGATGGATATTTCATTCGATTTGGAGGCACGAATAAGGGATTTAGGAAGGGATTACAAAGATTTGGTTGGACAGTTAGATAGGTTCATTGAAAAAATTTGGGATAATCTTTCGTCCACTGTTAACAATAAAGAGAATTTGGTTTTAATAAAGGAAAAAATTAAGGATCTAGGTAATCTCTCCAAGGTAGAGAAGGCGGATGCAATTTTAGAGGAATTGCTCAATTTTGTATCAAATAAAAATAAAAGTGCGCTAAAGGAATTAGAAAGGTGGAAAGCTGAATTTCACGCCTTAAAGAACAGATACGACAACTACTTGACGGACAGAGAATTAGAGGCAATTTTAGTAAAGGAAGTAGAAGAGGAAAATATCAGATTGAGAAAGTTAATTGAGAAAAAAGGAGTTTCGGGAAATTTGCTCTCAACAGTTTTAAACCAAAAAAGCAGGGAAAGTTTTGAATCTTTAGAAGAGGCTCATAGGAGAATAGAGGAGTTAAAAGAAGAAAATAGACTCCTGCGACAGGAAGAATTGTTAGCAGATAAGACCCTGCCACACAAAGATCCGACTGGCCGTCCTTCACTACCTGCAACAGGTTTAAAAGGCATCAGGAGTAACACAGGGTTAAAAATGAGTATAGAAGCAATTGCAAAGAATGTAAACAGATTAGTACCTTTTTTCTCAGGTACCCGTTCACCAGATTTGAGAAATGAAGTGTATAAATTTATTGAGGGATGTGAACTTGCGAGAAGAGGTATATCGGATTCCGAAATAGGTGACTTCTTGGCGTGCGTAAAACAAAGATTTCATGGGAACGCATACGGGTTAATTAGAGGAAAGAAAATAGCAAGCGTAGAAGAGCTATACAGTACCTTAAAGCTGTCCTATCTGAAGTGTAGATCTTTAGATACAATAATATCGGAAATACAGACAGTGTCCCAACTCCCAGGGGAAGAAATAGTGGAGTTCGGAGAAAGATTAATAAATCTAAGGACACAGGCAGAGGATATTACGAAATCCCATTATAATGAGGCCCAGGATCATGGACTGCGACTTGAGATTAATAAATCATTAGCAAGGACATTCGTGTTGGGGTTAAGAGACCCAACGATAAGGATGAAGATGTTGGGCACCAACGTGATCGAGATGGAAAGGCTGATCGCAGAAGCAATACAGCTAGACGAGATCATCAGCAGATCTCTCGGAGCCCAACCAAACCTTTTAGCGAGCATGAATCCGGTCTGGACTGCAGAAATGAACCAAAGGACTGCATGCCATACACCCGTGGATGCCCCAAGGAAAATAAATACACAGCATGGCGAGAACTTCATGCAAAACCCGAGTATCACGCGGGACGGAAAAAGGATGGGACGTCCACAAGGTGGGGAAGCCAGTGCCAAAGCGCGAAGCGCCCAGCCAAGGCCACTAAGCTGGGAACCCGAAAAGAAAAGTAACTCGAGGCCACACATCATGGGAGTGACGAGTCATACATCGAAAACGATTGTTGAACCGTCCTCCTCTGATCGTTGCGAGAAAGTCGATCACGGGCGGGTCGATAGTGCAGACGGGAGCATTAAAAGTGTTAAATCAGTCCCAGAAGAAGTTTACAGTTGTGAGGAGGTGAGCAAAATTGGAGTTAAGCAAGCAGTTGATAACAAACAAACAGTAAAGCCGACGGCCGTTGAGTCAGTGGAGACGTTTGGAGTTTTGACTTCATGCTTAAGTGCAAGCATTGCACAAATTTTCGTTTTAATTATATTGTCTCTGGGTATAATAAAAGAAGTAGTAAAAGAAACAAAAATTAAAGTTGTTAATTATGCTGAGCAATTTTTAAACAACAACATGACAAACGTGAATTCATGGCAAAAAGACGCAACGAAAATGTTAGAAAATATTTTCTCAAAGATAGTAAATAGTACAAGTAAGAGCAATAATATAAAACTGAATACAACGGAGAGAAGGGGACAAATAAATTCAGGATTGAACTGGCAGAAGGGTCGCCCAGACACTATAGATGACGTGTTCATTGAAATATCTTATGAAGGTGCAAAAAATGGAAAACTCATCCTATTAGTAGATACTGGAGCAGACAAGAGCCTGGTAAAGGAGAACGCGTTGAGGGGATCATTGCCGGTAAATATGAAAGACGTAAGAACCCTTAATGGAGCTTTTGGTGGATGTGTAACAACGAAGGGTTCCATACTGATCACACCTAACGATATGAATCACCTTTGTTTAAAGCTACAAGTGGTGCCACTTGGACAGGGAGTGTCAGCGGATGGCATAATTGGTAGGGACAATTTATGGAATCGGTCAATTATAAACTCAATTAAAAAACGAGTAACGTTTATGGATGCGAAAAAGAAACATATTAAGACGCTGGTTATGCGTTCAATGGGAGAAATAGATCGAGTTTTACATATTGAAGATTCAAGAGTAATGGCGAGAACTATTAGAGTAGTTCCAGTTAGGGTTAAAACCAATATTCCAGAAATAGTAGTTCACAAACAGGAAATTGTTCCAGGAGTGTATATGGGGGAAACTTTAGCAAAAGTAAAGAGGGGCGTAATTTACGTTCCGGTACTAAATTCAACGGAAAAGGGTATAGAGATAGACAGTAATTTTAGGCCAGGGTTTTCTAATTTCAATGAGTTTGAAACGCCCCGTCCTAGTATGATAAATAGAGTGGGAGAGATGGAAGGTATAAATGTGGAGAAAAGGTTAGAGACCTTGAGGAAAGAAATAATACTAGACCCCACCCTGAATCCGGAGGAAATGGAATCTATGGAAAGAATAATTTTCACGTTTCATGATGTATTTCTGCTAGAGGGTGACAGTTTAACGTGCACAGCGGTGTTGAAACATACAATTCCAACGGGGGCTGAACAGGCTCCGATAAATCAGAGGCAGTATAGACTCCCACAGGCTCATAGGGAGGAAGTGAACAGACAGGTAGCTAAGCTTTTACATGACGGAACAGTGAGACCAAGTACTTCCCCGTGGAACTCTCCATTGTTGATAGTTCCCAAGGAAGCTGGTGAAGACGGAGAAAAGAAGTGAAGACTAGTAGTGGACTACAGGAAACTAAATGAAGTCACAATCAGACAAGTTTTTCCAATTCCTAGAATTGATGAGATTCTAGATCAGTTAGGTAATAGTAGATATTTCACGACCTTAGATTTAGCAAGTGGATATCATCAGGTGTTAGTAGATAAGAGTGATATAGGAAAAACTGCGTTTAGTACAGGATTGGAGACAATGGTTCTGACCACTGTGCGTTGGGTCAAACCAATGCGTTTATTGGACTGGTCAGCGCAGCAACAGTAAGCCGAAATAGCTGAAAATTAATAAAGACAGCAGTCAGTGTTGAGCAGCACACGTAGCTCTAGCACGAGAGGGGGGGGGGGGGGTGTAGTGAATGAAGTGGCAACGACTCAGTTTCTTGCTAGGCAGAATTGATGACTCAGCGAAAACCTGAGGGAAGCCGTTTCCACTGCAGTTAAAACTTATTAAATTGTGTTCTGACCTAGATAAAGGTAAAGTCAATTTGAGTGGTAGTTCAGCAGAATCATGAATAACTTAACTGAATATATTGAGTTTACATAATCATGCAATGTATACTAAATGCACTTAAGTAGGTACGTCGGAGATCTTCTTAGTAGCACCAAACGGTTTCGGGTTTAATATGTAATTTTCGAGGAAATTTTGTTTGAGCTTAATAACAAAATATATTAATTATAGAATTTGTTTAGAACATATATTTCATTAACTAACCGGATACTTACTAACTTTGTTTACTAACAAAATATGTTAATTAATTATAGAGTTAGTTTAAACCATATATCTAGGTTTGGTTAAGGCAATGTATTAATTATGTTGTTTATTTTGCTTTTTATGTTGTTTTATTGCTTTATTATGTTGTTTACATTGTTTCCAAGTGCATGTATATGGTTGAAACAATGTAAACTTAATTTTAATTCAATTCTTGCTTGGACCTTATTCTATTTAACAGAAGTCCAAGTTGAAATAATTTTGGGGTAGGGAGTTCGTAGACGGTTTTGTCACATGGTGTCAGGGCGCCATGACATTATGTGGCATCGCAGAGCACTCTACCGCTACATTTAATGAATACGTTTGAAAAACAAGCGTGTGGTATCACATTTTAAGAAAAAGGAGCAAGTAAAATAGAATTTAGCTTCCTAAATAATTAAATTAAATGAAGGTAATAATTGTAAATTTAATGAATTAAGTAATTTTAATTGTTAAGTCAATTTAAGTAGAGTGAATAATTGTGTATAGCAATAAGGGAAAAGTTGTACATGTAAAAAAAAAAAAAAAGAAAACGGACTGACAGAACTTTTGAGTAAAGAGAAAAGGAAAGAAAAAGAAGAAAGGAAAAAAAAAACGTTCCGGAAGATGTATAAAAATAAAGAACAATAATTTTAAGATGAGAGGAACAGAAAATGAGAATGGAAAAAAAAGACACTAGATATAAGGCACTAGGAAAATATTTTTAACGACACATAACGAAAAGGTTAAAAATTTCACCTAAAATTTAATGGTTTCACTTGATGCATATATTGATTTTAGTTCAATAATCAACGCAAATTGTATATAGTCATAAGTATATAAATATTACAGAACAATCATAAGATACTCATGAAATAACAAATGTCGTTGAATTACTTCGTAGTATAAGTATTAGAGAATAAATAGGATAAGCCACCGACAGCATCAACACGTAGCTGGTAGCTTCAATTTAATTATGGACTCCAAGATACGAGCGGCACATCGAAGATGCTTCTCCGAACCATCACGTTGTACGGCACCGGCACAGACATCATTGTTCGACAAAGACGGCCATGGCGATGTTTTCTCGTTAGCATTAGTCAACAGGGTGAACGTGCTAAAGTATTTTTCTTGGGACCATCCCCGCAAATCATCTGCCCACAGATCATAGTCGCAAATTAGAGCTAACGTCCGACGTGAGACAAGGGAATCGTGAAGCCACAGTCGAGATATGAGCTATGATCAATTAGCGTCAAGTAAGATGGGAGGTCCACCAGACAGTCTACAACGTAGCACACAACCCCAGCAGTCCGAAAAAACGAGAAAGAAACACCGAAGGCCACATCACTCCGTTCAAAGTAGACTAGAACTACGAGCAGCATGTCCATTCGGTGCTGTCACACACCATTTCTTCAAATGTGGGTGCCCTGCAACGCGTGATATCACCCTAAGACGAGACGTCCATTCGTAGCAGCAGAAGCATAATTCGATAGAACCATCATCATATTATTCTCCAGTCAGCATATCCGAGGAGCGCCAGACGAGAAGCGGTTATGGTATTTACATAAGCAATTTGTAATAGCGTTAAGAATAGTATCAAACAGTTAATACCACCCAGTAGAAGCATTGTAACAAAAGGAAAAATTAACATCGCTTCACGATATTAATTTTTCTTTTCCCTGGGGTGGAGGGATGTTGTGAGTCACTGGTTCCGCTAGGCATACTTTCAGGCGATACTTGAAATTATGACTTCGCACTGAACATTTTTTGCACGTTGTGCTTGTTGGTTTAATTCCGCATTGCCGTTTCTAGAGCAATTCGTCGAATGATCGCAGGTCGCTGAGGCCGCGGTTTCGTTTTCATTAAATATTGTGGGCCATGGAACTAGTGACCCACTTTCTTGCGCTCAGGTGTCGAAGCGGCGCTTTTCCGCTACAGTCAGCGTATTATTGTTATTTCCGTGTTTAAGTTTCCGCATGCATGAATATAAATAAGACTGGTATGAGTTAGTTGGGTAGAGAGTTGAGTTGCGTAAGTCAATTAGTGAGTAGTGATTAGTGAAGCAGGGCTTGCAAAACGTGTGCAGCTCCAGCGTATAGAATAAAGTATCTAAAACGGAATTAAAGTGTTTTTATTCGAACGGACTGTGGACTTTGGAGGAGCCCACAGCGAGGACTTCCAGGAGAAGCACAACACCTAACAATTGTAAACTTAATGTCTATATTTGCAATATTTAAAATATATACATTAATAAAAATTGTTTATAAAATTAAATTATTTTGTTTAAATTTGAAATTACAATATATTTTTATTAAAATTAAATTTAATTATCAATAGTTTAAATTATCAAAAATATCATTGTCTATGTCTAGCTCCATTTCTAATTCTATTTTGTGATGGCCCCACCCATAAGTGTGGATGCCATCACCTCTAATATACCGCTTATCATCACTAGAACTTAAAGCTATCTTATGAACTAACTGAGTATATATATTATGCATCTTACTTCTAAATATATACATGTCTCTATATACAATATTCTTATTAACTAGACAATTTCTATAATCGCTAAGACTTAACCTATTTAATACTAATTTTTTTACTCCCTTAGCCTTTTTGATTTCTTTGCTATTTTCAATGGCTATGGACTACACTTTTGAGCGGAGCCCTAGGTACTCCCTCATTATTTTCCCCTTACACTCATCCTTCGTCATGCCGAGGACTTTGGCATTCCTAAGGGGAAAATTATATGCATTGTCCTCCAGATATTCGGATATATCGAATTTTGATTCGATATCATCTCGAATATCCCTATAAAAATCTAGAGTCTTGATTGAATATATGAATTAATCTGTATCCATATAATTCAACGTAAGACTCTGTTGGAATTTCGGTAGCATGATGTCATAGTGGAAGTTATACATCTTCCACTTTGACAATTCAAGCACCGAAAATCCTAAATAAATGGGCTTGTTGTAAACGGTGCGAATCTTACTCATTTGAATCGCAATCATGTCTTCTGTGAATTGTGAAGAGCTGTGAAAATTGGGTTTAGCAATTAGTGCGCGAACTCCCAATCGCTCTCCTCGACTTTCCCATCTATTCACAATTTTGACATCTTTCCGTTTATCAACATTTTCCATTATTTTCTCGTACACCGCATTGTTTAGCAGTTTAAAGAAATTCTTTTCAAAAGTATTTCTGACTAAACTGCGGTGATGGGTATTTAAGTCGATATATTGTTTTAACCAACTAAGACTGCTTAAACTTCAATGCCTTGTGGACTTTCTTTAAAATTAAGCCATTTTGAAGGCATTGTTGTAAATTTTTAGAATGAATTACATAATTAGTTTTGTTGGTTAAATCAACTATCAACTTTTTACACTTGGAGCTACCCACAGTTTTATTTTCCGCGCAAAAATGGTAAATCATTATGCGCGTCATGTAAACTCTGAGGGTAGTCCAAGTCTACTTAAAAAATCAACCCAGTGGATGAATCCCCTGGCATTGAAAGAATGCTGCTGACGCTAAAATTATTAACGTCAGCAATCCATTCAAATCCCCCATACGGTAAATATTGCGACATTGCCCAACCGTATAGGTTATTGGCATCCAAATACATAAAGTATTCTGACGGCTTACTTGGATCGTAATCCGTCATATACTTATTATTTGCATTTGAATGCCTCTTGCTACATTGAACAATGCCGCCCCGTATGCCTTTCTGTACGAAAAGATACATGTCAACGTCAGTAAGCAGCTCCAGTTCTATGTTGGTTGCTTTCAACATTGCATCCCAAGACAAACCTGGAGCCGTGTAGTACTGACAGGGATCCAGATTGTAAATAACTTTGCACACGTTTCTGAAATTTTCAAAAACGTCTGCCAAAATAAGTACATCTGTTTTCAGATAGAGGATCATGTAATCATTAAGTGTTGGACAATTAAAAACTTGCCAAACTCTTTGAGCATGCTCATAATCCTCCACTGCACATTCTGTACCTTTCAATCGACTGATGAAATCAGCCCGAGTAGGAAGGCTGGTTTCTTGCAGGCGATGAACTGAATTGATTAGTATTCATATGGGAATACACCTTTCCTCCTGAGAAGATTAAATTCTTCATCATTTGGATACATTCGGCGCACTGCATGAAAATCATTAGGTGTAAGATTTTGCGCCAATGTATCCAAACTGGAAGCCATAAAGCGAAAAGAATCCAAGAACCTGAGTTTAATGATCTTCTTTTCGCTTACGCGTATCCTCTTCGCTTTACGCGACAGGGATACGTACAACTCTTTATTTAGGGGATAACATTTATATCCCCCTCAAATAAATTTAGTTCCTCAATAAAAAAGTGACAGTCATAGCCAGAAAAATTGTGAAAAAATATAGGGATAAAATGTGCAATTTGATATTTCAAATTGCACTCATTGTGTGCTGGACCCCTATATTTTCCCGTTAAATGGCAATGATCTGCCACCCTATCTGCACCCAATGTCTGTTCACAAATGTGACAGACATTGTACTCAGACTGATGTGTGAGTTCTCCCGAACCCAAGGGAGCCAAAGGCCTCACGACACTCAAATAATTATTGTATATTTCTATACAATCCCCCACCAAACCTTGAATAAATTTAGTGGGGGCATCCTCACCCGTATATGCAACAAACTTGTTTAAATTACTATTATACTTACACACTATGTAATAACTAAAAGCTATTGGTATATGTGTATTTACATTCTTACTACTACTATTTAAACTTACATCTACACTACTATCTACATTTCTTAAAATACTTTCGAAATCGCTATAAACTACAAACGGTACATCTAACTTACGTTCTAAATTCTTAAAACTAAGTGATGCCTCCTCCTGTTTGGGCATCACCGTCACCACCTTTTTACATATCTCCTTGTGCTGCTCTACAGTAGTCGCATTGTGAAAACACAAAATTAGTGCTATGAAAATCAATAATCATTAGTTTTAATTTAAATTACCTTGACATGCTCTTTATCCATACGTAGTGGGACCGCTCCTCCTCCTGAACCAGCAGGAGGTTTATGTGGGACGACTTCTCCTGCTTGGTGGAGTAATAAGGTCCCACGATGCTCTCGATCTCCTCATCATATCCAAACACATTTATACTGATGTTTGAATTTATTGCTTCGAATCGGGAGACTTGATTTAACGGCAGTGGGAACGTTAATGCGTTGAAATTCAACGACACACCATTCTCCAATACTATTAGAGGCTCTTCAATATTATATACGTTATAAGATTGTAGCCTTTCTGTGTGATATTCTAAAGGACACACGGCCGATATTATGGCCCACTTGAAGCAGAATTCGTCGTCATTTCTGACATTGACGCACGCCCGCTTCTCCTGCAGCTTCTTCGGTAGTGGGATATACGACGATCCCTTCAGAGGCCGATATTGGTTAACATTAACCTCCAAGGGGCATATTTTAACCAACGACCAGCCACTGTCCCTTTCCTGGAACTCGGACATTTTTTTCCGTAGCTGGTCGTGCATATCATTGTATATGTTTGCCAAGTCTTCGGCCCGGTTAACCATTATCATTTTCGATTGAAACGATTTCATTTCAACAATCATTTCATCATCATTAGTTATTTTAACATACTCAGCATATATCTCCATATTGCTGAGCGTTTCATTAATAACTTTCGCAGAGCAGCCAAAACTGCCTCCTCAGCCTTTTTAAAAAACAGCTCCGGTATTAACAAATTCTCATCATAATTCTCCAACACATATGTCTCAATCGTGCCATTAAAGGCAGACTTTATTAATTTTAGATGTCCGTTTATTGGGTCCCAACAATTCTTTTTATGTTTATTGGTCCGAACATGATGGGCTCAATCTTTTTGTAAGACGTTTTCGTTGCAGTTGGGGCAACGAATATGAGTTGGTAATGATGATGATGCTGTTGATGTTGAAGGCTGAGCATTGGTTGAATACGCTGCAGTTGCTACTGACGATGATGATGAATGAGAGTGAAATTTTGTATTATGCCTCTGAAGGGCATCGCGTCGAGAAAATTTTATACCACATTCGCTGCAATCGAATGCCTGCTTCTCGTGCTTCGACACAATGTGTCGTTAATGTTGTGCTTTTCAGAAAATATCTGACCACACTCGCTACAAATAGAGCCTTTCGTAATATTGGAAATGGTGGCAGCATATATCTCCATATTGAATTTATATGCTGAGTGTTTCATTAATAACTTTCGCAGAGCAGCCAAACTGCCTCCTTAGCATTTATAAAAAACAGCTCCGGTATTAGCAAACCCTCATCATCATTCTCCAACACATATGTCTCAATTCTGCCATTATAGTAAAGGCAGACTTTATTAATTTTAGATGTCAGTTTATTGGGACCCAACAATTCTTTTTATGTTTATTGGTCCGAACATGAGGGGCCCAATCCTTTTGTAAGACGTTTTCGTTGCAGTTGGGGCAACGAATATGAGGTGGTAATGATGATGATGCTGTTGATGTTGAAGGCTGAGGATTGGTTGAATACGCTGCTGTTGCTACTGACGATGATGATGAATGAGAGTGAAATTTTGTATTATGCCTCTGAAGGGCATCGCGTCGAGAAAATTTTATACATTCGCTGCAATCGAATGCCTGCTTCTCGTGCTTCGACACAATGTGTCGTTTAAGGTTGTGCTTTTCAGAAAATATCTGACCACACTCGCTACAAATAGAGCTTTTCATTATATGGGTGTTGTTGGTGGTGTTGTTGATGCTGTTATTGATGTTGTCGTTGGCAGCCATGGTAGTAGTGGTGGTGACGGTGGTGGTGGCGGTGACGGTGGAGGCGATGTTGATGTTGTTGATGTTGATTTTGTTGATGTTGTTGTTGTTGTTGTTTCTGCTGTTGTTTATGTTGTTGTTCTTGCTCTAGATTCTGTAAATTAAAGGAATATATTAAACATACAAATCTACAGAAAAAGAAAATATTAAATATATTCCTATTATATTATTTTATATTTTTTTAAAATTGTTGTATTACTAATACAATTATAATTATACTTGTAAATACTTTCAACTATTAATTATTAATTACTATTTATTAGAGACTATTTTATTGTAGGTAATTATTTTATATATAAATTTACTTACCTTGTAAATAATGTGGTTTTCCTTATCTGTAGTTGTTATTGGTGTTGGTGTTGTTGTTGTTGTTGTTATTGGTGTTGTTGTTATGGGTGGTGGTGTTGTTGTTGTTGAAGACTTTTATTTAAGTTTTTCACTTTCAAAATGTTTCTTTTTTACTTTTCCAAAAACTTTTTATTTAAGTTTTTTCACTTTCAAAATATTGTCTTAAGGTTAGATATTTATTTATTTATTTATTTATTTATTTACAAAACTTTGGTGCACACTAAGATATATGTACATCTTTTATAGTGCAAATTAGTTAGAATAACAAACAAATACCAATAAATGACAATTTAAGAATAATTTATGAAATGCATTTACAGTTAAAAAACAATAATAAAAATAACAAATAAACAATATGAAACATATAACATTTATATAAAAAAGAAAAAAAATAAAAGAAGGAAAGAAAAAAAAACTCAAGTGAAGTTGCAGCGTTTAAGTGGACAGAAGTGAGAGTGAGAGAAATAGGAGTAAATAATAAGTTAAAGAAGAAAGAAAGAAGAATAGATTAGTATTGAGTAAAGCTGACCTTAAACTATGTGACAATAGCCTGCCCAAATCTTTCCACACCAGAAATCGACTTAATATTATTAGGTAAAAAATTCCATAGTCTGGCGGAGTTGACAAAAAATTTACTTGAATTCAATAATCTACATTCTGGTGTAATAAGCAATAAGCCTCTTCGCGACTGACCAAAGTGTAATTTTTGATAAAGATAGGAGGGTGTCTTTGAGTGTATCAGTTTATGCAAAAATACGCATATTCTTATCCTTTGATAGCAAAAGATATCATAGCCTGATGTCCCATTTCTATATTGCCCTAAGTGGTCATAATAGGTTCGGATACCAAACACATACCTCGTGACGTGATTATATGCTATAGATAATTTTAGGGAACGAGAATCTAACTTGCTATAAGCTTCAGCAAAATATGTTATATAAGGAAGAATGAGTTGGATAGCGAGCTTTCGTCTGGTATCCACCGGAGTGTACTTAGAAAAATACCTCAACTTTCGTTGGCTGGAATAAATTTTTCGAATTACAACATTAATATGGTCAGTGCAAGTAAGCGAGTTATTAATATAATAACCCAGATCCTTTGCAGTTGTTACCATATTCAATTGTTGATTGCCGATTAGTACTTCCGGAGTGTCCGAAAAAGTAAATTTACTGGTAAAAACAGGGAGTAACTGTGCTTTGGAAGCATTGATTTTAAGGCCTTTATTATATGTCCATAATTTAAAACTGGCTAGGTCCTCATTGAGAGGATAGACTAGGTCATCCTTTAAATTGCTCTCGCCAGATATGTACACTTGGATATCGTCCGCATAACCATGCATTGAGGAATATTTACAAACCTTAAAAATATCATTAATTAACAATGAAAATAAAAGAGGCCCCAGAACTGATCCTTGCGGAACGCCCCTGTTGACTGGTCTAAAGTCTGAGTAATAATTTTTGCTCATAACTCGCTGCATTCTTTCAGTCAGGTAGCTATTTAGTAAGCAGATTGCACCATGCCCAAATCCAAACAGATGCTACAGCTTACAACATAGTAAATCATGATTCACAATATCAAATGCTTTCGAGAAGTCTATCAAACATAAGAGACTAAAGAATCCCTTATCATAATATGGTCTCAGGTCTTCAAATACTTTTAATGTAGCAGTAGCACAGCTGTGTCCTTTGCGAAAGCCAGACTGAAGTGGACTTAAAAGACTATTACTTTTTAAAAAGATTGATATTTGTTCAGCCATGATCGATTCTGCAATTTTAGCCAACGGTGAAAGAATGCTAATCGGTCCATAATCCACCACTACAAGCATTTGTCTTTTTGGCAAGAGATAGTACTAACGCAGTTTTCCACAATGAAGGAAAAATAGAAGTTGTGAAGCAATGGTTCAATAAATGTGTGAACGTACCAGCAACGTACGGAAACACTATTTTGAGAAATCTCAAGCTTACTCCATCCGCACTGATCGAGTTAGACTTCAGTTTATATAACTCAGTTTATCTACATGTGTAAACTGAAAGGAGTTAGTCAAAGAGGAAGGCTCAGCTGATATTTTTTCAACAGTACTATGAATGGTATCATCATCAACATCAACGTTAAGTCGTAGAAAGTGATCATTAAGAATGTCCGGATGAATCTCACATGGTCTTGTCTTACAAGTACTTAAGCCAAGCCGAGTGTCCTAGTTGGAGTGGACGAATTTAGGTTTCTGGAAAAATATTTCATTTTAGCTAGCCTAAGTAAACGGGCAGACTCATTCCTAGCGGACCTGTAGCTCTCCCATCGCTCAGGGCTTGGGTTCTTTCTCCAGTTGCTACGTAACCTGTTTCGTTTACGAATTGAGTCCAAAACCTGACCGGTAAACCACGGGCATGAATTGCTTTTAACTACTATTATCTTTGACGGAACATGCTTCAGAAACAGTTCATTTATTGTATTAGTAAAGTAATTCAATTTTTCAATAACAGTTGGTAACGTCCATATATCCCTTAGTGTCGATGTTCAATCATAAATCAGATGACAGAGGTCAATAGACTTAGAGTCATAGTACAAGATAGAGGTTGTAATGGTCGAGCGACTCAATTGAACATTAAAATTAAAAAAAATTAAGTCATGATCTGACACGAAGTATAACTGATCGAAAAGGTTGACGCGATTAATATCGGAAACAATGAAATAATCTAATAAGCTAGGAACATCATTAGGTGCAAATCTGGTCGGAGAACTTACATTAACAAATCGCAAGCCAAGAGAACTAACATGTTCAGTGAGTGAGTCTACATAAGAATCATTATTCAGGAGATTAACATTGAAGTCACCAACGACGATAAAAGACGCGAAGTCTATTGTGCTATTTGATATATTGGCAAAATACTCATCTAGAAGGTTTAATCTGGATGGGTTATAAACACAAGACACAAAGATCTTAGTGTTGTTGTCAGAGACACAAACATTTAAATAATCAACATTACTCGACGGCAAAGACTTACCAATAATCCTAGCGTTTAGATTTTTCTTAATATAGATAGCTATTCCACCCCCTTTTCGACCACATCTATCGTTTCTATAAATGTTATAATTGTTCAATCCACAAACACTCTCTGTAATATCACCATGAAACCAAGTTTCAGATACACAAATAATATCAACCGAGGAATCTTCAAAAGTGTATTTCATATAGTCCAGCTTGTCAGCATTTAAACTTCTCGCATTGAAGTGAACGACATTCAGCCCACAGTGTCTATTGCACAAAATGTTAAGAAGCATCCTGCAGTCAACACCGCCTCTGCATGTATTAGCAGCTGGCATAGAGCAGAAGTGGAGCGGAACAGAATTTGAACAGAGCACATGTACACGCACAGTCAGCAGTCAGAGAAGATAAAAGAGCGAAAAAAAGAAGAGCGAGAAATTCATATAGAGAAAGAATAATATTAGTGGTGCAAAGAATAATGAGAGAAGAATAAGAAAACATAAGAGAACTTAGAGAACAGTGGATTATAAGAGAATACAATATACTGATTAATGTAAATAATAATAAACAATAATTCATAACCAATAAAGACTCTAAAAACTTAGAGAAAATTACATAAATTACAAAAGTCTTACAAAAAGCTTATCTTAAGTATCCTCGTTTCTTTTACTTGCACTCGCGATACAGTTGATGCGACTTTCAAAATGTTGTGTGCACTTTCCAAAATCTTTTTCAAGTTTTTTCACTTTCAAAATATTGTCTTGACTTTCAAAATGTTGTGTGCACTTTCCAAAATCTTTTCCAAGTTTTTCACTTTCAAAATATTGTCTTGACTCTTTATTTTCAAAATTTTTTACTTCTTTTAAAATCTTTTTATTCTTACTTTAATCTTTGATAAAAATCAAATATTTTTGTTTTTTTATTACTGCACAATTTTATTAGGTACAAGTAAAAACACAAGCGACTTCAACACTTCTATATCCAAATACTGAATGAAGTCTGATTATAAATTTTCAGTCCTTTATACTCCCAGCTGAAACCTTCTAAAATAAAAAAAAGAAGAAGAAGCACGCCAACAAAAACGAAATTGAAATAAAAAAAATCTGTATATGTTCAATCATGTTCGGCTCAGTTCCGCCTAATTTCATTGCATTCTTCGGAAATGTTTACATTACTTTAATTCCAGCAAATTCGAGCCAAGCCACAGTTCGGTCTCAAGCAATTAAATAAACAACAACAACTACAACACTACTTCTGCTTACGCAGCCTCTGCTAGGAAGCTGCCACCCGCGAGCACACACATTCCCACAGTCGCTTGACTCATAAAAATCTTAATATGATATCCTACAACAACAATTCCAAAGGCAAGCATCTTGCCACTGTTGCTCTCCCCAATACTCACATACCACAAAGCACGTCTCTCCCCTCCCTCTCCAAATTCTTCCTAACCATCTGATCGCCTGTCCGTCCCAACCAAATGATCGCCTGTCCGTCCGCCAGCCGCCAGCCGCTAGCCTTCAATCTCCTTTCTCACTCTTACACACACACAACGCCCCCTTAGGTGGATGCTCCGCCGAAATACACGGGTGGATGCATTTGGATTAGAACATACATATCACTACTACTGAAATGGTCCGGAAGCCACAACAAGCCCTCAGAGCACACAATCGGAAAACCCGGTTTAACTGTCGCGCGTTCCTTACTAAATATACCGCCTTAGACCAAACCGGTGCAGCGTACATAACTATCGAAGTGACTACCTTCGATAGTAACAGTCTACGTCTTTGAGTGGGCCCATAAGTATTTGCCATTATACGAGCTAAGGCCGCATAACTTGTCGTCGCCTTACCGCAAACCATTCCGATATACGCAGCAAATGACAATCTACTATCCAACATAACGCCCAGGTTCCGAATTGCGGAGGCAGATGTAATTGTCACTCCATCGATGTTTAGTTCTACAAACTCCATCTTCTTCCTGCTGGTTATTAGCACAGCTTCTGTTTTCTGGGCAACCAGGTGTAGTTTGTTTTTTACTAGCCAGGTCTTAATGGTGTTCACCACGCAGGTCGCTAAAGCTTGGAGTTGGTGGAGATGTTTAGCCACAATGACAACATCGTCAGCATATCCAATTTTGTTTACGCCGCTTGGTACCGGTATGCGAAGCACCGAGTCGTGCATTAGATTCCATATTAGCGGTCCAGCACCGAGCCTTGCGGAACTCCAGCCGTAACTTCGTTTCGCTTTATACCCACATCGGCTTATTACACTCTGGATAGCGTCTACTGTAGAATGGCCCTTTCGAAAACCATACTGGTGAGGCGATAGATCATTCATTTCGTCCACATGACGCTGTAGGCGCTCACGCAGGATATGTTCGAGTACCTTTCCCAGTGCATCCAACATGCATAATGGCCTGTATGAGCTTGGCTCCATTGAAGGCTTGTTGGGCTTTGGAAGTAAAACCAAGCGCTGAATTTTCCATATTTTTGGGAAGATATGCTCGCTCACGCAAGTCTGAAATAATTTCCGAAATGGTTCAGGTGTGATGCTGTATGCCAACTTTATGATTTCATTGGGTATCCCATCTGGTCCTGGTGCCTTTTTACAGCCGAAGGAACTCATTGCCGCAACTATTTCCTTGTCGGTGACAGTCGGTGCTGGCATAATAGTTGGCTCATACTCTATGCTGGGAGTATTATGCTCATGCAGCGGAAAGAGTGTCTGCACCACCTTCTGCATAAATTCCTGCGCTGTGGGAATTTGTACCTTTGGATATTTTACCCCCGACATTACGATTTTGTACGCGTCACCCCATGGGTTAGAATCCACGTCATCGCACAATTTCCTGAAGCAGGCATTTTTGCTCTTCTTGATCGCCTTTTTAAGTGCCCTGCGTGACATCGTATGTACAGCTCGATGTGCTTCATAATTATCGGTTGCAATGCTGCGTTGTTCCCTTCTTCTGTCTTTGAGGCATTTCCTTCTAAGCGCAGCTATCTCATCATTCCACCAGTACACTGATCGTCGGCCTTGATTATTGCCCCTTCTCGCCATTGACGCATCGCAAGCTGCATTGAGCCACGAGACAACTTGTCTGGTTAAGTCTTCTGCTCTTTCCGCTTGTGGAGCAGATATTTGCAGCAGTTGCTCAAAAACATCGCTGTCCAACGTGTGTAGTTTCCAACTCTTTATTCTTGAGATACTCTGTACCACCTCCTCTTCGTGATCACGCCTGATATAAATTATCAAAGAACGGTGGTCGCTATTTATACACCGGTTGCTAACCCGGCAATCGATGCGTCTTACCAACGAACAGCTTGCGAATGTACTATAATATCGATCGTCGATATTCTTCCGTTTCTTTCGAATGTGAGCTGACGCCCATTGTTTAGCAGTACGACGTCTAAATACGCAAAGGCTTCGAGCAGAGTTCTAACTCTTTCATTAGTGAGCAGGCTGCTCCATTCCACGGCCCACGCATTAAAATCCCCCGCTATTATAAAGGGGGAAGTATTGCGAGCGTCACTTACCAACTGGTCAATCACTGCCGAGTATTCCAAGTCGGTTAAGCTTGGCGGACAGTAGCAGCTATATATATAAATACCAGCAATCTTGACTACAGCGTAGTAATCCCTTGCGACTTCAGGTTTCCACTGGAAAGGTAAGTTTCCACAGTTCCAGATAGCTGTCTTCGCCTTTTTATCAGAGAACCATCCCAGCTGATTTCGGTACTGCTCAGCTATAATCACTGCGACAATTTTTAGTTCGGCTACCGTCTGTTTGAGAAGCTCCTGGGCCGTTTCACAATGGTTCAGTTTAATCTGCAGAAACTTCATTTCCGATTTCCGCATGCCGTTTTAAATGCAGGGCATTTTATCCCACCTGTAGCGTGCTTGCTGTCCATTTTTTTGCTGGAACATATTAGGCAACAAGCTTCATTTTTGCATGCCCTCGCTAAGTGACCCTCTTGCCCATAATTAATGCAGCATTTGCTTCTGTCCATCTGGCTCGTACACACTTTAGCTATATCACCGAAGTCTAAGCATTTAAAGCAGCGGTGAACCGACTTCTTCATTCGTATTCGACATACTGACCAATCAATTTTAAGCTTACCTATTTCTAGGAGTGCTTTGGCTGCCCTCGTCGATACTCGAATTACTGCAGTCTGTGTTGCTATACGATTTTCGGATCGAGCTGAACACTGGTTCTTCCTCACAGATGCTTCGAACTGCTACCACCACTTCTTCGCTCGTTGTGACTTCGTCCATGTCTCTAATTTCCATCACATGTTCGTTACCAAGAGTTTTCACCTTTGCCTGTTCACCAAGTATTTTTTGCACATCCGCTTTAAGCATTTGCGCATTAATGTCTGGGCTCCTCTTAAGTTCAAAAAGCATTTCGCCTTTTTGGGTCTTCCTTATCTTGAACACATTTTCTCCTAGCTTTGTAAGACTTTGTTCCCCTTTGACCTTTTTTAACATGTCACTGTACGACATTTTATCCGTTTTTTCAATAATAATTGATTCCGGGTTCATTGTCTTCAAAGCCCTAACGCGTTTGCTCATCTCTTTCGGTTTCTTTTTGTGGCTTATTGTAATCCACTCACTATTATTTTCAGTATCTTTTTCAACGTCTTTATTTTGCTGCCCACTGCAAGTTTTTGGCACTTCTTTTTTGCGAACCTTTTTAACGCGCGGTTGGGTTGTTGCCGATTCATCTCTCAAGCGCTTAGACCTCTTATTATGCTTGAGGAAAGGAGAAGTTTGCGTTGAAGACTCGCAAATCTCTCTTGCGCTAACACTCTCGCGTTCAATTTTACTTGATGCACTGTGACGAGCCTTAGGACTTAACGCCAACTTATGCGCTGCCTCCGTTCTAGCATCATCATAAACCTCTAGAATTCTATCCATGAGGTTCCTCATTGGTTGGTGAATACTGCGCCGCAAGCTACCCGTTGATGCGATTGTCTCCGTCATCATACCGTGTAACTCGCGAATTTTGCTGCCTAGTAATTCGAACGAGTAAGCCCATATATTTACATCAGTACTTACTGCTGCCGAACTCGGGGGTGAGGAGCTTGAGCGAGGGAAGCCTCCTTCCTTACTGAGCTTCACTGGCGTTCGACCAATACGGTTGGTCCTTTTGAATGGATCCGCTAAGCCCATGTTCGCCTCTGTTAATTGGCTGCCGCCACCATTTTGTTGCAGATCACTAGTTCTGCCTGCTGCTGATTTCGCACTCTTTTTCCCACGTTCTGATAGTAGTGCCGTTTCGCATAGCTTTAGCGGATGCCAGAACCGCTGCTAAAGTTGTCTTCGCTAAGCTAGACTGGTTGATAGGGGGAAAAAGTGGCGCTCTTGCAAAATTGTTTCCACAAGAAACTGTCAAAAGCACTCGACGATATTTTGTGCTGTTATTGTTTGTCGCAACACAATCTCAGTCACTGCTCGCGTTTGTTCAAGGCCATCGGACTCGAAAAAGATGTGGTTTACATCTTCGCAGAGGTTGGGGCACCACGCGCAATATCCTTCAAAGTCATGGCCGTACTTATGAAGATAACTTCGAAAACATCCGTGACCGCTGAGCATCTGCGTCATGTAAAAATCTAGTTCCCCATGGCGTCTCTCTATCCATGTCTCACCTCTGGTATTAGTTGGTACACGTCCACCTGCCTTTATTGCAATCTCTGCTGCCATTTCGACAAAGTGACCATCCTTGATGGTCTCGATCTCCTCATGCGTGAGGCCTCTTTCAACCGCCACTCTCATACGATGCATTTCGTATAACTCAGCGATAATCAGATGCGCTGGAGGTATTCCTGCCAAAATCCCTGCTGCCTCCTGTGAGATTGTGCGGAAACACTGCACACCCTTAAAGCACATAAACGGAATAGTTGGTTTAGCTTCCACATATTTCCCTTTTTCTTGGCTGTCTTTGCCAAACAGGTGCCGCGTACATTACCACGGATTGGACGACTTTTGACAGCAGCAACCTAAATTTTTGGCTTGGTCCATATGTATTTGCCATTATATGGGCAAATGCAGTATATGTCCGCATCGTCTTACCACACACCGTCTCTACATGCGCTGCGAAGGACAATCTAGCATCCAGAGTGACTCCCAGATATTTGACGGCAGGTTTTGTGCAAATTATGTGCCCATCAATATTGAGCGTCAGGGATTCCATTCTTTTCCTGCTAGTTATTAACAGGGCCTCTGTTTTCTGGCTAGCTAGCTGCAAGCAGTTTGCTTCAAGCCATGTTTTGATGCTGCTCACTACGTTGGTAGCTATCTCCTGGAGATGGTAAAGTTCCTTAGCTACGATTATCGCTGCTACATCATCGGCATAACCAATTATTTTAACGCCTGGTACTGTTATACGAAGGACTGCATCATACATTAAGTTCCAAAGAAGAGGTCCCAATACTGAACCCTGTGGAACTCCAGCTGTCACATACTGTTTTACTCCCGCATCTGTCATGTAGAACAGAGTTCTTTCCGCCAGAAAACTCCTTATAATATTTACTATATACTGCGGTCGTTCTATCACTTCGCAAATTCGCTTCCAACTGGCGGAGTTAAAAGCATTTTTACATCTAACGTGACGACTAGGCAGTATTTCTTAGTGCCATGTAACCACCGAGTACCTTCAATAGCGTTTTCGGCTATTTCGACCACCTGATTAAGGGCATTAAGGGTTGAGCGACCTCTTCGAAATCCATATGGATGATTTGATAATGCTCGGATACCATCGACGTATTGTTGCAAGCGATTTCTAATAATGCACTCCAACACCTTGTCAAGGGCATCGATCATGCAAAGCGGCCGGTAAGAAGCTGGTTCGTTCGCTGACCTGCCTGGTTCGAAAAGCAGGAACAAACGCTGCACTTTCCAGATTTTTGGGAAAACGCCTTCTCGTAAGCATCTGCTATATAATTCTAGAAACGGCTGAGACTGCATATTGAACGCTATCTTCAGTACTTAATTTTTAATACATCGCATCGCAGGCATTGCTTGGCCACGAGACAACATGTTTTGCTCCTTCATCAACCGTTAATGATGGCGAAATAGCCAACTGCAGCATTTCCTCGAAGACTTCTTTATCAATGTCTGGATTCCTCACCCTTTCTGGCTTGCATTTTGTATGCAATTGGTCCTAAGTACGGCACGGAGATCCGTTACAATAGCACGCTGATCGCTATTTGTGTAAATATCACTGACCCTCCAATCGATATTTCTAACCAACGAACTACTCGCAAAAGTAAGGTCTATAATGGAAGTTCTACCATTTCGTTCGAATGTGCAACTATGACTATCATTTAGCAACACAACATCCAGGTTCGCAAAAGTATCCAGCAGGATTCGGCCCCTCTTATTTGTGTAAAGGCTTCCCCACTCAACTGCCCATGCATTAAAATCGCTGGCTATTATTGATGGGTGTGTACTGCACTGACCAGGTTGTCAATCATTTCTGTATACTCCGCAACCGTCAAACTCGGGGGGGCAGTAGGAACTGTAGAGAGTAACCCCTCCAGTCTTTAGGGAGACATAGTACGTCCTTGAATTCTCATTTATCTCGTGCATTGGATACGGGCCACATAACCAGATTGCAGCTTTCCCTGTTTCATCGGTAAACCATCCAGGCTGGTTCCTATATTGTCCAGCAATGATAGCGACGTCTACTTTTCGCTCGACAACTATTTGCCTGAGAACCTTCTGGGCCGCTTCACAATGATTTAGGTTAACTTGTAATAACCTCATTTGCGCATAGTGGTTTCAAGCCGGCATTTACACTTGCCCATGGAATGGTCGCTTTCTAATTTCTTTTCCGCGCACATCAGGCATGAAGCTGCGTTCTTACAGCCCTTTGCCAGGTGTCCTCCTTGTCCACAGTTGTAGCAGCACTTACTCAAGTCAAACGCGCATTTGCACATCATGGAAAACACAATTCCATGAAATTGTTCTATCATAATGACGACCCTTCGTCGTTATAGTATTTAACATATGTATTTTTACTTTTTCTCGATTTTTTATCAATTCCACGAAAACTATTTGTTTCCTTTATTTTGTTGCTGTATAATATTCCTTATTTTTACCACTAGTTCAACTACAAAATAAAAACGTTGTTGCTGTTATTCCTCCTGCTTCTGCTGTTCACTTTCCAAAAAACTACAAACGCTGTCGTTGCTGCTGGATACAGCTAAGAATGACTGACTATCAACGAGACACCAATATGACGACCACATGAAAAATAATGACTATGAGACAAAGTTCATAACAGGCATCACTTGTCTTTTTCGCTTGTTCTTTGCTAATTTCCAACGTGTCGCGTTTTGTTGCTGTTTCTTTATTCCGCCGGTTTCTTAGCTTCCTTTGGTCATAACTATTATGATTCTTTTCTGTTTATTCTTTTTTTTCGGGCGAATTATATAACCGTAATCATTATTGTTTCATTAAATTCACTCTAGTTTAACAAATCACAGCTTTGTTTAATTTTAAGAAAGCATACAGAACGTCCTCGATGCAATTGATGTTCGTAATGCAATTTATTAACTTAAAAATTTATGGTGCAGCTTCTTTCACCACTCTTTCACGGCTTTTTTAATTCTCTCACGCGAGCACGTCCAATCTCTATCGGAATTCGAAATCAAGTGTCTATCTATTCTTCATTTCTGTCAAATTGAGCCAACATCGGCACGCGACAAAACTGCATTCTCAACCTTGAACGTCGAAACAACAAAAAAACTGTGGTAAAAAGAGGGAATCGACAATTAGCGGAATAAGAAATAGAATTGTTTACTCTTTCTCTCTATAGGTGGTGCATCAATTCGCAACGACGCAATTACAGTTTACTCGTTTTTTCCCTTCTTCGTACGAACAAAAAAGACGGGACTTCTTAGGAATTTTTTCCCCGTAAGAAGGAAAAGAAAAAAAAAACAATATGAGCGTCTTTTAAAAAAAACGGTTACACACTATAGGAGAGGCTTCCTGCCTATTCGATGATTAAACCCTCTGGCTTCATTCATTTGATGGGCGCGACAGGTCGGTTCTTTGCCTTTTCCCCTTCCACCACTCTCCACCCCTCATTGCAGGACCTCTCCGTGTTTTCAGTAGGTCCATTTCCACCATTCCCGCCTTCCTTGGGATTTTCGACTACTTTCGTCTTCTTCGCTGGAGACTGCTTCAATTGCTGTGCCGGGTCTCTGACTCGCTTTGGTATACCTTCCTTTCTGCGTTTTATAAGCGGCGAGATTTGCGTGTTTTTATGCACCACCACCTTTTGCTCCTCAAACCCTTTGCAGCTCTTTCCAGAGGCAATCGTAGTGCTGTTCATCTCCTTCAGTACCTCTAAAACCGACTTTTCATATAGCCCAACAATGGAGACTACCAGGTCCCTCATAGGCTGATGTATCGAACGTCTGCCGGAAATTTTCTTGCCCAACCGTTCAAAAAAAGTTTCCGGTCATGGCATAGGCAGCGTCAACGAACTCGATCGTTTTCTTTCCGCAGGCTTGGCAGCAGTCTTCACCAGTTGACCAGCTCCATATGAATCCGATGTCACCTCCTGTATAGGTTTTACAGCCGAGTTTTCTCTGCTATCGCCCTCCAATAACACGTTTGACGTTTGCTTCGGTGTGGATCGAAGAAGCCGAGCGCTGCTTTTAAAGAGATCTTCTATCTGCTCTGCCATCTCAGCAGACAGGCAGGCCCCCTTGTAGGGCAAGTCTAAAAGTATGCACGGTCTTTCTCCTCCACCCACTCCAACTTACCACAGTGGGTGCACAAATCGAGCAGAGCTTTAAAAAGGATCAGCTGTATTATCAGCCTCTCACTCGGTCAACTCTTTGTTTCTCGTGAAAAACAAAACAAGAAAAACAAAAGAGAAGGAAGTACCTGTTCAACTTGTTTATTTTGCTTATATTGCTGGATTTATTAACCAGACCGGGTCGCTGTATTGACTGATTCGATTTTATCAGCACTTTTGGGAATTAATTTATTATTCTATTATTTATATTTATATATATTTTGTTTTATCAATTTATTAAGTGCTAGCCACTCAACACTTGCTGCACTTATTCGCCCTGCCACCCTATTGCCAGCAATATCCTGCTCAATGTTAGGATGTTCTCACTTTACTTAACTTCACCAAGTTAGCAACTCATTAGCACACCGTGCCAAAACGAAAACTTATTTTACTTTTGTGTCCGAGCTGTCAGCCGCCAGATTTTTAGTCACACGTACCGCCCAACCGTCGCACTGTATTTGACACACAAATTTACGCCCGAAATTTACCTTTGTCCTTAAGATTTACACGATTTGTCTAAGCTCATGCAAAACCACGACCGACTTTCAAGATCAGATTCTCGAACCGCCTGTGGTGTGTGTGTGTGTGTGTGTGTGTGTGTTTTATTTTTAAATGAGGTGGAAAGCATCAAAAGCAAATGTGCGAGACTTTAACACGCTAAAACCACCTACCCCAGGTCTGACTGTCCTCCCGGAACTAATAGCTCGCTTTGGGTTCAATCTACGACGCCAGATGGTATAGTTTTTTTAGGAGTCTCAAATAGGATAAGGACACAATCGTTGGCCGACAGCTGTTGAAACATGTCAACGATTACGAAAAGAAACTCTTCTTTATCTTGTGTTTTGTTAGGTAGCTTTAAGATAGTCACAAGAAGCGTACTGCGTACGTTACCACATCGATCGCCATGTTGAGGCAAAATTTGTATACAGATCTAGGAACTTTCACAGAGGACTAATACAATCCCACAACAAACTGAGAAACCTAAATTCTGTATATCAAACCAAGCACAGATGTCGTAGGAAGTGTGGTGTCTTGAAACCTGCACGTGAACTTTGTGAGCGCGGGCAAGACATTGTCACAGTAGACTGTGAATTTGATATTTCCGAGAGTTGGAATTTTTTCCACAGTCCTGCACAGCTAAAGCCGATTTTCCGCGGATGAGCATGACTCCTTGATGATGCCACACAATATGACACTTCCCTTCTTATTGACTAGCGGACCAGCAGAGATCGCCGTCCGACCAATATGTGACCGGCAGTACGCCAACTCCGCAAGGCTCATGGATTTCTCCGAGCCCCTTTTGCCCATAACCACCAAAAGGGTCTGATCCACAGCCTCACTATAAGTGGGCCGCTAAGCCGAGCTACTCGCAGAGGCCCCGGTACCGCCCCAACACCTCGAGAATCACCTAGCTGTTGGCAGCAGCAGTGGTGATCCCATGCCGCAGACGAGGATAGCGGCCCTTCTCCGCATATTAGTGCGGAGTTAGTCGGCATCCCTTACATGAGGAGGATGGTTTCTGTGACAACCCTTCTTCACTGTTGCCAGTAGACGCAACTTCCTCCCCCCTGCTTTCGAGAAAGAGGAGCCTAGGAATATGACAGGAGCAGAGATACCGGCTTTGGTAGAGGATTCCTCTACCGATCTACTCTGTTTCCTGTCCACGATCACATCAGGATCCGCCATCTCGCTCTTGCGAGTCCACTTTCCTCCAATTTTGACCCAGAATCCAAAAATAAAAAACGATGTCACGCATGTGCGTTGGTTGAGACCCTCAGAATTCTGGTCGTGGCCACCTGAGCGAGTGGATTACCGTTTTCGCGGGTATCACCTGGGGTAGTAATATCCATAATATTGTCGAACGCATAGGATTTGCATTTTATACCTATGGCCAGGTGAAGAAGTGAATAAAATTTTACTGCGGATAAGGTAGGTACTGTAATGAGGTTTCCTCGTTCGTACGTGTTTATAGCTGGATAAGCTCGCCAGATGACCAGGGTTCAGTTACAGAAATTTATATTTCCAGGAATTTTCTAAATAAGATTCGTTTATTGGCTTATGATGAAAATGATTTTATGTGACGGCATCAAAATGAAACGGTCATCTATTTTGGTTCATTACAAAGGAGCAAACCGCAATATAAATTCAAGTCGACTTGTCAAGAAAAGTTAATATAATGACTAAAACGACGATGTTAAATATGGTTTAAGTGGTTTTTTATGTACCCTGTGCGAATGGATCTTCAGTAATTGTAATAAATTGTTGCTATTTTTCGGATGCGTGGCTAATGTAGTATGGCAGGTGGAAGTGTGCATAATTATTTATATATTCAGATACTGCAATTTCTATCTTCGTCTCGATGTTGCCAAAAATTCTGCGCAAGCTTTCGGATTTCAGAACGATTACATATTGAACACTGTGCATCCATGTTAGGCTTACAACTCCGTTCGTTTATATGCAATGACATTAAAACTGTGGTTCTATTTAAAAATGATTGCATCCACTTTCTTGAATCGGCTAAATGTTTACAACTTCATTCAGACTCAAGAAAGGATCTATTTGTACTTTTAAGGGAAAGCAATTTTATTGGAAGCGAGCGAGAATTACAAATATCTCCAGATTTCTTCAGTTCAAGTAACATTAAGCCAACTGTTCAGCCACACCGATTTTCTCTGGGACTTCTCAAGCAGTCAATGTTGAGGCAAAATGAGATAGGGCAAAAAAAATTTCAGAAAATTTGCCTTTTAACGCCTTTTAAATTTGAAATACTTAAAGCAATTGAACAAAATCGAGTGACACTAATCAACAGTGATACAAGTATGGAAAAGTCTTTGGGTATACCAATGTTTATTACTGAAAAAAGTGCGAAAGAGCGTTGTCACTGCAAAATAATTTGTGTAGAAAAGGAACAATTGCTTGCTATATACAACAGCGAAAGACTCTCTGCTTATATGGGTGAAAAAGTTGGCGACACTATTGCATATCAAGTGCATCTTCAGAGTCGCATTAGTGAAATTTCAAATGTGATATATACAACAGCAAGTTTTTTACTAAGGGTGCTAATGGGGCAGACCGTTTTCGAAAGTTTTCGTCATATATCTCATATCATTATTAATGACGTACACACCCACAATGCGTTGAGTGATATTCTTCTCTATGAGCTTAAAAAAGGACTGAAGTTTCATCACAATCTTAAAGTGATTCTGTTATCTAACTCTAAATACAACGAAGAATTTTTATCTTACTTAGGGGAAGGAGAAGAGCTAAGAATTAATAATACATCACAATTAATAGATGTGATGTACTTAGATGAAATTGTTTCAGTAATCGCAAAGGAGCGTGCAGCATATCCGCGATCGTACGCTTATAGTGAACCACCAACAATACTGAATGATATTCAGGTCAATAGAATTAAGGCGGACAAGTCACTTGAAAATTATAACACCACTGGCAGTACTCAGGCTTTCGAAAGCTTTTTGTACTTGGTTCATAGTGAGTTTGTGCCTGCGGACTATCAACATTCCGTGTTTAGATATACTGCTTTAAAAATAGCTGAAAAATTTTGTCATAAAGTTCACATGCAGAAACTCCTTTGTTTAAGTTCGGACCCGCTGCTAGAAAGCAAACCATATTTGCATGATATAGATTCCAAATCCAGAATTGAAATAGATGACAATACGGTACCAAAGAATTATTCGGATCATTCTAATAAGCATTCCGAAGTTATCGATTACGAGCTTATAGTTGATATTATAAGAATGCTGACTACTAAACAGGAATGGAAAACTGGTAATGATATCTGCATGCAATTATCAAACAATATTTGGTGTCATCAAGAAGGCACGAATCTCGAAATTACCATTTAGTTCTATATACAAATTTATTCTATATGGAAATAGTTGTTGCTTACTTCACGTAAATACGCCCATATATCAATTTAGTTGTACATTTGGGAGAATTCAACTCCGGCGTTTGCAACTTATTTACTCGCAACTTTTTTCTCCAGTTCCTATACGATACGGTACAGAGGCGGATAGACGAATAGCTACAATTATTGCATGTAAAGAAAAAACAAAAACCGATCCAAAACGATTCCAGATGACGTTTCTCATATTAGATTTATGACTAGTCTCAGTCCGTACTTATTGATAAAATTAGAATAAAACTTATAAGATACCGTCTTTACCCTATATATATATACTTACTATATTATATACTTACCACCTACACCCGCAAATTTAAAAATTTCTTAGAAAGCACTTAAAAGCTCTGAAATCCTTTATAATGGTGAAAGCGGGAGAGCCATGCCCATTTTTGGGGAAATGATGCTAATATCGGAATAAGATTTCGTCTTTATATTACCGTATACCAAATATACTCATAGAAGAAGAAGAACAATCTGAGTATTTCTTTTGAAATTTAGGGTACACGCCTATTTTTATACACAGCATTACAACTTATAACTGCTCAGATACAAAATGTTCTGCTTTTGCTATTGGAGTACATTAACATATAATTTTCCACTAGAATTTCGCCGGTTGACTTTTGAATGAATGGGCGGGTGGACAACGCCCAATTTTGGTTATATCGCTTAATACTCCAGAATAAAATTACGTCTTAATATCTCATACCGTTTATGAGATATTCGCAATTTTCTATGAGTGCGCGGAGCACACCCACTTTCAGAAATATTTTTTGTAACGGCGCTATACGTTCCGGATTAAAATTTCGTATTAATATCTCGTACCGTTTGTGAGACATTAATATTTTTGAAAAAGTGCCTTTACATTATAAAGTAGGCGCCTAAATATATGTTCGCCTACTAAAAAAAATCGGAGATTGCAAAAGCAGAGCTCTTTCCGGCAATGGTTTGAACCTTAATATAATTATGCCTTTCATGTTGGATTGGTCTTATCTCTGCTCAAGCTTTCTGGAACGGGCATTGGTCATTCTTTCATCGAAAGCTCAGGTAGCAGTAATGACAAATTCAGTGTAAGAGCACTATGATTTTCGCATCATAAATTCTCATAGCCTCAAAAGTGAGTCACCACAGTTGAAGTTCATTAATTTTTTAAAATTACGAAACCAAAATAATGACATCAGCTTTAATTTTTAAAAAAAAATTTTCATTTTTTATGTAAAGTGAGTCACCACAGTTGAAGTTCATTCATTTTTTAAAATTACGAAACCAAAATAAATGACATCAGCTTTCATTTTTTTAAAAAAATTAAAGCTGATGTCATTTCTTATTCTTATCCTTTTTTTTGTTTTCTTGTTTTTTTTTTTTCTTCTTACTTATAAGAAATGATTTCGTATCCACTTATTTGTTTATTCCTATTTTACGCTTGAACAACCTAGAACAGTGATAACAAACCTTTTGAGCTCGGCGTGTCAAAGTTTTGAAAAATCATAACTTAACTTTGGTGCCGTGTCACATATAGAAATATTCATAATTTTCAGTCAGAAGGCTGACTGGGCTTGCACAAACTATTCGTTAAATGCACATTCTGCTCAAAACACAGTAGGAATCATATGCAGCGTGTGCGCGGCGAAAGAAAATATGTGTGATCTGAATGCTGGATTCTATTTTTAGACCAGTGGCAGCGAAAGTGCAAAGGAAAAGAGAAAGCGAAATTAAGCTGGTCGCATCACATGGTCGCATAATTCTATTTTTAGAATTGCCGCTGCTCTACTTATGCGTATGTTTTATTCTCTAAGCGTATGTATATACTACCATGTGTTTTCGGGGGCTTACTTTGTTTTTATAATTTATAATTTTCTGGTTCAATTCGTGTGTATTCCTCATTGTGAACTTATGACTATTCTAATGTTATTAATTCGGATACTTATTGTTATTATTATTTCCGATATTAACTTATTTCTAATTTAAATGCTAATAATTATTTAATTCAATGGAACTTCTTCTATATTTTGGTTTTAAACAAAAATAAGATATATATAATATTTGTAGCAAACCGTTGGTTCGCTACAAGCTCCCGACCATATATGCGAATTGTACTCCATTTTCGTACGAATATAGGTGGTGTATATACAACGAAGATCGGTTGGGGTGAAGTATTTCTTACACCGCTTAAGAAAGCCTAAGCACTTGGCTGCTCCTTTCGACACGTCAAAAATGTGATCATTCCAACGAAGATCGCATTGGATTGCGATCCGACTCCGACTCATTAATATCCACACCACCCATATTTGGAGGTGGAAAATTGTCATCCGCTAAACGCTTGTGTGTCAACAGGCAGCATTGGGTTTTACGCGCATTAAAATCGACCCGATTCGCTCGACCCCACTCTTGGATTTTATTGAGGTCAGATTGGAGTGTGTCATTCATAATTCTGCGTTTTTCAATGATCTCCAGAATAGAAGGATGCCTGGAGAATGAATATGAATGACAAATGGTGCTGTCATCAGCAAACGAGTAGACGGGGTTTGCCGTCAATGACAGGTCATTGATGAAAATAAGAAAAAGTGTCGGAGACAGGACCGAGCTCTGAGTAACTCCAGCATTGATGGAGTGCTCTTCGGAAGCAGAGCCTATCACAACCCGAATAGAACGGCCGCTGAGGAAACTATTGCCCCTGATATCCATCGAGTGAATGTATTACCGACACCATAAGCAGCCATCTTAGACACGAGTGCACGAGTGCTTTATGCCACACTTGGTCAAATGCCTTGAAGACATTCAAAGCAACAACCTTACTCTCACCGAATTGGTAAACACAGCTGTTCCACCGCTCAGTGAGGAACGCCATCAAATCGCCTGTGGAGCACTGAGCACGGAAACCGTACTGGCGATCACTGACCAATTGGTTGCTCTCTAGATATCTCATCAAGTTAAAATTTATAATGCTCTCCATAACTTTGGAGAGCGTTGAACAGATTGCTATGGGCCGGTAATTGGCAGGATTCGTAGCCTCACGTTTTTTGGGAACTGGCTGCACATTGGCAATCTTCCAGGAAATAGGAAATTCTCTTGAAATATATGATAAGTTAAAGAGATTGCGCAATGGGCGAGCCAGTGTTGAGGCGCACTTTCTCAACACGTGGGCTGAAATGCCATCCGGTCCCGAGGATTTATTCATGTTGAAGTTTACAAGCACTCGTTTAACAGCACGCGTTCAAAAATGCATCTCAGGCATAATATGAGACACCATCATATTATGAAATTATCCATCCATCACTAAAACTACTACACGAGTGCTTGTCTGCAAGTCGCATTAAACAAGGAATGGTATTTTGGTTTAATGGAAAATCTTTTATTGGTTATGAAAGACCTCATACCAAATAAAATTATATTTTCTACCAATTTTGCTGTCTGAAACACAATTGTGTATCCCTGAAATTCCCTGAATTGAATGTTATGCCTTTATCTTGCCGCGCTTCAGCCCACGGTGTATTCACAGCCGCCTGCACACCTAACGGGACCAGGAAGAAGAAGGAGGAAAACAAACGAAATGCTGATATTTACTGCGGAGAGCATAAATAAGCCCCTCGCTTGGCTCTTGCATTCCGTTAGATTGAATTTGTTTAATTTTATTATTGATGCATGTTTATAAGTTATATTATTGGTTGTGGTTAATGCGCACTGTTTCTATTTTCTTGTGGTGTAAATGTGTTTTTATTTTTTGTGTATATGTTCGGTTTTGATGTTAGCTATTTTTTCGCGAGCACTCGACGCGAACAGTGAATTGTGGTTGGAAGTAACATCCACCTTCGCCCGCGGTCACATCACAACTCCAAATATTTATCTTGTACTGGCGTGAATTTGGCATACGACGAATTCAACTCAGCATACGACGAATTCAACTTAGCATACGACGAATTCAAAGCAACAAAATGGTATGAAACGGTGAATTCAGAAACAATTAACTCCTCCCTCAATAAAAACATTGCATACTTTTAGGGATATTTATAATTCATGTTATTATTTTACCTGGTCAAACTATTGTAAATGTAAATAATACGTAATAAATAACAAAAAATACGGATAATGACTACATGGCCCTTGTAGCCAGAAGTCTGGAGAAGAAATTGATGTATATATCATGGCACTCCTATCGGTGTTTTCTTCACAAAGCCATTGGATGCTGAGCTTTTATATAAATTTCATAACAATGGAAAATCGGCTATAACTGTCATAAACGAAAATAATACGGGTTATGACTATATACACCTTGTAGCCAGAAGTCTAGAGAAGCAATGGTGTAAATATGATGGCAATCCTATTGGTGGTTTTTTCACAAAGCCATCGGATGGTGAGTTTTTATACAATATTCATAAAAATGGAAAATCGGCTATAACTGTCGTAAACGAACATAATACGGGTTATGACTATATACATTTGTTTAATTTGCCTTATTTCTTTAATTTGCCTCATTTTCTTTAATTATTATAAGAAATTTAAAAATTTCTTTAATTTGCCTCATGTTACTTGGAAAAAGAGTGTTATGACCCCATGACGCAGGAATTAATAAAGTGAATCTAATACAGAATAATTAGAACTAAAAAATTTGATGTGAAATAATTAAAACTAAAAGTGAAATCGAAAGAATTAAAACTAAAAGTAGAAGCAAAAATAATCAAAACTGAAAATTGAAATTGACATAGTTTGAAATGAAAATTAAAAAGCAAAAGTCTTAAGTGAAAGCAAAACCGTAACCGAAAAATTAAATTTGAAGTAATTGGATTTATAAATTAAAAAGAGGGTTTAAATTAATTTGGAAAAGGGGGAATCTGTTAGCCTGTTACAAAGATGAATTTGGAGAGCAAGACGGCGACGCCCCACCAAACAGCCTACCATGGCCAGAGGGACAAAGTGGAAAAAAGGGATTTTCTTTGTTTGATACATTGGATTTAATTTTGAAAAAGTAGAACTCATTTCATTATATTACATTGTATCATATGTTATATTATATTACAATTATGCTGAATCTTAACTAAATTCAAGTTACAAAACTAATTTTTACTACACTCAAAGAAAAATAGAAATAAAATTAATTTGTACAGTGCATATGTATATACTTATTTTGAGCTCGGCGTGTCAAAGTTTTGAAAAATCATAACTTAACTTTGGTGCCGTGTCACATAGAAATATTCATAATTTTCAGTCAGAAGGCTGACTGGGCTTGCACAAACTATTCGTTAAATGCACATTCTGTTCAGAACACAGTAGGAATCATATGCAGCGTTTGCGCGGCGAAAGAAAATATGTGTGATCTGAATGCTGGATTCTATTTTTAGATCAGTGGCAGCGAAAGTGCAAAGGAAAAGAGAAAGCGAAATTAAGCTGGTCGCATCACATGGTAGCATAATTCTATTTTTAGAATTGCCGCTGCTCTACTTATGCGTATGTTTTATTCTCTAAGCGTATGTATATACTACCATGTGTTTTCGGGGCTTACTTTGTTTTTATAATTTATAATTTTCTGGTTCAATTCGTGTGTATTCCTCATTGTGAACTTATGACTATTCTAATGTTATTAATTCGGATACTTATTGTTATTATTATTTCCGATATTAACTTATTTCTAATTTAAATGCTAATAATTATTTAATTCAATGGAACTTCTTCTATATTTTGGTTTTAAACAAAAATAAGATATATATAATATTTGTAGCAAACCGTTGGTTCGCTACAAGCTCCCGACCATATATGCGAATTGTACTCCATTTTCGTACGAATATAGGTGGTGTATATACAACGAAGATCGGTTGGGGTGAAGTATTTCTTACACCGCTTAAGAAAGCCTAAGCACTTGGCTGCTCCTTTCGACACGTCAAAAATGTGCTCATTCCAACGAAGATCGCATTGGATTGCGATCCGACTCCGACTCATTAATATCCACACCACCCATATTTGGAGGTGGAAAATTGTCATCCGCTAAACGCTTGTGTGTCAACAGGCAGCATTAGGTTTTACGCGCATTAAAATCGACCCGATTCGCTCGACCCCAATCTTGGATTTTATTGAGGTCAGATTGGAGTGTGTCATTCATAATTCTGCGTTTTTCAATGATCTCCAGAATAGAAGGATGCCTGGAGAATGAATATGAATGACAAATGGTGCTGTCATCAGCAAACGAGTAGACGGGGTCATTGATGAAAATATTGACTGCCGTCAATGACAGGTCATTGATGAAAATAAGAAAAAGTGTCGGAGACAGGACCGAGCTCTGAGTAACTCCAGCATTGATGGAGTGCTCTTCGGAAGCAGAGCCTATCACAACCCGAATAGAACGGCCGCTGAGGAAACTATTGCCGCTGATATCCATCGAGTGAATGTATTACCGACACCATAAGCAGCCATCTTAGACACGAGTGCACAAGTGCTTTATGCCACACTTGGTCAAATGCCTTGAAGACATTCAAAGCAACAACCTTACTCTCACCGAATTGGTAAACACAGCTGTTCCACCGCTCAGTGAGGAACGCCATCAAATCGCCTGTGGAGCAGTGAGCACGGAAACCGTACTGGCGATCACTGACCAATTGGTTGCTCTCTAGATATCTCATCAAGTTAAAATTTATAATGCTCTCCATAACTTTGGAGAGCGTTGAACAGATTGCTATGGGCCGGTAATTGGCAGGATTCGTAGCCTCACGTTTTTTGGGAACTGGCTGCACATTGGCAATCTTCCAGGAAATAGGAAATTCTCTTGAAATATATGATAAGTTAAAGAGATTGCGCAATGGGCGAGCCAGTGTTGAGGCGCACTTTCTCAACACGTGGGCTGAAATGCCATCCGGTCCCGAGGATTTATTCATGTTGAAGTTTACAAGCACTCGTTTAACAGCACGCGTTCAAAAATGCATCTCAGGCATAATATGAGACACCATCATATTATGAAATTATCCATCCATCACTAAAACTACTACACGAGTGCTTGTCTGCAAGTCGCATTAAACAAGGAATGGTATTTTGGTTTAATGGAAAATCTTTTATTGGTTATGAAAGACCTCATACCAAATAAAATTATATTTTCTACCAATTTTGCTGTCTGAAACACAATTGTGTATCCCTGAAATTCCCTGAATTGAATGTTATGCCTTTATCTTGCCGCGCTTCAGCCCACGGTGTATTCACAGCCGCCTGCACACCTAACGGGACCAGGAAGAAGAAGGAGGAAAACAAACGAAATGCTGATATTTACTGCGGAGAGCATAAATAAGCCCCTCGCTTGGCTCTTGCATTCCGTTAGATTGAATTTGTTTAATTTTATTATTGATGCATGTTTATAAGTTATATTATTGGTTGTGGTTAATGCGCACTGTTTCTATTTTCTTGTGGTGTAAATGTGTTTTTATTTTTTGTGTATATGTTCGGTTTTGATGTTAGCTATTTTTTCGCGAGCACTCGACGCGAACAGTGAATTGTGGTTGGAAGTAACATCCACCTTCGCCCGCGGTCACATCACAACTCCAAATATTTATCTTGTACTGGCGTGAAGTTGGCATACGACGAATTCAACTCAGCATACGACGAATTCAACTTAGCATACGACGAATTCAAAGCAACAAAATGGTATGAAACGGTGAATTCAGAAACAATTAACTCCTCCCTCAATAGAAACATTGCATACTTTTAGGGATATTTATAATTCATGTTATTATTTTACCTGGTCAAACTATTGTAAATGTAAATAATACGTAATAAATAACAAAAAATACGGATAATGACTACATGGCCCTTGTAGCCAGAAGTCTGGAGAAGAAATTGATGTATATATCATGGCACTCCTATCGGTGTTTTCTTCACAAAGCCATTGGATGCTGAGCTTTTATATAAATTTCATAACAATGGAAAATCGGCTATAACTGTCATAAACGAAAATAATACGGGTTATGACTATATACACCTTGTAGCCAGAAGTCTAGAGAAGCAATGGTGTAAATATGATGGCAATCCTATTGGTGGTTTTTTCACAAAGCCATCGGATGGTGAGTTTTTATACAATATTCATAAAAATGGAAAATCGGCTATAACTGTCGTAAACGAACATAATACGGGTTATGACTATATACATTTGTTTAATTTGCCTTATTTCTTTAATTTGCCTCATTTTCTTTAATTATTATAAGAAATTTAAAAATTTCTTTAATTTGCCTCATGTTACTTGGAAAAAGAGTGTTATGACCCCATGAAGCAGGAATTAATAAAGTGAATCTAATACAGAATAATTAGAACTAAAAAATTTGATGTGAAATAATTAAAACTAAAAGTGAAATCGAAAGAATTAAAACTAAAAGTAGAAGCAAAAATAATCAAAACTGAAAATTGAAATTGACATAGTTTGAAATGAAAATTAAAAAGCAAAAGTCTTAAGTGAAAGCAAAACCGTAACCGAAAAATTAAATTTGAAGTAATTGGATTTATAAATTAAAAAGAGGGCTTAAATTAATTTGGAAAAGGGGGAATCTGTTAGCCTGTTACAAAGATGAATTTGGAGAGCAAGACGGCGACGCCCCACCAAACAGCCTACCATGGCCAGAGGGACAAAGTGGAAAAAAGGGATTTTCTTTGTTTGATACATTGGATTTAATTTTGAAAAAGTAGAACTCATTTCATTATATTACATTGTATCATATGTTATATTATATTACAATTATGCTGAATCTTAACTAAATTCAAGTTACAAAACTAATTTTTACTACACTCAAAGAAAAATAGAAATAAAATTAATTTGTACAGTGCATATGTATATACTTATTTTGAGCTCGGCGTGTCAAAGTTTTGAAAAATCATAACTTAACTTTGGTGCCGTGTCACATAGAAATATTCATAATTTTCAGTCAGAAGGCTGACTGGGCTTGCACAAACTATTCGTTAAATGCACATTCTGTTCAAAACACAGTAGGAATCATATGCAACGTTTGCGCGGCGAAAGAAAATATGTGTGATCTGAATGCTGGATTCTATTTTTAGATCAGTGGCAGCGAAAGTGCAAAGGAAAAGAGAAAGCGAAATTAAGCTGGTCGCATCACATGGTCGCATAATTCTATTTTTAGAATTGCCGCTGCTCTACTTATGCGTATGTTTTATTCTCTAAGCGTATGTATATACTACCATGTGTTTTCAGGGGCTTACTTTGTTTTTATAATTTATAATTTTCTGGTTCAATTCGTGTGTATTCCTCATTGTGAACTTATGACTATTCTAATGTTATTAATTCGGATACTTATTGTTATTATTATTTCCGATATTAACTTATTTCTAATTTAAATGCTAATAATTATTTAATTCAATGGAACTTCTATATTTTGGTTTTAAACAAAAATAAGATATATATAATATTTGTAACAAACCGTTAGTTCGCTACAAGCTCCCGACCATATATGCGAATTGTACTCCATTTTCGTAAGGATATAGGTGGTGTAGATACAACGAAGATTGGTTGGAGTGAAGTATTTCTTACACCGCTTAAGAAAGCCTAAGCACTTGGCTGCTCCTTTCGACACGTCAAAAATGTGATCATTCCAACGAAGATCGCATTGGATTGCGATCCGACTCCGACTCATTAATATCCACACCACCCATATTTGGAGGTGGAAAATTGTCATCCGCTAAACGCTTGTGTGTCAACAGGCAGCATTGGGTTTTACGCGCATTAAAATCGACCTGATTCGCTCGACCCCACTCTTGGATTTTTTTGAGGTCAGATTGGAGTGTGTCATTCATAATTCTGCGTTTTTCAATGATCTCCAGAATAGAAGGACGCCTGGAGAATGAATATGAATGACAAATGGTGCTGTCATCAGCAAACGAGTAGACAGGGTTTGCCGTCAATGACAGGTCATTGATGAAAATAAGAAAAAGTGTCGGAGACAGGACCGAACTCTGAGTAACTCCAGCATTGATGGAGTGCTCTTCGGAAGCAGAGCCTATTACAACGTGTCTGTGAAGTTGGCACCACATTTTTTAAAAAGTCAACATTTTTTTTGAGTTCTGAGTGCACCCCAAGCAGTTCTGGAGTTCTCTACCAGTTTTGGAAATAGTTCTGGCGAATTAAGCAAAAAAAAAACACTATCAAAGTTTGGAGTGCTAACTTCACGAATTGGATTTTGAATTTCGGCCATAAATCTTAAACTATTGGAGATAGATATATCGTGTAGTACACTTTTCTGTAGAACTATTGGGAGGCTATTCAGAACTCTACAAAAATTTCAGAAATTCGAAAATTTTTTTTTCAAAATCCAAAATTTAAATTTTTTTTTTAGAGTTCTGGAGCCACCCCCGAATATATTCAGATACCAATAAATCCCAGAAAAAGTTCTAGCGAACTAAGTGCAAAAAACATGACTTTTAAAAAAAAAATTTCAAAAACGGCCATAACCTTCAAAATACTGGATATAGAGCATGAAGTTTCTAGACGAAATCTTTAGAACTCTGGAGGCTATCCAGAACTCTAATAAAATTTTTGGATTTCCGAAAAAAAAGAATTTAGTACATATACCGGATGTAGGGTACTAAGTTACTATACTAAATCTTCATAACTATTGTAGCAATGCTCAGAACTGCAATAATTTTCTTACATTTCTAAGAAACATTTGTTGGTACTTGAAATTTTCAAAAAATGAAAATGAAAATCGGCCATAACTTTTAAAATACTCGATATAGAGCATGAGGTTTCTAGACGAAATCTTTAGAACCCTGGGGGGGCTATCCAGAACTCTAATAAAATTTTTGGATTTCCGAGTGGGGTGCATTCAGAACTCCAAAAAAAAGTTGACTTTTTAAAAAATGAGGTGCCAACTTCACAAACACTGAATCTCAACCTTGCTGCTGCCTGATGCTTTCAAAGATACTGCACCGATAATTGTGGTGATTAGTCATCAAAACGGAGCTATTAAAATTCGACCAATTGATATTAGAATTGAATTTAAGACATCAAAGAATATTCCAGCCAATACATCGGCTTATTGTATACTTATACACGATAAAATAATTGAATATACTCCTGTGACCGGCGAAGTTAAAAAAGTCGTCTAAGTGAAAAATGGAAAATGAAAATTTTATTACTCTGGATGTACAGGGTTTCAAAGGCAATTTTAATGAATTTATCGTCAAAGAGTTGGCAGTCGCCTTCAGCTTTAACGAGTACCAGAATTTTATTATAAGGTCACCATATGGATTTGATAAATTAACACGTCAGTCCCAAAAACAAGTACACTGGTTATGTCGTAATCACCATGGTTTCACATGGAATGATGGCGTTATCGACTTTTGTAGTGTACAATATTTCGTGAAGCAAAATCTTAAAAACACACCCGTGTATGTTAAGGGAGCTTAAAAATCCAAATGGGTTGAAGAAATTTTAAGCGTGCCCGTATTTAACGTTGAAGAATTGGGCTGCAGTTACTTTGGAATTTTACAACATACATACTTACTGCAAAGAATGTGCCATTCCCATAATGGGTGTTGTGCGCTTCAAAATGCTATGCTATGAAGAAATTTTCGTAATTCCTTCAATAAATAAAAAGAAAATGTGTATAATATTGTATTTCATATGTAAGTTTTTATTTATAAAATATCTTAAATATAAGAATTGCTTTCTTAATACCTATATTTTCAATATTTATAATTTTTCATTTTAGTTTATAAAATTTATTTTCAATATATACATTAAAAAAAATTTATTTATAAAATTTAATTGTTTTCTTTTATCGCAAATTATATATTTACAGTTATAGTGATTTAAATTTTATATTCTATACAATTACAAAGAATTTAAATTTTGAAACATATCATCTCTATTCAATTCCATTTCTAAATCTATTCTATAATGCCCCCAGGCAAATGTATTTACATTATCTATTCTTATACAACCCTTATCATCATTAAAACTTAAAGCTATCTTGTGGATTTTTTCCGTATATATTTGGTGTATTTTACTCCTTAATACATACATATCACCATAAATTATTCTCTTATTTCATAAACAGTCCTTATAACTACTTAAACTTAAACTATCTAATACTGACATCTTAACACCTTTAGCTTTTTTTCGTCTCACTACAATTTTTTACACTATAGGAATACATTTTGGATCTAAGACCAACAAATTCCTTCATGATCCTTCCCTTATTTTCATCTTTCATCATACCGAGTACTTTGCAATTTTTACGCGGTATGTTGAAAGAATTATTTGGTGAATATTCTGATGTATCGAATTTCAAATCTATATCATCAAGAAGACTTTTGTAATAGTCGATTTGTATGCTATATATAAAAGAGTCGGTGTCCATGTAGTTCAAAATTAAGTTTTCAGAAAACTTTGGCTGCATGTAGTCATAATGGAAGTCATACATCTTCCACTTTGATAATTCTAAAGTCGGTGGAAAATGTTAGGAGCACCTAAGCGCCTTCCTCGACTTTCCCAAGAAGAAACAATTTTCACGCCTTTTCTCTTATCTACATTCTCCATGGCCTTACCATAAACTGTATTATTTAGTAATTAAAAAATTTTTTTCCAAATTATTTTTAGCCATTGTGCGGTGATATGTATTTAAATCTATATACTTCTTTAACCACGGAGACTGTTTGAATTTGCTGGAAGATACTCAGAACATTTCCCACCCATATAAATTGTTGGCGTCCAAATACATACGTTCTGATGGCTTTTGGTTATCAAAATCCCCCATGTATTTGTTGTTCGCCTTTGAATGTCGTTTTGTGCATTTGTATTGTGTATTACCAATTTGTATACAAAAAATGGGCTTGTTCCGCCAACTTATACAAAAGTTGTCAATATCCCAAAAACGGTTCAAAATATTAATACGTAATTCTATCTAGCAGTATCTAGAGGCATTACAAAAACATTTTCCCGAAATGGGCGTGGTATGCCTACTTATACAAAATTTGTTAAGTGGCGAAATTATAATTTTTTCACTTACTCGGGTGTAGGGTATTTAGATTTCGGCCAAGCCGAAGACAAAACTTTTACTTGTTTTTTATTAAAATCTTTTTGACAATTTGTAAAATATGTTTCGAGTTGGGGTTGCGATTGAGGAAAGTCGACCTGAACCTCTAAGCGAAAATTTTCTCCATCTTCTTCCAACAGTTTTAATAAATAATAGTTGTAATTGCTGAATTCTGCTATGTTCGCATCACATATATCATTGAATTTTTGTGGTAAGAAAGCAACGCAATCTTCCAGCTCCATTAATATGCGATACCCAAACTTTGTTTTTGTTCTGCGAACATTTTTGATGGTGCAGAATCTGCTGGGTTCCATGTCCTTGACATGGAGGATATTTTTCTGGTTGGAGTTCTTTTGATTGAAGTCCTTCACAGCAGCGTACGAGAGAGGAAAGTCAGTTTGATGGAGCTGATTCATTTTACTAATATTATTTTATTGACTTTTGCAACAAATTATTTTAACAAATTTCTTAACGTTGACTGCACTTGACCAAAGTTACACAAAGACTGAATAGCTGGGACTAAAATGTAGTATTTATATAACGACTACGTAAGCAGCGTGGAATATGTTGTTTACATAAGTACAATACTCTTAAAAGTATATAAAAAATACTTGAGAAATTCATCTTCACCACCATCAAATACACACCATATAAATACTTGTTTATTCATATTAAAAGGTTTAATAAAAAGTATATACTATTATATTTTTAAAACTATATTTATTATTTATTTATTATTTAACTTGTAAAAAAATTTTAGACATAGATGACCAAAGTTGTATGAATTATACATTGTCTTGATGGTGAGTGTAGTTGTAACGTACTCCTTCTCCGAAATAATTTATTATTTCATGTGGTGGTTGCAAGTTTCCAAAGCTATCAAAATATTCATTATAGTTCTTTTCTTCATAATATGCTACCCAATGAGTACCGGGGTCCTTTGATGTATCCAGATTAACGATTCCACATTCTTGTTGACGAAGCCATTTCGGGAGACTGTCTCGCATAAAAATACTTCTGAAATGTGGTAGATTCTTTGCATGGTAGAAACCCTCCTACTTTAGGAACGGGTATAACGCGCGGAATGTCAACCATCTACTTCTTCCGTACGAAAGAGTTTTTCACAACCTTTTGTGCGATTTTTATAGCACTGGGAATATCTTATGCTTTTCGTTGTTTAATGATTTTCAATGCGTTTTTAACCGCTTGAGTAAATATTTTCTTAGTACGTTTCTTTTTAACTTTTCTCTTAATTTTCTTAAGACTTTCATTCATCGTGCTCCTTATGCCGAATTTTACTTTAGCTTTCATCGCGTTTGTAACTAAGTATGCGTTTATTCGCTCACTGAAATTGCTGTATTTTGATTTTACTCTCTGCCATGCCCTATCAGCTAATATTTTATCTGCTTCGTGACGCTTATCCAAGTCTCGAGTTTTATCATAAGCAATATCGTGCTCTCTGCATGCGGCATCCAGTGGATTGATTCCCTTTTCGTCTCTTGTCAAGCGTTCTGTTAGTTTAGTTCCTGGACCACAAAATTGATAACTCGGTAAATTAAGTTCAATTGACAGAGAATTTATAACACTATTAAATAAACCTCTTCCGGTTACTGATTGTATAGGACTGACATGTTTCTTATAAATTATACCCAATTTATATATTTTCACCTACTCGTACTGAATGCAAATGCATATAAATGTGTGGTTGTTACATATTTATATTAATTGTTAAAATGCGTTTCAATAAACCAGACAGAAATATAATAATAATATTAATTTCTGTCTATAATAATAAAGAATATGGATCTAGTAACTAATAATGTTTCCAAATCAAGACACAGTTTCCTGTTACCAAATTCAATAAGATGTCTTATTGTCGGACCTTCGAATTGTGGCAAGACCAACGTTATGTTAAGTTTAATAGAAAGTCCGAATGGACTAAAATTCGCAAATATATACTTATACTCAAAGTCGTTGTATCAACCAAAATATGAATATTTAAAGCAATTAATAAATCCAATTCAAAATATTGGATTATTTACATTTCCCGAGAACGAACAAGTCCTCAAACCAGATGAAGCAAAAACCAACTCCATTATAATATTCTATGATGTTGCTTGTGAGAAGCAAAACAACATTCGCGAATACTTTTGTATGGGTAGATACAAATGCATTGATTGTTGTTATTTATGTCAAACTTATACACGAATCCCTAAGCATTTAGTGCGTGATAATGCTAACATGATTATTATATTTAAACAAGATGAAATTAATTTGAAACACATATACTATACAATGATCATGTGGGAACAGACATGACTTTTGGGAATTTTTTAAATATATGTAGAGAATGTTAGAAAGATAAATATGGATTTCTGGTAATCAGCAAAGATGACCCGATTCATAAAGGACGTTATAGAAAAGGCTTTGATATTTACATCCAGCTATAAATAAAAGCACTCCCGATACTTTCGTACTAATATGCAAACAGTCTTTGAATTGATCTGATAGCTGATATACCGGATCCGATAGCTGATACACCTGATCTGATCTGATAGCTGATATAACCGATTATAAGTACCCTACACCCGAGTAACTGAAAACATTATAATTTCGCCACTTAACAAATTTTGTATAAGTAGGCGGACCACTCCCATTTCGGGCAAATGTTTTTGTAATGTCTCTAGATACTGCTAGAGAGAATTACGTATTAATATTTTGAACCACTCATACAAAAGTTGTCAATATCTTGTAAACGGTATAAGATATTAACACGAAATTTTACCAAGGTATCTACACGTATTACCAATTTGCATAAAAAAATGGGCGTGGTCCGCCTACTTATACAAAAGTTGTCATGGGATATTGACAACTTTTGTATAAGTATTTGTATTACCAATTTGCATAAAAAAATGGGCGTGGTCCGCCTACTTATACAAAAGTTGTCAATATCCCATGACAACTTTTGTATAAGTAGGCGGACCACGCCCATTTTTTTATGCAAATTGGTAATACGTGTAGATACCTCGTGGTAAAATTTCGTGTTAATATCTTATACCGTTTACAAGATATTGACAACTTTTGTATGAGTGGGCGTGGTACGCGCATTTTTGGCAAGCTTATTGGTAATGCTTCCCTATATATCCTGATAAAATCATCTTAATATCCTATACCGTAAAATTACATCTTAATATCTTATACCTTTCGTGAGATATTTCCAACTTTGCTATCAGTGGGCGTGACACGCCCATTTTTTCAAACGTTTTAGTAATGGCGATGTATGTTCACACGGTTTATGAAATATTCAGATTATAACATTTTTTGAAACGAGGTGCCTTTACATTCCGTATGTAAAGTAGGCGTGCCTGTTTACCAATCTCGCCCATTTTCAATCCCAAACAGCCCTACATAACAAAGAATATTTGTGCCAAATTTCATAGCTCTTTTCGTTCTCCCGTAATCGTGATTTCAACAGACAGACAGACGGACGGAGAGGGCTAAATATAATTATATCTCTTTAAATCCGACCGAAAGTAATATACTGAAAAATGCTGGTTGGTTTTCGAAGAATGCACTTGATATAAAGGATGGATATTTTAATTTTTGTATACCACTAAAAATGCTACTGGGATTTGCTGAAAACTTTAGTAAAATTATCTTAAATGCTAAAAATGAACTTGTACTACTACTTTCGAATTCGGATGAAAATGCTGTTTATTCAACCGTTGCAAACGAAAAATTAAAACTGAGTATAACTAATATATGTGGAAAATTCCGCATGTACAATTAGCTGATTTTGCAAAACTATAACTCTTCCAAATAATCCAAAGCGGTCAACCTATATCAATAGCATTCCGCAGATGGGATTGTCATTTCAATTCGCTACTTACTCAAGGAAGTAACCATCTGTGGAACTTAAATTGTCTCTACAAAATGAAAGACCACGTTTTATACTGATTGTTTTTCAGAAGGACAACAAGCTTCGTAAAAGGACAACAAGATCGTAATAACGATTACGACCAAAAGCTCTGCTGTATGATATCTACACAGAATTTCAACAAAGCTATTTTACTCGTGAATCTCAACCTCTGCTGCTGCCTGATGCTTTCAAAGATACTGCACCGATAATTGTGGTGGATATTAGTCATCAAAATGGAGCTATTAAAAGTGGACCAATTGATATTAGACATCAAAGAATATTCCAGCCAATACATCGGCTTATTGTATACTTATACACGATAAAATAATTGAATATACTCCAGTGACCGGCGAAGTTAAAAAAGTCGTCTAAGTGAAAAATGGAAAATGAAAATTTTATTACTCTGGATGTACAGGGTTTCAAAGGCAATTTTAATGAATTTATCGTCAAAGAGTTGGCAGTCGCCTTCAGCTTTAACGAGTACCAGAATTTTATTATAAGGTCACCATATGGATTTGATAAATTAACACGTCAGTCCCAAAAACAAGTACACTGGTTATGTCGTAATCACCATGGTTTCACATGGAATGATGGCGTTATCGACTTTTGTAGTGTAAAATATTTCGTGAAGCAAAATCTTAAAAACACACTCGTGTATGTTAAGGGTGCTTAAAAATCCAAATGGGTTGAAGAAATTTTAAACGTGCCCGTATTTAACGGTGAAGAATTGAGCTGCAGTAACTTTGAAATTTTACAACATACATATTTACTGCAAAGAATGTGCCATTCCCATAATGGGTGTTGTGCGCTTCCAAATGCTATGCTATGAAGAAATTTTCGTAATTCCTTCAATAAATAAAAAGAAAATGTGTATAATATTGTATATCATATGTAAGTTTTTATTTATAAAATACCGTAAATATAAGAATTTTTTTTTTTTTTTATGACAGATGAAACCTAGCTCAGGGGATGCCCCCTATCCATGCACAGCATTTGTTGGTTCCGAAGGGATGACAGGTTAGTGGGAAGGGGGAAAGAGGGAGTAGTGACGGTTTACACTTCGCTTGAATGTTTCGACGCTGTAAGTGGGCGGGAAGACATTCGCAGGGAGATTATTCCACAATCTAACGACGCGACCGAAAAACGAACTCTCACGGTAATGCGTGGTTCGTTGGAACGGAATCGCGACATAAAAGGGGTGCACCGCTCTGGAAAGCCGAGTAGTTCTGCTAAATACCTGAACCGGAGGAATCAGGCCGGCTACTTCAGAGGAACATTTACCGTGAAAGTAGCGGTAAAATAGTGATACACACCCCACATCACGACGACGCTCCAAGGTTTCAATAGAGCTGGATACCCTACTGTCCCCTATAAGTTTTAACGCACGACATTGGACACGGTCGAGAAGCTGAAGATATGCCCGCGAAGCTCCCGACCATATATGCGAATTGTACTCCATTTTCGGACGGATATAAGTGGTGTAGATACAACGAAGATCGGTTGGAGTGAAGTACTTCTTACACCGCTTAAGAAAGCCTAAGCACTTGGCTGCTTCTTTCGACACGTCAAAGATGTGATCGTTCCAGCGAAGATCGCATTGGATTGACATGCCCAGAACATCAAGAGCCTCCGACTCATTAATATCCACACCACCCATATTTAAAGGTGGAAAGTTGTCGCCCGCCAGACGCTTGTGGGTCAACAAACAGCATTGGGTCTTCCGCGCATTAAAATCGACCCGATTCGCTTGACCCCACTCCTGGATTTTGTTGAGGTCAGATTGGAGTGTGTCATTCATAATTCTGCGCCTTCTATTGATCTCCAGAATAGAAGGACGCCTGGAGAATGAATATGAATGACAAATGCTGCTGTCATCAGCAAACGAGTAGACGGGGTTTGATGTCAATGACAGAAGGTCATTGATGAAAATAAGAAAAAGTGTCGGAGACAGGACCGAACCCTGCGGAACTCCAGCATTAATGGAGTGCTCTTCGGAAGCAAAGCCGTCTATCACAACCCGAATAGAACGGTCGCTGAGGAAACTCGATATCCATCGAGTGAAAGTATTACCGACACCATAAGCAGCCAGTTTAGACACGAGTGCTTTATGCCACACCCGGTCAAATGCCTTGGAGATATCCAGAGCAACAACCTTGCTCTCACCGAACCGGTGAATGCAACTGCTCCACCGTTCTGTGAGAAACGCCATCAGGTCGCCGGTGGAACGGTGAGCACGGAAGCCGTACTGGCGATCGCTGATCAACTCGTTGCTCTCTAGATACCTCATCAATTTAAAATTTACAATGCTCTCCATGACTTTAGAGAGCACTGAGCAGATTGCTATGGGCCGGTAATTTGCAGGATTCGTTGCCTCACCTTTTTTGGCACGTTGGCAATCTTCCAGGAAGCGGGAAAAACTCCTGAAGTAAAAGATAAATTAAACAGATTGCGCAATGGGCGAGCCAGTGTTGAGGCGCACTTTCTCAACACATGGGCTGAAATGCCATCCGGTCCCGAGGACTTATTGACATTGAGGTCTGCAAGCACTCTTTTAACAGCTCGCGTTCGAAAATGCATCTGAGGCATAGCATGAGATACACCATCAACCGCGGGCAGTGGTTGACTACTCTCAGGAAGAGAGCAGTTTTCAGCAAACATTTTGGCTAATAAGTTTGCTTTATCAACCGAGTGAGTGAAGATCTGATCGTCCTTAAGGAGAGTTGGAATAGACGATTTCGTCTGATTTTTCACCCTCCCCACAAACGACCAAAAGTTCTTGCTACCCTTATGGTATTCAAGAACTCTGCGTCTAAGGCGCTGCTCGTAAAGAACTTTTTCGCGCCTTAGAGTGGCATTGCACCTATTTCTGGCCTGATTGCGCAGCAGTTTAGTATCAGCAGTTTTATTTAAACGCCAATTCCTAAATGCTTCCTCTTTAGACCTGACTGCTTGTCTGCAAGTCGCATTAAACCAGGAATGGTCTTTTGGTTTAATGGAAATTCTTTTATAAGGTATGAAAGACCTCATACCAAATAAAATTATATTTTCTACCAATTTTGCTGCAGCATTTATGTTTCTATCTCTGAAACACAATTGCCAATTGAAACGGCTGAAAAAGCAGTTCAGCGCATCCCAATTAGCCTTCTCATAAAGCCACACTTTCCGCTTCGGAGCTGTCTGGTGAGCGGATTGAAGACTAGAATATGGGAAGGTAGCAGAAATTGTAGCGTGGTCCGAATTACCAAGAGGTGCAAGAACATTCACATCATACTTGCTGTGATGTGAAGTTAGAAAGAGGTCCAGAATATTTTGGTTTTGCCCATCAACGCAGGGAAAGTGCGTTGGTTCCTTCACTAATTGAGTCAAATTATTAGACTCAGCAAACAACTCAACATACAAACCCTCAGGTGTTGTGTGACTCGAATGACGTAGCCAATTGGAATTATGAACATTGAAATCACCAGCAACAACAATTTCACTGTTCGGATACGATTCCAGAATTTTAGAGATCGAATCAGAGAGACTGTCCAATTTATCAAAAGTTGGCAGCCTCCCTAGACCCGGGCTTCTATAAACGAAGCAGAAGTGCAGGATGTGCGACTGGATTTTGAACTTAACCCACATGGAGCTAAATTCGGCATCCGACGTGCAAAGGTGTTGCTGACACTGGTACGCAACATCACTGCGAATGTATAAGGCGAGGCCTCTGTGAGGTAAAAATAATGGCAGTAGATGGTAGCCCGGCATGTGAAAGTCCAGTGGATCTGCACCTTCAGACACCTGGGTCTCACCCAGTGCCATTATATGCGGTTGGTGAGTACAAATATGCGCATAGACCGCGAAGAAATTCGCCCTCAAGCCACGTACATTAGTGGAGTCTATGCGGAATCTTGTCATCGCCGCCCACTGTAGCGAAGTGTAAGGTCAGCCGTACAAGCAGCCACGCGTACGCCGCAAGCAAAGCAAAACGCGACAAGACAAGTGTTATGCCTTTATCTTGCCGCGCTTCAGCCCACGGTGCACTCACAGCCGCCTGCACACCTAACGGGACCAGGAAGAAGGAGGAAGAGTGAAAACCAACGAAATGCTGAGCTTTACTGCGGAGAGCATAAACAAGCCCCTCGCATGTTTCTCTGCATTGCGTTAGATTGTCTATTTATATGTTATATTTTCATCAGGTTTTATTTATTTGTTATGAAGTATTGAGTTAAGTAGTGCACTATTTTGTTTGTTAAAAAGTGTTGTATGGTGAGGGGTTATTGTTTTATTTTCGCGGCGTGGGTTTTCACTATTGTTTTGTTTATTTTCGCGAACACTGTTTATAAGCTGAATTGGCGGGCGCACCGTCCGCCTCCATCCGCGGTCACATCACAACTCCCAAAAGCACAAATTGCTTTCTTAATACTTATATTTCCAATATTTATAACTTTTCATTTTAGTTTATAAAATTTATTTTCAATATATACATTAATAAAAAATTTATTTATAAAATTAAATTGTTTTCTTTTATGGCAAATTATATATTTACAGTTATAGTGATTTAAATTTTAAATTCTATACAATTACAAAGAATTTAAGTTTTGAAACATATCATCTCTATTCAATTCCATTTCTAAATCTATTCTATAATGTATTTATGTATGTACATATGTATTTACATTATCTATTCTTATATATCGCTTATCATCATTAAAACTGTAACGAGTTTTTGTTTCCAGCTGGGGTAGTGTCAGTCACCCCAGGGTCCATTTTGGGGGATCTCGTAACCCTCAAATTTCCAACCACCGCGACGGTCAAGAATTACACACGATTTGCCGTGAAGCAAATCTATCACTGAAAATTCAGCTCGAACGTGTGCGGGGTGGTGTTCGTTTTTTCTCTTCTTTATTTATTATTCGATCCAATTTACAAAAAGTCTTACAATCTTATTTTCTACGCCTCTGGTTACAATTGGATTGTCAGGCCGAATGCCTGGCGACAGATGGTCGCGTACTGCATTAAACAGAATCGGAGCAGTAAGATGCTACTTCATTTCTGTCAAAATTACATGGACTCTTATGGGAAACGAGAAAAAAATAAAATTTCCCTTTGCCGCTATGATTTGCCGCTTTGTTTTGCCGCTTGCAGTCGGCTTAATTCTAATTTTGACAGCGGCAAAAGTATTTTCTTGTTGTTGGGTGTTCTGTGTTCTGACATTTCTTGCTGAAAGTGCATTTTTGACAGTTCTTGCTAAAACTTTGCCGTACATTTATATGAGTATTTTTTAAATGGTTCTTTCTTTGTTTAATTTTTTTGCATATTTCACAATAAATTTTTAATGAAATTACAGCAACATGGACGTGGACGAGGCGCTAATCGAGGAGGTAAAAAAACATAATTCAATTTTTGTTCCGGCACATAAAAACGTTTTGCTCAAAGAACAATTGTGGAAGGAAATTAAGGAGAAGTTGAATTGAAGTTGAAAAATGGAAGACGCTCCGAGACACCTACCGGCGAGTAAAGCGAAATAAAATGTTGACATCGGGCAGAGCTGCGCCATCAAGTAGAAGAAAGTCATGGCACTACTTCAATTCCATGGTGTTCCTGCCTCTGCGCAAAAAGTATGTAACTATATTTTTATATTTCGTATATAACACGAAAATAACATGTATTTTACATTAATTTAGAAGCAAATTACAGAAGATTTCGCTGGATTTTTGGGAACAATGTCTAACTCTGCCAAGCAAGTGGCAGACTCTTTCAGCCAGAGGAAGAAAGAGACACAAACACTATTGTTCTCCAGCTTCGCCAAGATTCTGGACGCGGCAAACATGCCAGAGAATATGCTTCTAAGCACAACCAACGAGGTCCGCACTATAATTTTTAATGCTGTACAAAATTGGAACATGCTCAGTAATGAAGGATAATAATTTTCATTAATGTATTTTGGAAAGAATTTCCGAGACCGGTTTGTCTACAGAACAAAATTGACGAGGTATGACGGAAATTCGTTCCAAAATAGATCATCTTCCTACCCTGTCGGAGAAACGATAGGACACCAAGAAACAATTTTCATTAAATTAAGGACCAGTATGTTTTTGTTTGTTGTTTGTAATTATATTATAATGAAAATGCATATAATAATAGATAATAAAAATAGCTAATAAAAATGCATACAATTAGTCTTAAATGTTTGCATTTGTAAACAAGTAATTTTAAATACATTCCTCAAGGAAAAGGCAATAGATGATGAACAGTTGGAGGGTGTTAAGCGAAACGAACGCAGCCCAGCTGAATCACCAAAATCTGGTTCATCTTCAATGAAATAATAGGTGTCATGTTTTACCATCATGAAATTGTGTAGCACAACTGTCGCTAAAACAATTTTATCCACATTTTCTGGGTTGCCATGTATTGTTGTGCGAAGAATTCGCCAACGGCTTGCTAAAATGCCAAACGAATTTTCAATAATCACACGTGCGCGGGATAAAGTTTTGTTGAAGAATATCTTGTCCTGCGCCAAACACCGTCCGGGAAATGGACGCATTATATTTGGCCGTAAAGGGAAAGCACTATCCGCCACGAAATAGTGCGGAAATGTTTCTGTTGCACCTGACAATAGGCTATTCGGCGGAACAGCAAGCGTACCATTTAAGATTTGTCTTCCAAAAACACTTCGCAAAAACACTCCGCCATCGCTCTGACTTCCTAGTGCTCCAATGTCGACATATGAGAAGCAATAGTTGGCATCGCACGCAGCCAAGAGAACTATGCTGAAGTTTCGTTTGTAATTAAAATACAACGAACCGCTTTTTTTTCGTACGATGTTAACGTGTTTGCCGTCAATTGCGTCCAAGCAGTTGGGCATCCCAGTCTTTATATACAAAAGCAGCGCAATTGTGGAAAAGTCGTTGGCGCTAAGTATACTGCATGCAATTCGGCCCATATGGCGTCACACGTTTCGTAGATAATTTGTCTGACAGTCGAAAAGCCCAGCTTATGTGTCCAACCGAGGATCTGGATATTACATCCTTGCGCCAAGTACCTTAAAACTTGAATACATTAACACACTTGTTTGAAGTTTAATAATTACAAATATACTTTCAAAAGCGTAATAGAAAGTCTTATTTCTGGAGATATTTGCGTTGAGAGCGCCGCATCAATCTCTCCTTTAAGAGTTCCCGAAAACACTTAAAGTTGGTGACATTCATCCGTGTCGCCTTGAAGAAATGCTCCTCATCCATCAATTAAAGCTGCCTGGTGCTAGTATTGAAGAAGCCAAGTTCGTCACGGGATAGATTGACCAGGCGAACCCACCACCTTCGACGCATTTTTTTCGAACGGCCAAATAAGCTTTGTAAGCTATGGAACCAATTGACGCAAGTCGGAATAAAATTGTAGGGCATTCATTTCTTCATCCATTTTGCCGTTTTTTCCTCAATATTTTAATATTTAACTTTTGCTTTATCTTGTGATTGAATGCTGAATGTCTAGCAATTGTATTATTTTTGATTTGCTTTGTTTTCTTTTTTTTGACAGCTGCAGCCTGAACTTCGACGGCGGAGCCTTTCAATGATACTACCAAAGCTGCCACTTTATCCGCCGTAGTCCAGTGATTGAATATTGCTGTGGTCTCGAACTGTAGTTTAAAAATTTTAAACGATATAGTTCCGTCTAACGTTGGCGCTTGCAATTTCGTTGCGCTAACAGCTGTAACTGGACCACTGGACTGTATTTCTCGCACATGACCATCCAGCCGCAGTATTTCTCATTCTAGTCTGGATTCTAATCTGTGTAATTCTATCTCGCGCTAGATGTCGCCGTACAAAGTTCTGGAAGGTTGTGAAACTAGCTATCTATCTCTTTCTACCTTAGGCTAGATGCATGTAGATGTCGCGATGGTTTCCAGTGGTTTCGCGAAAGTTTCATTGTAAATTCGTCACACTGCCCTCCACTTAAGTCTGATCGTCCCGATTAGACACCAAATTCTTTGATCCATATGGGGCTAGTCTCTCCAAGTGAACGACTTTAATTTTACCTCGTCTCTGCTTGTGGGATTGTAGGCGATACACAACATCGTGTCAGGAACAAATTAAGCACAACTTAATTTCTTCCCCACATAAATCTTTTGCTTGCATTTTTCTACTTATGTATATATATATACCTAGAATATATGGTAATTAAATTTCAAACCACCGTTTCTGTATATTAATATGTATGTAACGAACGGCAAAGTGGAAAAGAGATTTGACAAAAATTGAGAGTTATTAGAAAGTAGCACCATCGCCTGAATGGATCGAAAGAGCTCGACCACACATACGACCACGCAGGCAAGAAAGAGACAACAAGCTTCTTACAATCAGCGCGTAGGAATACCATCGCCACTATAAAAGGCGCTTCACCACGAGGAATAGAGGCTTTTTGACGTGAACTCTCGGCCTGGACAGTAGTCTTCTGCAATTTCATCTTCGGTAAGTCATTTCAACGTCGACGCCAGCAGAGCCTCGACTTCGGCAGAGCCACAACGTCGATGTCAGCAGAGCCTCGATTTCGGCAGAGCCACAACGTCGACGCCAGCAGAGCCTCGATTTCGGCAGAGCCACAACGCCGACACCAGCAGAGCCTCGACTTCGGCAGAGCCACAACGTCGACGCCAGCAGAGCCTCGACGCCGGCAGAGCTACAACGTCGAGGCCAACGATTCTCATCAGCACGTCGCCTTGTGGAGTTGCACTCCCGCGGCCAACACTCACATTAGAACGTCGCCTGTGGAGTAGTACTCCCGCGGCCCAACGATTCTCATCTGCACGTCGCCTTGTGGAGTTGTACTCCCGCGGCCAACAGTTCGCATCAGAGCGTCGCCTTGTGGAGTTGCACTCCCGCGGCCAACACCCGGTTCGCTCGCACCCCACTGGAGCGAGGAAAGGTTCTTTCACCACAGCGTCCACCTGTGAAGGCTATCAGTGGCCATACATCTATTTTGTACCCACTTATACATTTTAAAACCATTTCCAAATATTTTATATAAGCTTAATTGTTTAATTAGAATTACGAATTATTGAACTAATCTAGAAATTAATAAAAGAGAGAATTCATTGAAGGAAGCCTTGTGTCTCAATCAAATAAATAACTAGACGGATCCTGGACTCGGCTGAGTCACATAGCCTGGCCAGAGAGGGGAAAGTTTCATTACAGTGGCGCCCGAGTAGGGACGTTAAGGCTTCCAACATCTCGACGAGACACGAACATCGAAATATTTCTCATTACAAAGTGCCGTAAGAAGACACACGCCATGAAGATCACTACGTGATCCATGAAGATGGATTTACTCACTACGCAAGAAGGATCTAATAACCTAACCGAAGGAATTTGAACTCGACGAAGCTGGAACCGTCGAGGACTTAAGAAAACGGCTGGCCACTTTTGCATCAGACTCGAAGGACGACGAAGAAGTCACGGCGCGACTAGAACAACTGGAAAGGATTCACCAGCAAGCGAAGTCCCCGCACCGAATGGGGACAGCACAGACGCACCAGCCAGAAACAGTGAAAACTCTGGAACTGCCCACTACCATTTCAACAGCAAGTCAAGGGGGTGAATGCGGGCCACCGTCGAGGGAACGCACGACAGATCACGCCGACGTCATGGACAAAGTGCGGAAGTAGTCAGATATGACGGTGGTCGCGATCCTCTCGCTTTTATCGAAAGGTTGGAAGAACTGGCCACCGCGTATGGGATAAGCCGCGACTTACTACCAAGGATAATGCCGGAACTTCTTCGAGACCGAGCTCTGGTCTGGTTCCGCAACAGAACAATGGATTTGCAAACGTGGGGTCAATTCAAAACGGCGTTTTTGAAATTCTTTCTCTCCACCCGTTATTTCGAGGGACTCACATACGTAACCGGCAACAAAAACCAGACGAACCCTTCAAGGACTACGTGCTCGACCTGTACGACGCTATGCATCATGTCAACTGGGCCGAGGAGGAGAATCTTGAACGCCTCTATCGAAACGCGCGGAAAGACGTGCAACTTTACGTGAAACGGCGCGACTTCATGAGCCTCGAGGAACTCATCGGTCTAGCAGAGGACCTTGAAGAAATACATGGACGGCAACCGGAACCCACAAACCACCGGCCACGTGAACGAGAAGCGAAGCATCGACAGCTGGCACCCCCGGCCGAAGTGAGTATAAACCCAGCCACTGCCTGTCGACGATGCGGGCAAGACGGACACACGGAACGGTATTGTCACAACCGCCGTATCCTGTTTTGTTGGACTTGCGGACGTCGCGGACTTCGCACTATTGAATGCTGCCAACGACCTCCCTCGGGAAACGAGGACGGACCACGCCAGGCAGGAGGGAAGGCTGTCCAGCAACTACGACCCCTCGCCGGGTCAACTAAGCCTCCTACACCACGACAGTATCCATTTAACTGCGGAAGTCATAGTGGAACACCTCAAGAAAAGAGCGGCGTTGGACACGGGAGCGACAAGCAGCTTTGCCAGCCAAGCTTTTGTGCAGGAGCTCGGTTATCCGGTGAGCCGAACTACTTCCACCAACTACATTCGCCTAGCCGACAACACACGAAGGATGACCAACGAATGCCTCCAGGTAAGAATCAAACTCGGCACATGTGAGATCGATGTGGAGCTGTTGATTATGGCCGGGGCATCGGACGACTTGCTTCTAGGCCTGGACTTCTTGGCGAAGGCTGGGGCCGTCATCAGCTCTGCGAGAGACACACGGACAGAAACCGCGAGAGGAGTGGACCTGCACGGCTCTCAAGGAGGAGGACCCTCCATCGCTGAGCATCGATGATTTCCTGCGGAACGAACTCGCGAAATTCGATGAGGTACAAGGAACATGCAACATTACGTCGCACAAGATTGCCATGAAAGATGAGCGGCCGATTAAGCAGAGATACATCCCACGCAACCCGGCCATGCAGGAAGTAATAGGCAGAGAGGTCGACGAACTTCTGGCCAAAGGATGCATCGAGCCGTCACACAGTGCCTATAGTGCCCCGATAGTCCTGGTCAAAAAGAAAACGGGCACCTGGAGACTCTGCATTGACTACCGGCAGCTAAACGACAGATCAATTCCTGACGCGTATCCACTTCCGCGTATACATTACATACTCGACCGACTACGAAACGCAAAGGTTATCTGTAGCTTGGACCTTAAAAACGGGTATTGGCAAATACCCATGGACGACGATAGTAAGAAATATACAGCATTTACGGTCCCGGGGCGAGGCATCTTCCAATGGAAGGTCACGCCATTCGGCCTCCATTTTGCTCCGGCGACGTTCCAGAGGGCGTTGGATAGAGTTATTGGGCCTGACTTAGAACCGCATGCTTTCGCATATCTGGATGACATCATAGTTACAAGCAGCTCAGTGGAGGAACACGTGGGCCACCTGCAGGAAGTCTTCCGAAGGTTGCGTTCGGCGAACCTGAAATTGAACCCAGAGAAATGTGTGTTCTTCAAAAAACACACTAAGTATTTGGGCCAGTGAACGCGGCATCGAAACAGACCCAGACAAGATTTCCTCCATCAAGACGCTGAAACCACCCTCCAACGTACGCGAGCTGCGACAGTGCCTGGGAATTGCGTCCTGGTATCGCCGATTTGTACCAGAATTCGCAACCGTTATACACCCGATGACCACTCTGCTGAAAAAGGAAGACATTGGAAGTGGCAAGACGAGCAAAAGAAGGCCTTCGATAAGCTTAAAGGAATGCTTATCAATGCACCGGTCCTGACCTGTCCAGACTTCAACAAGCGTTTTATCCTCCAGACTGACGCCAGCGAGGTAGGCCTGGGAGCCGTGTTAACGCAAGACGACGATGGGAGAGAAGGGGTAATCGCCTATGCCAGTCGCCGCCTCAACCCAGCCGCACAAAATTACACCACAAAGGAGTGCTTGGCGATCATATGGGGCATCAGAAAAATGCGGTGCTACCTCGAGGGGTACCAGTTTACGGTGGTTACGGACCATCTCTCCCTTAAGTGGCTCAATTCGATAGAGAATCCATCGGGCCGGATCGCAAGGTGGGCGTTAGAACTGCAGCAATATAGGTTCGACGTCCAATACAGAAGAGGGAAACTCAACGCAGTGGCCGACGCATTGTCGCGACAACCGGTAGACACCCTCCGCCGCACAGGAATTGACGAAGAAAAATGTAAGAAGTGTCCTTGGTTAGAAAAGAGAATCGCTGCTATTCACGACAACCCCGAGAAATACCCAGATTTCCTCGAGCAGGATGGGAATCTGTACAGGCATATAGCGCAACGCGAATATGACAAGTAATGCACTCCGTGGAAGATGTGCGTCCCCAGTTTCCTCCGCCAACGTGTGTTATACGAGAACCACAGTCTTCCCAGCGCAGGCCACTTAGGAATTCGGAAGACCATCGCCAGGAGCATGGACTGGCCAGGCATGTCGCGAGACATTAAAAACTTTATGCAACGATGCGAATCATGCCAGAAGTTCAAAGTGGACCAACAACTAAAGGCTGGGAAAACGCTGAGTCAAATCGCCGATGAACCGTGGGCCAACGTTTGCACGGACTTCATTGTACCACTTCCCCGGTCAAAGCACGGTAATAATACGATTCTAGTATTTTTCGACAGGTTCTCCAAGTGGATTGAAGCCGTACCACTGCGCAAAGCCTCAACGCCAAATCTCATAAAGGCTTTCCGAGAGAGGATACTGGCCCGTTACGGCACCCCAAAAGTTTTAATTTCAGACAACGGCGTCCAGTTCACGAGCCGAGCGTTCGAAAGCTTTCTCACAGAAATAGGAACCAAGCACCAGTATACAGCCCCTTACACCCCACAGGAGAACCCAGCGGAACGAGCAAACAGAACTTTGAAGACCATGATCGCCCAATTCGCTGATGGACAACAGAACGCCTGGGACGAGTGGATTCCCGAAATCACACTGGCCCTGAATTCAAGCAGATCGGATGTAACTGGCTATAGTCCTACCTATCTCACGCAAGGACGAGAGCTGCGGTTGACGAGATCTTTATACGACCAGAAAACATTCGGCACGGGACAATCGCCCGAGGAGGCGGATCGTCAGGAAAAGACTGACCCAAGCCGCCTCCAATCAGGCTCGTCATTACAACTTGCGCCGACGCCACTGGACACCGAATATTGGGCAGCTCGTCCTTAAACGAACCCATCCGCTCTCGAAGGCCGCCGACAGCTTTGCAGCCAAATTGGCACCAAAATATGATGGCCCCTACAAGGTAATCGCGTTCACATCCCCGTTGATTGTACAACTCGAGCAAGTAAATAGTGCCTCCAAGAAGACGACGACAGCACACGTCAGCGAGCTCAAAAGCATACCAGGAGACACAGCTCCCACGGCCGACGCATTCAACAACGGCAGAATAGGGAAAACACAGCGAGGTCATGGTAACTCCCTTTCTATAAATACATTTTTTTTTCTATATCAGAGGTCAGGAGCTGCTAAGCTTCAATGCTTTTTTGTGCTAGCACGAGCTCCTGTTAAGAGGGTTGATAGAGGGAGGGAGTGGAGAGTTTTTTTTGTTTTTTTTTTTTAACTTGTAGAACTATTTTTTTAGTTTTTGTACAACTAATAACGCTAGGCTAGGCCTTAAGTACGCTGAAAACAACACAATTAACATCCATTCCCAAGGCGGGATACGAACCTGCATCCCGGAACTCGCAGCGAGGTTATCACCCACTGCGCCACCGAGGACGGCATATATTCTATAAATACATAATATTTAAATAACAGGAAGAAGCCACAGCAAAGCATTATTATGTAAGAATTGCATGAAATCCAAAATATTCCGATTTATTAAGTAACTATTTTATACGAATAATAAGAAAATAAACAGGGGATTTTTAGTACCGAAGTGCGAAGAAACCAACTATACACGAAATAATGGGATCCTTCATTATCACAATTTGCGGAGATCGCTGCGAGAAGAAAATATTTCACATTCATTCAAAGTACGAAGTCCCGGACATTAAGCGGAGGAAGCGAGGCAGGAACGCCATCAAGCTGGCACGTGTCAGCAGGGGGCATACGTTATGACATAAAGATCACGCGGACGGGCAGGATCGTCGTCGCCACCACCCCCTCGATAAAGTAAGAGGGAGATGTCAGGAACAAATTAAGCACAACTTAATTTCTTCCCCACATAATTCTTTTGCTTGCATTTTTCTACTTATGTATATATATATACCCAGAATATATGGTAACTAAATTTCAAACCACCGTTTCTGTATATTAATATGTATGTAACGAACGGCAAAGTGGAAAAGAGATTTGACAAATATTGAGAGTTATTAGAAAGTAGCACCATCGCCTGAATGGATCGAGAGAGCTCGACCACACATACGACCACGCAGGCAAGAAAGAGACAACAAGCGTCTTACAATCAGCGCGTAGGAATACCATCGCCACTATAAAAGGCGCTTCACCACGAGGAATAGAGGCTTTTTGACGTGAACTCTCGGCCTGGACAGTAGTCTTCTGCAATTCCATCTTCGGTAAGTCATTTCAACGTCGACGCCAGCAGAGCCTCGACTTCGGCAGAGCCACAACGTCGATGTCAGCAGAGCCTCGATTTCGGCAGAGCCACAACGTCGACGCCAGCAGAGCCTCGATTTCGGCAGAGCTACAACGCCGACACCAGCAGAGCCTCGACTTCGGCAGAGCCACAACGTCGACGCCAGCAGAGCCTCGACGCCGGCAGAGCTACAACGTCGACGCCAACGATTCTCATCAGCACGTCGCCTTGTGGAGTTGCACTCCCGCGGCCAACACTCACATTAGAACGTCGCCTGTGGAGTAGTACTCCCGCGGCCCAACGATTCTCATCAGCACGTCGCCTTGTGGAGTTGTACTCCCGCGGCCAACAGTTCGCATCAGAGCGTCGCCTTGTGGAGTTGCACTCCCGCGGCCAACACTTACATTAGAACGTCGCCTGTGGAGTTGTACTCCCGCGGCCAATAGTTCGCATCAGAGCATCGCCTGTGGAGTTGCACTCCCGCGGCCAACACCCGGTTCGCTCGCACCCCACTGGAGCGGGGCAGGTTCTTTCACCACAGCGTCCACCTGTGAAGGCTATCAGTGGTAATACATCTATTTTGTACCCATTTATACATTTTAAAACCATTTCCAAATATTTTATATAAGCTTAATTGTTGAATTAGAATTACGAATTATTGAACTAATCTAGAAATTAATAAAAGAGAGAATTCATTGAAGGAAGCCTTGTGTCTCAATCAAATAAATAACTGGATGGATCCTCGACTCGGCTGAGTCACATACCCTGGCCAGAGAGGGAAAAGTTACGTTACAATCGTTCAGTCGCTTTATGACTTTATATGTCATAAAGCGACGATGACATATAAAGTCACGATGACATATATAAAGTCCTTCCCACGATGTTTGCAGCTTTGGAGACATACCCTTTTTCCGTTGCGGATTGTACAGCAGCACCAAGTCGCCTCCTTGAAATCCTTCTGAATTCATAGCTCGGTCGTAACGATCCTTCATTTTATTGCTCATTAGCTGTGTTCGCTGCCTCACATGTTGATGTATTTCATCCATTTCGGACTGAAGCAGTTCCCAATAGCTGCCTCCAGTTTCAGTAAGTTGATTGCTCTTTCCAAATTTCAAATCTAACGGGAGTCTCAAATCTGTACCAAAAATAATCCTCGCAGGTGGATGGCCGGTAGTGTCATGGACTGCTGATCGGTAAGCCAATAAAAACATTTGAATGTGCTTGTCCCAATTGCGCTGACATTTGCCCAGTACTTTCCGTAAATGTTCTTCTAATGTATGGTTAAACCTTTCCACCATGCCATCCGATTGTGGATGTAGAGCTGTCGTTCGAGTTTTCTTGATACCCAACAATAAGCACATTTCTTGAAATATAGCAGACTCAAAGTTCCTCCCTTGATCTGAAAGCAACTCAATTGGTATTCCAAACCGCGTGACCCAATTCTGCACAAAAGCTTCGGTCACAGTTTTAGCCTCCTAATTTGGTATAGCGTATACTTCTGGCCATTTACTGAAATAGTCCATGATTACCAACACATGTTTATTCCCAGAGCCGCTAGTAGGAAATGGACCAGCTACATCCATAGCAACGCGTTCAAATTGCGCTCCCGCATTGTACTGCTGCAACCTTCCTCTGCTTCTAACTTTCGGACCCTTAGCTGCCATGCATCGCGCGCAGTTTTTAATCCATTCAGCAACTGATTCTTGGCAATTCACCCAAGAAACCGGTTGTTTAATCTTTTCCAGAGTTTTCGCGATGCCAAAATGCCTATTCTAGTTGCTATTCTAGATTTTGGTAGGACAACTAAATCGCGAGTGTGTTTACCATCTTCACTTTCCCATGAACGATGCAGAACTCCGTTTATTAACTTCAAGCTATTCCATTGCGCCCAATACGCCTTGGCCAACGGACTTTCTGATGCCATTTCTTCCCTGGTTGGTCTTTTATCCGTTTCTTTCGCTTTCATGACCTTTGTAACGAAGTTTCTTGCCGGGGTATACTCAGTCTCGCCAGAGTCCCGTACCGAAGACTTAAATAAAACGCTTTCGGTTTTCTTTTGACAGTTTTTCGACTATTTATTCACCGTAATCCAAAGTTTTATTCTTCGGTATTTTATTGCTAACAGTATTTCTTAAAACTAGTTCCTTTAGTTCTAACGTCCGCTGAATAGCACTCAGTCCGTAAAAATACAAAATCTATATACACAGAGTTCTAGAATACGAGGTTTTATGATTGTCGGCGTCAGCCACTACGAGATACTAGCATTTACTTTGATTCAGGATTGGCGTCCGCTTAAAAGCACTCAGCCAGGACGAGGTATTAAACTTTACTTTGAATTGGGATTGGCGTCCGCTTAAGAGCACTCAGCCAGGACGAGGTACTAAAGGTTCAAGGTTCGACGACTTTCCACTTGGAGCACGAGATTCCAAAAGAGATCGAATTCAGCGCGGTGGGCCCTTTTCTACACCGATCAAAACAACTCCGCTGCAGTCGTTGTTCTTGTGCACATTCTGGAATTTTCTAATATGCATAGCGGCACACAATGTGCTTGTTGTTGTGCTTATTTCGAGAAATATTTCTTGTGATTTTGTTGGTAGTTCTTGTTCACATTCCAGAATTTTCTAATCTGCATAGCGGCACACAACGTACTTGTTGTTGTTGTGCTTATTTCTAGAAATAAATTCTTGTGATTTTGTTGGTAGCTTCCCACGCTCTAATTTAATTTGTGCTTGCTTGTTTCGCGTCTCAGTCTTTGTTGTAAAAAGTATGTGGTTCATGTATTCTGTGTGACTGTTGTTTTTTAATCCCTTTGTTAGCAAGCGAGTTAATGTGGTTGTTGTTGTTATTGTTAGCTTTGCATATTTTCGCCTTTGCTACGGTGCCTTTTTTTCTTTTTATTATTGTTGATAGAATTAATTCCACCTGAAGTTGGGTCCGCACAACCCAGGTCACCGCGTTTTCAGTTTACGTTTACTAAAAACGGGCTCGGTTGGGATGCAGGCGAGGTTCTACACCCGGAGTTGTAAGAAAAATATTTTTTCTTACACCTTAACCAAGTCCGCATCCTTTAGTTGACTTTTCCTTACAGCGCTGGATTCCCATTCATCATCAGGTTGCAGATTTGTTAATCGGATGTCGACTATACCATCGCTTCTTTCAGCCTTGGAGCAATGCTTACACTCCAATGCACATGGGCGTCGAAATAGTGCGTCGACGTTTCCATGTTGCCCACCTTTCCGATGCTGTATTTGTGAAACGGAGACAGTGGGGCAATCCGTTGCGGGAACCAGCTCACGCCCCTTTGAACTGGTTCGTGATCGTTTCTCTTCAGAAGCGCCACTTGCATCTTCGTTGCTTCTTTTCCTTGCGTTTTCGTTTTTCCTACCAGACGCATTACAATTCCGTGCCAGGTGTCCTGATGTTCCACAGCTGTAACACTTTAGTTTAGAGCCCTTACGTGAGGTTGGCATCCTCTGAGAAATAGTCTGGATGAGCTCCCTTATGGTTTTCTCTAGGGATTCACTTGGCTCAACTTCCAGCCGATGAACTCTATGTGTTTTATTGCTTAACAGGCATGCTGTTTCCTGCGTCAAGGCAAATGACACTGTTTCGGCAAACGTCTTCTTTGGCGTGGAGTAGACTGCACGTTTGGTATCCACATCCTGTATATCACTCATAAACACCTGAATTTTAAGTAATTCAGTTACTTCCGCTGGTGCATCTGCGTTGGCCAAATGCGCGAGCCGCTCTATTTCCGTTGCATATTCTTGTAACGACTCGTTTGCTTTTTGGTAACGATTCATCAGTTCCATCTGAAACACTTGTTTTCTATGGTCGCTACCATATCGTCGTTCAATCGCTGCCATTAACGCGTCATAATTACCACGCTCAATTTCAGGAACTGTTTGCAGAACTTCGACGGCGGAGCCTTTCAATGATACTACCAAAGCTGCCACTTTATCCGCCGTAGTCCAGTGATTGAATTGTGCTGTGGTCTCGAACTGTAGTTTAAAAATTTTAAACGGTATAGTTCCGTCTAACGTTGGCGCTTGCAATTTCGTTGCACTAACAGCTGTAACTGGACCACTGGACTGTATTTCTCGCACATGACCATCCAGCCGCAGTATTTCTGATTCTAATCTGGATTCTAATCTGTGTAATTCATCCTCCATTTTGTCCTGCCTCGCCTACAATATGGAAGAATTCCTTTCTATGCGCGATAGTTGCTCTTGCAGTTGTGAAGTGTTTTGTGCCAGCTGCTCCTCCATACGTGAGGACAGTTGCTCCTGCAATTGAGAGGACTGCTGCGCCATTGCTGCTAAAAGCACATTCATGTCAAATGCTGGAGCTGGCTGCGGCTCTACTAACTGCTCCTCAACTTTAGATGAAGCTCCTGAAGCATCATGACAGAACTCATGTTCTTCAACATCGATGCCCTCACTCTCCATTGCTTTACGCAAACGGCCTTGTAGATCTGTCTTCTGCCCTGTCACAGGTAAACCTCTAGCCTCCAGCTCTTCCCTCACCTGGAGTATTCTCAGTTCAACAAATTTTACCATGATTATTCAGCAATCCCACTTCTGACACCAATTGTTACGTAAATTTAGATTTACGGGTACGACTCCCTCTTAGGTTCGATCTCTGGATTGTGAATAATCTAATAAAACTCAAAAGTTTTGCTGTTCTTAATTTCACAAATTTTATTATTTTATTATTGCACTTATTAACACTTGTTACTTAAAGCTATGCTCACAAGGTGTCGATGTGTTCTGTTCAAAAACCAAATTCGAACTAACTCTCTGAGACGCACTGCGTCTATTTATATGGCAGTTGACACTGCTGCTGAAGGTTCTGGAATTATGTAGCAAATTCTCGATCTATCTATTTAATCTATCTCGCGCTAGATGTCGCCGTACAAAGTTCTGGAAGGTTGTGAAACTAGCTATCTATCTCTTTCTATCTTAGGTTAGATGCATGTAGATGTCGCGATTTGAATGGTTTCCACTGGTTTCGCGAAAGTTTCATTGTAAATTCGTCACAGTATATATATTATCGTGTGTTGCGGGGCTTAATTTGTTTTTACAATTTCCTGGTTCAATTCTAGTTTCTTTGTTTCTTGTTATTTAATTCTGGTTTGTTGTTGTTTAAGTTTATTCTTTCTTGTGTATTCTTTATTTTAATGCTATTAATTCGAATGCTTATTATTATTATTATTCTTGATACTAACTTATTTCTAATTTAAATGTAATGATTATAAAAATTAATTAAATCTAATAATTATTCTTAATTCAGTTATATTTTAGTTCAAACAAAAATAAAATATATATGACAGTTGTAGCAACCTTTTGGTTCGCTACAAAAATTATCTACAAAAGCTATCTTGTGGATTATTTCCGTATATATTTGGTGAATTTTACTCCTTAATACATACATATCACCATAAATTATTCTCTTATTTCATAAACAGTCCTTATAACTACTTAAACTTAAACTATCTAATACTGACATCTTAACACCTTTAACTTTTTTTCGCCTCACTACAACTTTCTACACTATAGGAATCTACACAATACATTTTGGATCTAAGACCAACAAATTCCTTCATGATCCTTCCCTTATTTTCATCTTTCATCATACCGAGTACTTTACAATTTTTACGCGGTATGTTGAAAGAATTATTTGGTGAATATTCTGATGTATCGAATTTCAAATCTATATCATCAAGAATACTTTTGTAATAGTCGATTTGTATGCTATATATAAAAGAGACGGTGTCCATGTAGTTCAAAGTCAAGTTTTCAGAAAACTTTGGCTGCATGTAGTCATAATGGAAATCATACATCTTCCACTTTGATAATTCTAGTACAAGAAATCCTAAATAAACAGGTTTGTTGTAAACTACACGACTCCGAGTCAATTGAATAGCGACCATACCTTCATGGGAATCCAAAAAGTCGATGAAAAATATTAGGATCACCTAAGCGCCTTCCTCGACTTTCCCAAGAAGAAACAATTTTCACGTCTTTTCTCTTATCTACATTCTCCATGGCCTTACCCTAAACTGTATTATTTAATAATTTGAAAAAAAATTATCGATGCATGCTGTTGCATGCAGATTTAAATCAGAACTTGTGGGCAGAAGCAACGGCAGCGTATATAAGAAGCAGATGTCCTACTAAACTATTAAAAGACCAGACGCCGTACACAGTTTGGTACAACAGAAAGCCATTAGTTCGTCATTTAAAAACATTTGGTGCAGTCGCAATAGCTTTAAATAAAACAAGTCATTCTAAATTTGAAGCTAAAGGTAAGCAGTACATTATGGTGGGATACTCGACGGAGTCCAAAGCATATCGTCTATACGATATAGAAACCCATACAATTGTCATAAGAAGGGATGTAATTTTTAACGAAAATTTTCCGAGTAGCGACAATAAACAGAACTGTGAGAAGAACAACATTATGCAATTTGTTGTCGACGACGTCCAGAGGAATTGCCAAACACATCCAATATCGAAAAATTCGAAAATAATGTTACTCCATATGATACAACCAGAGAGCATTCCGACAATGAGATTGACGATGGAACTGACAATCAGGAGGAGATTGTTAAAAACGATACACCTTTAGAAATGTATAAAACTGGCCCAGGTAGACCAATAATTATTCGCAGTGGTAAACCTGGTCGTCCATCCAAACAATATAACATTATAAGTAACATGATAACCGAAGCAGTACCTGTGGATGTCGATGACTCTCAAGCAAAATGTGTAGGCACTGGAAACATGCAATGGACGTCGAGTTTGCAGCACTTAAGCAAAACAAAACCTGAATATTAGTCGACTTACCATCAGAAAAAAATGCAATCAAAAGCAAATTGGTCTTTACTTTAAAACGAAACAAACATGGCAAGATGGAGCGCTTTAAGGCTCGACTGGTAGCTAAAGGATGTGAACAGCGTTTTGGTATTGACTACATTGAAACTTATAGCCATAGCTGTCGAGGGGAATATGCATTTACACCAAATGGACAGTAGTACTGCATATTTAAACAGCGATTTGGTAGACTATATATATATATATGCAGCAACCAAAAGGTTTTATCGACGAGAAACAGCCACAAAAAGTGTTAAAGTTACAGAAAGCAATTTACGGTTTAAAACAATCCGGCAGACAATGGAATTTTAAACTTAACGAAGTGTTGCAGAAAATTGGATTTATAGTATGCAAAAATGAGCCATGTTTGTACAAAATGAATACAGACGAAAAATTGGTCCTGTTGGCGGTATACGTAGATGACATTATCATCGCATGCAAGGATAAATCTGAACTAATGAGGGTGAAAGCGTGTATTGCTGAAGAATTTGATGTGATTGATAAAGGTAAACTACAACACTTTCTTGGGATCGAAATCGAGCGTGAAGGTGAAGTTGGCGCAGTTACTTTAAGCCAGACGCAATATATAAAAGACTTGCTTAATCATTATGGCATGGTCAGTTGCAAAATCGCATCAACTCCATTGGAGCCCGGTTATCAGGTCGCATGTAATGGTCAATGTCGTAAAGTGGATGCTACGGAGTATCAGTCGATAATTGGAGCACTTATGCATCTTGGCATAATGACAAGACCGGATATAATACATTGAGTTTCTAAATTAGCTCAGAGGAACCAGGATCCACATATTGAGCATATTACTGCTGCGAAATATATTTTACGGTACCTAGCAGGTAGTATAAATCTAAAACTTGTTTATCGTTCAGGTACTAAGGAGGTAAACGGTTATGTTGATGCCGATTGGGGTAACGATGCTCAGGACAGAAAGTCATATACCGGTTTTGTATTTTTCTACGGTAAATGCGCTTTCTCTTGGGAATCCAAAAAACAGGCGACTACGGCGTTAAGCAGTACAAAGGCCGAATATATGGCAGCTTCGAATGCGGCCAAGGAAGCAATCTATATGAGGCGTTTACTGCAAGAAATTGGTTTTTGGGGAAACGATCCAATTGTTCTCAACGTTGATAAGCAAGGAGCACAGAAGCTGGCAACTAATCCGGTGTATCATAACCGAACTAAACACATCGACGTCCGTTACCATCACATACGGGAAGCTGTCAAGAGCGGTGAAATAAAGCTAAATTACTGTCCGACTGATCAGATGATAGCCGTTGTCTTCACTAAAAATCTCCCGAAAGTCAAGCATGTGAAATTTATAAATGAAATTAATTTTGAAATGTTATAAATTTTATTGTTAAAAGAAACATTTGCATTGAAGAGGAGTGTTGAGAAAGGTCGGCAACCCTAACAACGTACATGTTTCTCTCATATTTTTACTTAATCTTCTTTATCTATTTGTTACACAAATTTCTTAGTCTAATAAAACTCTTCACAAAGGAAGGATGTGGCTCTGCTTTATTTTCAACAATAAATAAATTTTTTACTAATGTATATATATTGAAAATAAAGTGTAAAATTGTACATATAGACATTAAGTTTACAATTGCTAGGTTAAAGAAATTTTATAAATAAAAAGTGTAAATATGAAATTATAAACATTCTCTTTTTTATTTTTTTATTTAAGACTATTTATTTATTTCATTTACTGGGCGGCCCTTACAGATTACTTAAAAACTAAATATACAATTGTATCAAAATCAAAATATTTTAACAAATCATTCTTAAATCTAAATCTGTTTGAACTGAAGTCTAAGACATTAGATACCACGTTGCAAACAGACAAGCATTTTGAGATGTGTTCATTTTTCCCAAGATTTGTTCTATGGAATTTAGTAATAAAAGTATCCCTACACCTAATTGTTCTCATAGGGACATAAAAACCTATACTTTCTAATAGACCTGGAGCATCAATTTTGCTATCAATAATATCTTTAATGAAGAGTACAGGGTATTTCTTCTTTGAGCTAAGCTATGTAGCCCTAACAAGCGACAACGCTCAACATAAGCTGGCATGTTTTCTGGACCGTAAAATCGTCTCAGTGCGAATCTGGTGAAACGCTTCGGTATTTTTTCTTATCTAGCAGTATGACAATCATAGCAGGGATTCCAAATCATACAACCAAATTCAAGGAGAGATCTTACTTATTTATTGATGGGAATTTGGGAATTTTCTTAACACCAGGGCATTTTGAAGCGCACAACAGCCATTATGGGAATGGAACATCCTTTGTAGTAAGTATGTATCTCGAAGAGTTTCAAAGTTGCTGCAGCCGAATTCTTCAATGTTAAATACGGGCGCGTCTAAAAGTTCTTCAACCCATTTAGATTTTTTAGCTCCCTTAACGTACACGGGTATATTTTTAAGATTTTGCTTTACGAAATATTTTACACTACAATAGTCGATTAAGCCATTATTCCATGTGAAACCATGGTGATTACGATATAACCAGTGTACATGTTTTTGGGACTGACGTGTTAATTTGTGAAATCCTTATGGTAGTTTTATAATAAAATTCTAGTACTAATTAAAGCTGAAGGTAACTGCCAACTCTTTGACGATAAATTCATTAAAATTGCCTTTGAATCCCCGCACATCCAGAGTAATAAATGTGTTATTCTCCATTTTCAGTTAGACGACTTTTTTAATTTTACCAGTCGTTGGTGTATATTCAATTATTTTATCGTGTATGAGTACGCAATAGGCTGATGTGTTGGATGGACTAATTTTTGATGTCTTAAATTCAATTCTAATATTAATCGGACCACTTTTAATAGCTTCGTTTTGTTGACTAACAGCCACTACAATTATCGGTGCAGTATCTTTGAAAGCTCCGGGCAGCAGCAGAGGTTGAGATTCACGATTAAAATAGCTTTGTTGAAGTTTTATGTACATATCATACAGCAGAGCATAACGGTCACGATCGAAGTTCAGATTGAGGTCATCATACGGATATGTATTAGAGTTTAAATACACTTTAACATCAGACAAATAGCAATGTTGAAACTTTTGTCCCTTCGAAAAGCAATCAGTATAAAGCGTGGTCTTTCATTTTGTTCAGATAATTTCACGTTCAACAGTTGGTTGCCTCCTTGAGCAAGTGATGGATTGAAATTACAATCCCAACTGCGGAATGCTATTGATAAAGGTCGTCCGCTTTGAATTATTTGAAAGAGTTGTAGTCTAGCAATTATTTGAGAGAGTTGTAGTCAGCCAACTGCACATTAGGAATTTTCCATGTAATATTTGTTATACTCAGCTTGAATTTTTCAGTTGCAACACTTGAAGAAATAGCATTTTCGTCTGATTTCGAACGCAGTAGTACAAGTTCATGTTTAGCATTTAGGATAATTTTATTAAAGTCTTCAGCAAAGCCCAGTAGCATTTTAAATGGTGTACAAAAATTAAAATTAAAAAAATTACCGACCCATAGCAATCTGTTCAATGCTCTCCAAAGTTATGGAGAGCGTTATAAATTTTAACTTGATAAGATATCTGGCGAGCAACCAATTGGTCAGTGATCGCCAGTACGGTTTCCGTGCTCACTGCTCCACAGGCGATTTGATGGCGTTCCTCACTGAGCGGTGGAACAGTTGTGTTAACCAATTCGGTGAGAGTAAGGTTATTGCTTTGTATATCTTCAAGGCATTTGACCGAGTGTGGCATAAAGCACTAGTGTTTAAACTGGCTGCTTATGGTGTCGGTAACACATTCACTTGATGGATATCGAGTTTCCTCAGCGGCCGTTCTATTCGGGTTGTGATAGACGGCTCTGCTTCCGAAGAGCACTCCATCAATGCTGGATTTCCGCAGGGTTCGGTCCTGTCTCCGACACTTTTTCTTATTTTCATCAATGACCTTCTGCCATTGACGTCAAACCCCGTCTACTCGTTTGCTGATGACAGCAGCATTTGTCATTCATATTCATTCTCCAGGCGTCCTTCTATTCTGGACATCAATAGAAACGCAGAATTATGAATGACACACTCCAATCTGACCTTAACAAAATCCATGAGTGGGATCAAGCGAATCGGGTCGATTTTAATGCGCGGAAGACCCAATGCTCTTTGTTGCCCCAGAAGCATCTGGCGAGCGACAACTTCCCACCTTTAAATATGGGTGGTGTGGTTATTAATAAGTCGGAGGCTCTTCATGTTCTGGGCATGTCAATACAATGCGATCTTCGTTGGAACGATCACATTTGTGATGTGTCGAAAGAAGCAGCCAAGTGCTTAGGCTTTTTAAAGCGGTGTAAGAAATACTTCACTCCAACCGACCTTCGTTGCATTTACACCACTTATCTCCGAAAATGGAGTACAACTCGCATATTTGGTCGGGAGCTTCGAAAGCATATCCTCAGCTTCTGGACCGTATACAAGGTCGTGCGATAAAACTTATAGGGGACAGTAGGGTATCCAGCTCTATTGAAACCTTCGAGCGTCGTCGTGATGTAGAGTGTGTATCACTATTTTACCGTTACTTTCATGGTAAATGTTCCTCTGAAGTAGCCGGTCTGATTCCTCCGGTTCAGGTATTTAGCAGAACTACGTGGCTTTCCAGAGGGGTGCACCCCTTTTATGTCGCGATTCCGTTCCAACGCACTTCCCACTACCGCGATAATTCGTTTTTCGGTCTCGCAGTTAAGTTGTGGAATAGTCTCCCTGCGCATGTTTTCCCATCCACTTATAACGTCGATGCTTTTAAAAGGGGTGTAAATCGACACTACTCACACTTTTCCCCTTCCCATTAACCTTTTCCCTTCTGAACCAACGAATGCAGTGCATGGATGGGGGGCATCCCCTGAGTTTGGTGCTATCTGCCATAAAAAAATAATAATTCATAAAAATAAATAAAAATTCATTTCACAATCAGAATTCGACGTGTTGTCAATTGTATTTATTTTTTTCAAGTGCCGATTAAGTATTGCAAAAGAGTGATAATTTTGGGTTGTGGTTCAAATGAATGGTTATATACGAGTTAAATATATTATATACAACAACAACATGTAAAATCATAGCACCACGTGTGGAGCACAACAACAACAACAAAATGCAAAACCATACCACCACATGTGGTGCATAAGGGTGTGTGTAATAGTGAGACAGAAGATATGTCTGGATAACGGACTTGCCAGATCGAGGAATTTGAGAATAAGATTTAATAGCTCGCTTTGGGTTCAATCTACGACGCCAGCTGGTACAGTTTTTTTAGGAGTCTCAAATAGGATAAGGACACAATCGTTGGCCGATTGGCCACATCGATCGCCCTGTTGAGGCAAAATTTGTATACAGATCTAGGAACTTTCACAGAGGATTAATACAATCCCACAACAAACTGAGAAACCTGAATTCTGTATATCAAACGCACCAAGCACAGATGTAGGAATATGATTTTATGTGACGGCATCAAAATGAAACGGTCATCTTTATTGTTTCATTACAGCACATACCCGTTACCTCAAACCCTCCTCCTTAGTTCGTGCTTGGTACCGGCACCTACCAGAAATCTGATAGGAGACAGTTAATTCAGCTTAATACCTATATAAATCAGGACGCGCTAGACAATGAAACGCAAACTTTGATCTGGAAATCTACAAAATACAATTTTTCCTGAAATTATAAAATAAAAGGCATTAATTAAAAACCTCAACTCGACATAAAAATACCCAATTGAAATCAGAGTTTCAGCTATAGTGGCAATATTAGGGGAGCACAAGGGGAAACCGTCTGCTTTTTGTTTTGCTTACATAACTTTTCATTTATCTCCTCGCAAACCGCAAAGTAAATTCAAGTCGACTTGTCAAAAAAAGTTAATATAATGACAAAAAACGTCGATGTTAAATATGGTGTAAGTTTTTTTATGTACCCTGTGCGAATGGATCTTCAGTAATTGTTAATAAATTGTTGCTATTTTTTGGATGCGTCGCTAATGTAGTATGGTAGGTGGAAGTGTACATAATTATTTATATATTCAGATACTGCAATTTCTATCTTCGTCTCGATGTTGCCAAAAATTCTGCGTAAGCTTTCGGATTTCAGAACGATTACATATTGACCACTGTGCATCCCTTTAGGCTCACTGTGGCTTAAAACTGTGGTTCTGTTTAAAAATGATTGCATACACTTTCTTGAATCGGCTAAAGGTTTACAACTTCATTCAGACTCAAGAAAGGATCTATTTGTACTTTTAAGGGAAAGCAATTTTATTGGAAGCGAGCGAGAATTACAAATATCTCCGGATTTCTTCAATTCAAGTAACATTAAGCCAACTGTTCAGCCACAAAGATTTTCTCTGGGACCTCTCAAGCAGTCAATGTAGAGGCAAAATGAGATAGGGCAAAAAAAATTTCAGAAAATTTGCCTTTTAACTCCTTTTAAAATTAGAAATACTTAGGCTAATTGAACAAAATCGAGTGACACTAATCGACACTGATACAAGTATGGAAAAGTCTTTGCGTATACCATGTGAGGAGCCTGGAGCCTCCCACAAATTATTATTTCTTTTCAATTATTATTTTTTATATATTTTCTTATATTTTGTATAATTTCTAGTTTTTGTATAATTTTTATTATAGTTATTAATTACGTAGTACGTAATATTTTAATTTCATATATCGTGAGCTTCAATTTAAACATTGTCAGGATTACTTAAATATTTAAAGTTAGGAATATTTAAACCCACATGTAATTTTTCTGCATCATGCGAATAAGATAAGTGTAAGCAGGGCATAATTTAAGGAAGTGAGAGTATGGCAACGACGGTGAGTGTGCCTCACTGGAGAGGAGTGAGCGAGACAAGCAGTGATGGCGAGTGCAGTGGAAGTGGGTTAGAATGCGTAGCAACCCAGCATGTTGCCAGCAACATTTCTGGAAATAAACGATGTTGCTATCAACATCTGGAATAATCAGCAGGGAAGAAGAACAAGACAATATGTATAAAAGACGGTGCACAAGCCAAACTCGAGGTTAGTTTTCCGGCAGTCAGCCGCGCAGCAGTACCACGGAAAGTGACAAGGTAAGTGGAAAAGTAGTAGTGGCTCCCCTTGAAATCCCAATCTTTCCCACCTCCTTTCGCGAACACATGTCCTGTGACTGGTGACGGATTGCACCAATCCTGCCAGAGACGAGTCCTGTGTGTCGCCTCAGTCGTGCATTCCGCATATCCTTTTTTTGCCACCAACTGGCGACGGATTGCACCAATCCTGTCAGTTGTGTGTCCTCCGTAATCCTTTTGCAATCGACGGGTGACGGATTGCACCAATCCTGCCCGGCAAGAGGTGTCCTGGATCCATCCTACCCGTGTCCTTGTAGTCAGAGCCACTATATCCTTGTCACTTGAGACAAAGTCCGTTGCTCGTCGTAACCCCGAGCATCGCATCGACGGCAGTGCATCACAGGACACTGCGCGTCGCACCCGAGCATCGCATCGACGGCAGTGCATCACAGGACACTGCGCGTCGCATCAGAGCATCGCATCGACGGCAGTGCATCACAGGACACTGCGCGTCGCATCAGAGCATCGCATCGACGGCAGTGCATCACAGGACACTGCGCGTCGCATCAGAGCATCGCATCGACGGCAGTGCATCACAGGACACTGCGCGTCGCATCAGAGCATCGCATCGACGGCAGTGCGTCACAGGACACTGCGCGTCGCATCAGAGCATCGCATCGACGGCAGTGCATCACAGGACACTGCGCGTCGCATCAGAGCATCGCATCGACGGCAGTGCATCACAGGACACTGCGCGTCGCATCAGAGCATCGCATCGACGGCAGTGCATAACAGGACACTGCGCGTCGCACCCGGGCCCACCAACGCATCGACGGCCTGCCGCGTCAACGAGCGTCGCGTCAACGCCACGCGTCGCACCTACACGTCACGCCAACGCGACACTATTGCATATCAAGTGCATCTTCAGAGTCGCATTAGTGAAATTTCAAATGTGATATATACAACAGCAAGTTTTTTACTAAGGGTGCTAATGGGGCAAACCGTTTTCGATAGTTTTCGTCCTATATCTCATATTACAATTAATGATGTTGTGACGCGGTACCAGCACCACGCCAAAAACCGGTAAATAATAAATACTATAATAAAATATAGTAATAATAATAGAATAAAAGTATAATGAATTTAATACTCCCATGGAGGGAAGCTTAGGATAATTTATAGAATAAGTTAAAATTAAGAACATTACATGGATTACATAATTTTGGAGGGAAAACTAAGGAAAGGGAACTTAGAAGTACGGGCAACTCCAGCACAGAAACCGAGCACCTGGCAACCCCGAAACAACAGCTGACCAGAACGAACCCAACAACAATGTAAGGCAGAACAAACACAACAACAATGTAAAGCACAAAATGGGTATAAAAGCAGGCACACAAGCAGCCAGAAGGCAGTTCTTCGCAGGCAGTGGCCTGAGCAACATCGTGGAATCCCGGCTTCAGCAAAATTTTGGTAACTTGCAAAGCAGCATCCTTCCCCCCTCTCCGCTGTAGGTGCACGGATGTATTACGCCTGCCTACAGTATTCCCCCTCCTTTCCCTTCACAACTGTTGGTGCACGGATGTATTACGCCTGCCTACAACATCCTTTCCCCCCCTCTCCGCTGTAGATGCACGGATGTGCTACGCCTGCCTACATCATCCTCCTATTTCCCGTTACCCCACGCTGCTACACGCAACACACCAACGCATTCATCGGCGCATCCACCGGCGCATTCATCGGCGTATCCACCGGCGCGACAAAGGCGCATTCACCAGCGCACAGCAGAGCATTCGGTGACGCATTCACCAGCGCACGGCAGAGTGTTCATCGGCGCATCCACCGGCGCATTCATCGGCGCATCCACCAGCGCATAGCAGAGCAATCAAAGACGAATTCATCAGCGCACAGCAGAGCATTCAACGGCGCATTCACCGGCGCGACAAAGGAGCATTCATCGGCGCATCCACCAACGCATTCACCGATGCATTCACCAACGAATTCATCGGCGCATTCACCGGCGCACCCACCGGCGCATTCAAAGGAACATCCACGGGCGCGACAAAGGCGCATTCATCGGCGAATTCACCAGCGCATTCACCAACGCTTCCATAGGCGTATCCGCCGGCGCATTCACCAGCGTTCTCACCAGCGCGTCCACCAGTACGACACCAGTGTTCATCGACGCATTCACCGGAAAACATTCATCGACAACAGCACCCGCATCACACGTTCCAGTGAAGCACACGTACCACACATTCCAGTGGAGCACGCGTTCCAGAAAAGCACATGTAGCACACGTTCCAGTGAAGCACATGTAGCACACGTTCCAGAACAGCACGCGTAGCACACGTTACAGATGCGACAGTAGCACACGATCCAGTGAAGCACACGTAGCACGCGTTACAGAGAAGCACATGTAGTACATTCACATTGGCGCACAGCAGCGCACACCGAAGCACATTCACAGCGGCGCACAGCAGCGCACACCGTAGCACAGTCACAGCGGCGCACAGCAGCGCACAGCAGCGCACATCAAAGCACATTCACAGTGGCGCACAGCAGCGCACACCGAAGCACAGTCACAGCGGCGCATAGCAGCGCACATCAAAGCACATTCACAGCGGCGCACAGCAGCGCACACCGTAGCACAGTCACCGCGGCGCACAGCAGCGCACACCGAAGCACAGTCACAGCGGCGCACAGCAGCGCACATCAAAGCACATTCACAACGGCGCACAGCAGCGCACATCGAAGCACATTCACAGCGGCGCACAGCAGCGCACACCGAAGCACATTCACAGCGGCGCACATCAGCGCACACCGGAGCACATTCACAGCGGCGCACATCAGCGCACACCGAATTACATTCACGGCGGCGCACAGCAGCGCACACCGAATTACATTCACGGCGGCGCACAGCAGCGCACACCGAATCAGCGCACACCAAAGTATACACCAGGCGCGCATTGACGCAACCACCAGCGTACACCGGCGCAGCCACCAGTGCACACCAACGAAGACACCAGCAATACAACCATATTTAGACTAAGGCTGAGATTTAAAAAATAATGTGGATTTATCTTGTTCCACCAAAAATACAAATTTTCTGTGGACGGAACTCTGCTCAAACTCACTGAGCCAGACCCTGGCAAGAGCAACGTTACAATATACACACCCACAATGCATTGAGTGATATTCTTCTCTATGAGCTTAAAAAAGGACTGAAGTTTCATCACAATCTTAAAGTGATTCTGTTATCTAACTCTAAATACAACGAAGAATTTTTATCTTACTTAGGGGAAGGAGAAGAGCTAAGAATTAATAATACATCACAATTAATAGACGTGATGTACTTAGATGAAATTGTTTCAGTAATCGCAAAGGAGCGTGCAGCATATACGCGATCGTACGCTTATAGTGAACCACTAACAATACTGAATGATATTCAGGTCAATAGAATTAAGGTGGACAAGTCACTTGAAAATTATAACACCACTGGCAGTAATCAGGCTTTCGAAAGCTTTCTGTACTTGGTTCATAGTGAGTTTGTGACTGCGGACTATCAACATTCCGTGTTTAGATATACTGCTCTAAAAGCTTTGCTTTCTGCTTTGTTTAAGTTTGGACCCGCTGCTAGAAAGCAAACCATATTTGCATGATATAGATTCCAAATCCAGAATTGAAATAGATGACAATACGGTACCAAAGAATTATTCGGTTCATTCTAATAAGCATTCCGTAGTTATCGATTACGAGCTTATAGTTGATATTATATTTGATGTCATCAAGAAGGCATGAATCTCGAAATTACCATTTAGTTCTATATACAAATTTATCCCAAAATTATCCCATATGTACATTTGGGAGAATTCAACTTCGGCGGTTGAAACTTTTTTACTCGCAACTTTCTTCCCCAGTTCCTATACGATACGATACAGAGGCGGATAGATTCTAATAAGCATTCCGTAGTTATCGATTACGAGCTTATAGTTGATATTATATTTGATGTCATCAAGAAGGCATGAATCTCGAAATTACCATTTAGTTCTATATACAAATTTATCCCAAAATTATCCCATATGTACATTTGGGAGAATTCAACTTCGGCGTTTGAAACTTTTTTACTCGCAACTTTCTTCCCCAGTTCCTATACGATACGATACAGAGGCGGATAGATGAATAGCCACAATTATAGCATGTAAAGTAAAAACAAAAACCGATCAAAAACGATTCCAGGCGACGTTCTCATATTAGATTTACATCTAGTCTCAGTCCGTACTTATTGATAAAATTACAATAAAACTTATAAGAAGGCCGTCTTTACCTTATATATATACTACTATATTATATACTTACCCTTTAACCTACACCCGCAAAGTTAAAAAATTTCTTACAAAGCACTTGAAAGCTCTTAAATCCTTTATAATAGTGAAAGTTGGAGAGCCATGCCCATTTTTGGGGAAATGTTGGTAATATCGGAATAAAATTTCGCCTTTATATTACCGTATACCAAATATACTCATAGAAGAAGAAGAAGAAGAAGAACAATCTGAGTATTTCTTTTGAAATTTAGGGTACACGCCTATTTTTATACATAGAATTACAACTTATAACTGCTCAGATACAAAATGTTCTGCTTTTGCTATTGGAGTACATTAACATAAAATTTTCCACTAGAATTTCGCCGGTTGACAACTTTTTAATGAATGGGCGGGTGGACAAAGCCCACTTTTGGTTATATCGCTAAATATTCCAGAGTAAAATTACGTCTTAATATCTCATACCGTTTATGAGATATTTTCAATTTTCTATGAGTGCGCTGAGCACACCTACTTTCAGAAATATTTTTGGTAACGGTATACGTTCCGAATTAAAATTTCGTGTTAATATCTCGTACCGTTTATGAGACATTCATATTTTTGAAAAAGTGCCTTTACATTATACAGTAGGCGTACTTATATTTTTTTTTTTATGGCAGATAGAACCAAGCTCAGGGGATGCCCCCTATCCAGGCAAAGCATTCGTTGGTTTAGAAGGGTAAAGGTTAGTGGGAAGGGGAAAAGTGGGAGTAGTGTCGATTTACACCTCTTTTAAAAGCATCGACGTTATAAGTGGGTGGGAAAACATGCGCAGGGAGACTATTCCACAATTTAACTGTATTCCACAATTTATATGATAAGTAGGCGTGGTTATTAAACGATTTCGTCAATTTTCAATACCAAACTGCTCTACGTAACAAAGAATATTTAGCCTTTAAATGCTTTTTAAGATATTTTTTAACTTTGCGGGCTATTCGGACTGTGGCCTGACCAAAGACAGCCTTCTTACTAGTTTTTGAGTACATATTAAAAAGGTACTTACGAGTACATAAAAGTGGTACAGATTGAATAAAGAGGTTGGCATTATTTAACGAAAAATATTATTGACATGCTGAAATATGGGGCTGATTGTTCAGCAAAACGTAGAAAGTGTGCCGAAAAAATAATTTGCACAACAGCATCTGTTATGTAATCCCACGGAGATAAATGCAAAACCAGAGTTAAAAAAATCGGAGATTGAAAAATCAGAGCTCTTTTCGGCAATGGTTTGAAACTTAATATAATTATGCCTTTCATGTTCGATTGGTCTTATCTTTGCTCAAGCTTTCTGGAACGGGCAGTGGTCACTCTTTCATCGAAGGCTCAGATAGCAGTAATGACAAAGTGTCAATTTTAAAACTGATTTTTTATCAAATGCCGTCCTCGGTGGCGCAGTGGGTGATAACCTCGCTGCGAGCTCCTCCGGGGATGCGGGTTCGAATCCCGCCTGGGCATGGATGTTAATTGTGTTGTTTTCAGCGTATTTAAGGCCTAGCCTAGCGCTAATAGTTCTACAAAAACTACAAAAAAACTTTCCACTCCCCTCCCTTTATCAACCCTCTTAACAGTAGCTCGTGCTATCAGCACAAAAAGCTTGGAAGCTAAAGCAGCTCCTGAAATTTTATATTGTGACGAACCTTTCTTGGGCTGGCGTGGAGTAGCTACTGCGCGTCCAGTGGTTCGGGTCACAATACCTGACGACAATAGTTCTCTGTTGCACCTATACGTAAACCCTCCCTGACCCTTCTAATTTCGGAACACAAGCGTTTTACTATGAATAACTTTATTTAGCGATTTGTTCTTAAATTAGGACTTAAATAACCTAGACGTATGGGACGTGGGGAAGTCAAGGATGGGAGCCCGTCGGCTAGCAAACCACACGGGGAGACAGGATTGTGAAGGATTTAGGAGGGGAGCCCGTCGGTTAAAAAACCAAACCACACGGGGAGACAGGATTGTGAAGGATTCAGGAGGGGAGCCCGTCGGTTAAAAAACCACACGGGGAGACAGGATTGTGATGAGGTTTCGCACCTACTGGTTGCAATTATAAATGTCTATGCGATGAAGACTCACTCTGCTGATAGTCCTTCGACGGGCGTCGGTACTGTTTCGCAAGGGTCCTTCGAGGGGTAAAGGCACGGTTGTGGTGTCCTCTGTACCGGTGTCCTCCGGTTGTTAGCACTTAATTCACTGCACGTTAGCACTTAGTTCACTGAAACGTTTGTCACTGTTCAAATTGGTACACTCCTTTGTCGCGCGATGGCTAGAGAATCGAGAATAGAGACCGATTCCTGTACGTCGGCCTCTCAAATAGTCTCCCGCTGGACTTCCAACGGCGGCAGTGTGAGTGGCTTCGCCACACGGCGTCCGGCTGTCTCCCTCTCGGGGAATCCCGTTATCCGCGTGCCACTCTTCCTGAGTCAACTTTTTACTCAGCGCGTTGTTGGTTGCGGGATTTTTCCCGTCCCTGGCTGGTGGTGTTGGAAGGCTCTACTTTCTTACTTCTGACGCTTGCCGCCGAAAGATGGCGCTACAACCGTCGAGGTTGTAGTCGCCACTAAGTGTTGAGTAGTGGGGACCCACCGGTGGTGGATCCCTCCACAGGGTGACGATGTCTCGCTGTTGTTGTCCTCATCTCTTGTTTTGTGGGAACCCACCTTTGGTGAGTTCCTCACACTCTCTTCCCACTTAGGGGGTGGAGGGAAATGGTGGTCCCTTGGGAGCCCAGGGCGATCACCACTCGATAATCCCTGAAGTGGTATCGCAGTCTCCGTTTGGCCTTGTTGGCCGTTGCGCGTCGCTGCAGTCCTCGCACCGGAAAATGATGTTGGCGCAGATATGAGGAGGCAGCAGCTGGTGCCCTCTGGTGTGGAAGTCGTCCAGTCCTACGAACGACATCCCCTGGACTTGCGGTGGTACTTCGCGATTCTGCCCCAAGGTTTGCGGTGGCATCGCAGATGTCTGATGTGTCATGCCAGAGACACTTCCCTCGGTCCCGGCTGTTACTGACGAAGTCAAATTTGCTGGAGGTGTGTCCTCGGCATGGATCTCCGCATAGAGCTGGTCGTAGAACCCTCCTTCGATCGGGTCGTAGAGGTACCCGAAACTGACTGGGCATTCTAGGGCCAGATCCTCTTCGCTAACCCGATGCCACGGGTGTTCGATCACCGTCTGGAGTATGAGGTCATGGCCTGGTGGTGACGGTGTTGGAGTCGAATTCATAGCGGCCATTGGAGGGGGCGGACTTGCCTCGATGGCCCTGTTTAATGCGGCATCCACCTTGAATCCGTAACTGTTTCCTTCATATGGCTCTTGGCTGACTTTGACCCATTGCACGGCCTCATCGTTGTTTCCCTCGGTCGTGTGTGCCAGTTGGGCTGTGATAGCGGCAAATTGCTTACTGCTCGTTATATCTTCCTTTGCCTGAGTGGGCTGCGCCTCGTCGTCGAAGTCTCCTGCGAGCTCGGACGTGGCCTCGGGCTCCACCCGTAGGCTGCAACCTTCGTTGGACTTCGGCACGGGATGAAACTCATCATTGTGCTCCTTGGCCGGCTGCGCTGTTGTGGTTTGGCGGTTACTCATTTTGTCGCCTTCCTGGGCCTGAGTGGGCTGCGCTTTGTCACCGAGGTCTCCGGAGAGTTCGGACGTGGCTTCGAGCTCCACCCGTAGACTATAGCACACTTCCATAACCTTCGGCACGGGTTGGAGGTCAGTGGCTTTGGCTGTACACCTGTTTCGTGCATGCGTCGTCAGGTGGCTAGGGGCGAACTTCAACGTGGGGAAGACGCTTACGTCCCTTCCTTGCTCCGTGGCGAGTTGTCTGAGCACTTGCGCGATCGCCTTGCGCTTCTCTTGTGGGTTGAACGGGGTGTTTTGGCGTGCCAGCATTCTCGCCTTGAGGGCTGTTGGGTCCTTGATGATTTGTTCCACATAGTGGAGTATGAACACGCCACAGTCGTCGCCGTTTTTCTGTCGTGGTATCCTGGCGTTGATCAGCGGGAGATTCCCCTCCGTGAACCGGGATGGCTCCACCTGCAGCTCGCGGTCTCGGAATACCAGTGACAGGTACTCGCGTATCTGGGCTGCTCTCTCGGTGTCGGCTTGTTGATACAGCGAGTCCAGCTGTAGGATGCAACCGTACCCACGCTTAGTCCCGGCGCTTGGTAAGTAGGCAACCATTGCCTCCCAATGGTCCCCTGAATTTATGGGCCACACGATGACCGTCATCGCCGTGAGGTCTATCTTCCTCGTCCAACGACGCACGGATTGGAATCGCTCCTCGGCGCTCCGACCCCTTGCCATTCGGTCGAAGAAGAACGGGTTGAATATATGGGTGCGTTCTCGCAAGGTGGTTCCGGTGCTCTGTTGGACCCAGCGGAGGTATACCTCCACCAATACGTCGTTCAGCCACCTGCCGCTGCTGAGCCTTTCGAAGTCTCGGACTCGCACCTGGATTCCGCCTGGGCCCGGAGGGTATTGGAGAAGGGAATCTTCCTCCGCTTCCATTGCGTATGACATCTTCTATTGTGGTCGGGGTTGTCTGGTCCGAGTTGGTTAGCTATAATGAAAGAAGAAGACGTTAGTGTATTCTAACGGTCCGGGTCGACCGCTCGTCGATTTGTCTGTTCGGGTGCTTGTTCTGTCGTGTCTGTGGTCCGAGTGTCGGGCTACTCGGTCTGGCGGGCGCCCTTTCTTCTCCTTCGGAGTCGCAAGGAGATGTGTGAGCGTCTCGATATAGCTTAACTTCGCTGATATGTGCAGTGCGTATCCGCTCTGATCCTTCCAGTTTAAGCTGTACAATGACTGGGGAGCTGAATCCCATGACGCGGTACGGCCCGTCGAACTTCGGCGCCAGTTTCGCTGTAAATTTCTCGGCTGCGTTGGACAGGAAATGTGTTTTCGCCAAGACTCGCTGGCCAATCTGTGGTTTCCAAGGTCGATGTCGTAAATTGTAGTGCCGCGTCTGGGCATTTGCTGCGCGTCGAAGGTTGCTTCGTACAATTTCAAAAATTCCCTGTAATCTATGAGCTCGTTGATGTGGGCTCTGTTCTGGGTTGCCTGTGCCTAGTGTGTTTTCGTCGTATAATGCTCGAGGTAATCGTGGTTCTCTTCCCTGTGTGAGAAACGCTGGTGTGTACCCTGTGGACTCGGAGACTGTGGTGTTGATGGCAAGCATGATCTCTGGGAGTTGTTCGTCCCAGCGCTGTTGGATCCCTTTTTGCAATGATACGTTTAACGTTTCGATTTGCTCTCTCGGTCGGGTTTTCCTGCGGTATGTATGGAGCGGTGAATTGCTGACGGATTCCCATCTTCTTTAAATAATCCTTGATTATTATGAACGTGTCAGCATATGTCCGGCTGGTTTTTCTTGCGAGGGATTGTATCTCTGGCAGGATTCGCAGCTGTTGACATACCTCTTAATATCCCGCGCCATGCCGGGCCAGTAGTAACGTTTGCCAATTCTGATTGTTGTCTTGCGAATCCCGTGATGTCCAGCGGTGGGGTTGTCGTGGTTCTCGGCGAGAACCCGAGGTCGCAGATTCTTAGGGACGCACAATTTCCAAGGTGGCGAGTCATCGTCTAGATCGGATACTGGAAAGTGTCGGTAGAGTTGTCCATCGAGGATTGTGTAATCCGGGAATTTCTCAGGGCTTGTCTTTACGTCTTGAAGCTTCGTGGCATGCCATCGGCAATCCGCGGGGTTGGCATCCTGAACTAATAGGACGTCCGCTGGCTGCCTATAGAGGGCATCTGCCACAACGTTCCACTTTCCTCGTCTGTATTTTACTTGGAACTGGTACTGCTGTAGCTCCAAGGCCCACCGCGCGATCCTGCCGGAAGGGTTGTCTATCGTTGAGCCAGCGCAACGAGGAATGGTCAGTGAGGACGGTAAATTCGTACCCTTCCACGTACTGTCGCATTTTCCGAATGCCCCACACTATCGCGAGACATTCCTTCTCGGTGGTTGAGTATCGCTGTTCCACGTCGGTGAGGTGGCGGCTGGCATACGCGATCACACGCTCTTCTCCTTCTTGCTCCTGCGTTAGCACCACGCCGAGGCCATACTCGCTAGCGTCTGTTTGGAGGACAAATTTTTGGTTAAAGTCCGGCTGCGCGAGGACGGGCGCTTCGATTAGTTTATTCTTTATTGTTTCGAAAGCCTGCTGTTGCTCGGTGTCCCATCGGAAGCGTTTGCCTTTCTTGAGAAGTGTCGTCAATGGTGTCCTGATGTCAGAGAAACCGGGTATGAATCTGCGATACCATGAAGCTGTGCTTAGAAAACGTCGAACGCCTCGTATGTCGGTAGGGGGTGGCAAATCTCGTATTGCCGTGACTTTGTCCGGGTCGGTGTGGATACCGTTTGCACTCACTACGTGACCGAGGTACTTGATTTCCTCTTGGAAGAACTTGCATTTTTCTCTGTTGATTTTTAATTTTGCAGCTTTCAACCGGCGTAACTCTTCCCTCAGATTGTCCATGTGATCCTGCCATGATTTTCCGGTGACGATGATATCGTCTAAATATGCGAAAGCATAAGGTTCCAGTTCCGGCCCGATAACCTGGTCGAGCGCTCGTTGAAATGTGGCCGGCGCGGAGTGCAACCCGAATGGCATCACCCGCCACTGGAAAAGGCCACGGCCAGGTACGGTAAATGCCGTAAACTTTTTGCTCTCGGGGTGCATCGGGATTTGCCAGTATCCATTTTTGAGGTCGAGGCTACTTATGTACCGCGCTTCCCGTAAACGATCCAGAATGTGGTGTATCCTTGGCAGCGGGTACGCGTCAGGTACAGACCGGGCATTAAGTTGGCGATAATCAACGCAGACGCGCCATTGTCCGGTCTTCTTCTTGACCAATACCAGAGGTGCGCTAAATGGGCTGTTTGATGGTTCGATGCATCCCTTCTGTAGTAGCTCATCCACTTCGTCGTTAATTACCTTCTGCATAGCGGGATTTCTCGGGTAATATCGCTGCTTGAGGGGTCGTTCGTCCTTCATCACAATGCGGTGCGTAGCTATGTTGGACGTGCCCTCCAATTCATCGAAGCCACGTAGTTCTTCGTCTAGGAATTTCTCGACCTGTTCCTCGACGGGGATGTCTTTGGTGACGCTAGCCTGGTGTCTTGTTGGGTTGCTTGCCTGTGGGTTGCAAGCCTGCCTTGTTCGGTTGCTGCTGGGGTTTTGTTCTTGTCCGGTCGAGGTGTCCGGTGCCTGTGTAAGGGTGCATCGCTCTGTTGGGCAAGCTGCTCGTTCCCTGAGTTGGAGCCGTTGGCCTCCGCACTGTAGAATGGTACCAATTTTTGCCAGGAAGTCCATTCCGAGCACCAGCGGATCGATCACTCCTGGCATGACTAGTAGGTCTATCACGCCACTGCTATTGCCCAGTTGAACTTCTGCTCGAATAGACCGGTGTACCACCCGCACGCCACCGTCTGCCAGCTGGACCTTCACTCCTGTGCAGTCGGACGTCTCGGGAAGACCCAATTCCGCTACCCGACTGGCGCTGACGAAACTGCGCGTGGCTCCAGTGTCCAACGTCGCCTCCAAGTTCACTTCTCCGATTATCACCTTTGCGAGGATCTTCCTGCCATCGCAAAGCAAAGGTGCTGGTGCAGTCGTCGTGGTTGCCAACTGGTGTGGCTCATAGGGGAAGCTTGTCGCACCTGCTGTCACGTCGTAGTTCCTTGTATTTCTCATGTTTGATTGGGTTTGGGGGATGCATGGTCTTGTTTTGGGGGGGGGGGGATTTACTGCTCTTGAGGTTCCAACACCCCTCCTGTCGGTTGGTCCTCCTCGGCGTTTCCCGCTCGCCTTCTGCAGCACTCGATGGTGCGTACGCCGATTTTTCCGCACTCCCAGCAGAATATTTTACTGGGATGCTGACACGCGTGCTGTAAGTGTCCCTGCCCTCCGCAGCGTCTGCAAGCAGCGCGTGGATCCCTGATGGTTTCTTGTGTTGATGCCTGCGTAACTCGTCGAGGCTGCTCTGAAAGTCGCCGGGGCGGAAATTCTGGTTTTGAGGCCTGCGTCAGTTGTCGGTGTTGCTCTGGACGGGGTCGTGGTGGCGGTTCCTTTGCCTTTTCTCTCTCGATGTTCTCGAAATCCTCGGCGAGAGCGATTAATTCTTCCAAGTTCACGAAGTCCTTGCGTCGGATATAGAGCTGGTATTCGCTGCGACAATTCCGATAAATTCGTTGCAACTGCTGTTCGCTTTGAAGGTCGGCTTGCCTCATAAGGGCCTGTATTCCCAGCACGTAGTCCTTGAAAGTCTCCCGGGAGCGTTGAACGCGACGGCGTATGCTGTCGTCGAGGTCCTCGAAGTACCGAGCGGACAGGAAAAATTTCCGGAAGTCGCGTTGGAAAGCCTGCCAGTTGTTCCAGTTACGATTGTTGTTGCGATACCATGCCAATGCCCGGTCTTTCAGTAGCTCCGGCATGGTGTGGGGCAGAGCGTCGAGGTTAACGCCGTACACCTTTGCCAATTCCTCAAGTCGTTCCAAAAATGCGAGTGGATCTTGTCCGCCATCATACCGCGTCGCCCATCTGCGGACCGTGTCAATAACTGACCCATGCGGGGTGTGGGCGTCCATTTGGGCTGCCAGAGGTGTACCGGTATATAGCGTTGGTAATGGCGTCGTGCTAATTGTCGTTGTCGTTGTCGCAAGGCTGGCTCGTTGCTGCCCACTGGGCCCCGGTGAGGGAGAGCGCTTGTATTTCTGCTCGAGTTCCCTCAAGCGTGACTCCTCCGCGTCGCTTAACTCTGCTCTGGTGGCGTAAACGCAAAATCTTCGACGTAACTCCTCTACCGTGCCTGTTGCTTCGAGACCAAGTTCCTCCATAATTTTCTGGAACTCCTCCTTTTGTACGTTGTACACCCATCCCGTTTTTATGGGTTTGGCAGTGCTGGCATTCATTATTTTAGCTATTAAATTATTTTTTTTTTTTTAGTATTTATTTTATGATTTTTCTTGATTTACTGAGATGTCAGTTAAATATTTGTTTCGTTATTATTTCGTTCTGGTTTACGGCTCTGTTGAATTCGTCGTGGTGAGTTTTCTTGTGGTGCGTGCTTGCGTGCGGTGCGTGTCTTGGCTAGCGTGCGGTATGTGTCTTGGCTTGCGTGCGTTGTGTGTCTTGGCTTGCGTGCGTTGTGTGTCTTGGCTTGCGTGCGATGTGTGTCTTGGCTTGCGTGCGTTGTGACTTGGCTTGCGTGCGTTGTATGTATTGGCTTGCGATGAGGTTCTCCGCTGGGAGATCTTTCCTAACGATCTTGCTGGTGTGTTTCTCTGATGTTTACCTGCTTGGCCTGTTTCTTCACTGACCTCTGTCCGGTGTGTGTCTTGGTTTCTTGTTCGCTGGGTGCACTGCTTGGCTTTTGTAACTCGAGCTTTTCCGGTGCCGCTTCTGCTTGTTTCTCGAACTTCCGGCCCTGGAAGCGTGGGATTTCTGCTGCTATTGTCGTCGCTGAATTTTGACCCCAAGGGTCCATGTTCGGGCGCCAATTGTGACGAACCTTTCTTGGGCTGGCGTGGAGTAGCTACTGCGCGTCCAGTGGTTCGGGTCACAATACCTGACGACAATAGTTCTCTGTTGCACCTATACGTAAACCCTCCCTGACCCTTCTAATTTCGGAACACAAGCGTTTTACTATGAATAACTTTATTTAGCGATTTGTTCTTAAATTAGGACTTAAATAACCTAGACGTATGGGACGTGGGGAAGTCAAGGATGGGAGCCCGTCGGTTAGCAAACCACACGGGGAGACAGGATTGTGAAGGATTTAGGAGGGGAGCCCGTCGGTTAAAAAACCACACGGGGAGACAGGATTGTGAAGGATTCAGGAGGGGAGCCCGTCGGTTAAAAAACCACACGGGGAGACAGGATTGTGATGAGGTTTCGCACCTACTGGTTGCAATTATAAATGTCTATGCGATGAAGACTCACTCTGCTGATAGTCCTTCGACGGGCGTCGGTACTGTTTCGCAAGGGTCCTTCGAGGGGTAAAGGCACGGTTGTGGTGTCCTCTGTACCGGTGTCCTCCGGTTGTTAGCACTTAATTCACTGCACGTTAGCACTTAGTTCACTGAAACGTTTGTCACTGTTCAAATTGGTACACTCCTTTGTCGCGCGATGGCTAGAGAATCGAGAATAGAGACCGATTCCTGTACGTCGGCCTCTCAAATAGTCTCCCGCTGGACTTCCAACGGCGGCAGTGTGAGTGGCTTCGCCACACGGCGTCCGGCTGTCTCCCTCTCGGGGAATCCCGTTATCCGCGTGCCACTCTTCCTGAGTCAACTTTTTACTCAGCGCGTTGTTGGTTGCGGGATTTTTCCCGTCCCTGGCTGGTGGTGTTGGAAGGCTCTACTTTCTTACTTCTGACGCTTGCCGCCGAAAGATGGCGCTACAACCGTCGAGGTTGTAGTCGCCACTAAGTGTTGAGTAGTGGGGACCCACCGGTGGTGGATCCCTCCACAGGGTGACGATGTCTCGCTGTTGTTGTCCTCATGTCTTGTTTTGTGGGAACCCACCTTTGGTGAGTTCCTCACACTCTCTTCCCACTTAGGGGGTGGAGGGAAATGGTGGTCCCTTGGGAGCCCAGGGCGATCACCACTCGATAATCCCTGAAGTGGTATCGCAGTCTCCGTTTGGCCTTGTTGGCCGTTGCGCGTCGCTGCAGTCCTCGCACCGGAAAATGATGTTGGCGCAGATATGAGGAGGCAGCAGCTGGTGCCCTCTGGTGTGGAAGTCGTCCAGTCCTACGAACGACATCCCCTGGACTTGCGGTGGTACTTCGCGATTCTGCCCCAAAGGTTTGCGGTGGCATCGCAGATGTCTGATGTGTCATGCCAGAGACACTTCCCTCGGTCCCGGCTGTTACTGACGAAGTCAAATTTGCTGGAGGTGTGTCCTCGGCATAGAGCTGGTCGTAGAACCCTCCTTCGATCGGGTCGTAGAGGTACCCGAAACTGACTGGGCATTCTAGGGCCAGATCCTCTTCGCTAACCCGATGCCACGGGTGTTCGATCACCGTCTGGAGTATGAGGTCATGGCCTGGTGGTGACGGTGTTGGAGTCGAATTCATAGCGGCCATTGGAGGGGGCGGACTTGCCTCGATGGCCCTGTTTAATGCGGCATCCACCTTGAATCCGTAACTGTTTCCTTCATATGGCTCTTGGCTGACTTTGACCCATTGCACGGCCTCATCGTTGTTTCTCTCGGTCGTGTGTGCCAGTTGGGCTGTGATAGCAGCAAATTGCTCACTGCTCGTGATATCTTCCTTTGCCTGAGTGGGCTGCGCCTCGTCGTCGAAGTCTCCTGCGAGCTCGGACGTGGCCTCGGGCTCCACCCGTAGGCTGCAACCTTCGTTGGACTTCGGCACGGGATGAAACTCATCATTGTGCTCCTTGGCCGGCTGCGCTTTTGTGGTTTGGCGGTTACTCATTTTGTCGCCTTCCTGGGCCTGAGTGGGCTGCGCTTTGTCACCGAGGTCTCCGGAGAGTTCGGACGTGGCTTCGAGCTCCACCCGTAGACTATAGCACACTGCCATAACCTTCGGCACGGGTTGGAGGTCAGTGGCTTTGGCTGTACACCTGTTTCGTGCATGCGTCGTCAGGTGGATAGGGGCGAACTTCAACGTGGGGAAGACGCTTACGTCCCTTCCTTGCTCCGTGGCGAGTTGTCTGAGCACTTGCGCGATCGCCTTGCGCTTCTCCTGTGGGTTGAACGGGGTGTTTTGGCGTGCCAGCATTCTCGCCTTGAGGGCTGTTGGGTCCTTGATGATTTGTTCCACATAGTGGAGCATGAACACGCCACAGTCGTCGCCGTTTTTCTGTCGTGGTATCCTGGCGTTGATCAGCGGGAGATTCCCCTCCGTGAACCGGGATGGCTCCACCTGCAGCTCGCGGTCTCGGAATACCAGTGACAGGTACTCGCGTATCTGGGCTGCCCTCTCGGTGTCGGCTTGTTGATACAGCGAGTCCAGCTGTAGGATGCAACCGTACCCACGCTTAGTCCCGGCGCTTGGTAAGTAGGCAACCATTGACTCCCAATGGTCCCCTGAATTTATGGGCCACACGATGACCGTCATCGCCGTGAGGTCTATCTTCCTCGTCCAACGACGCACGGATTGGAATCGCTCCTCGGCGCTCCGACCCCTTGCCATTCGGTCGAAGAAGAACGGGTTGAATATATGGGTGCGTTCTCGCAAGGTGGTTCCGGTGCTCTGTTGGACCCAGCGGAGGTATACCTCCACCAATACGTCGTTCAGCCACCTGCCGCTGCTGAGCCTTTCGAAGTCTCGGACTCGCACCTGGATTCCGCCTGGGCCCGGAGGGTATTGGAGAAGCGAATCTTCCTCCGCTTCCATTGCGTATGACATCTTCTATTGTGGTCGGGGTTGTCTGGTCCGAGTTGGTTAGCTATAATGAAAGAAGAAGACGTTAGTGTATTCTAACGGTCCGGGTCGACCGCTCGTCGATTTGTCTGTTCGGATGCTTGTTCTGTCGTGTCTGTGGTCCGAGTGTCGGGCTACTCGGTCTGGCGGGCGCCCTTTCTTCCCCTTCGGAGTCGCAAGGAGATGTGTGAGCGTCTCGATATAGCTTCACTTCGCTGATATGTGCAGTGCGTATCCGCTCTGATCCTTCCAGTTTAAGCTGTACAATGACTGGGGAGCTGAATCCCATGACGCGGTACGGCCCGTCGAACTTCGGCGCCAGTTTCGCTGTAAATTTCTCGGCTGCGTTGGACAGGAAATGTGTTTTCGCCAAGACTCGCTGGCCAATCTGTGGTTTCCAAGGTCGATGTCGTAAATTGTAGTGCCGCGTCTGGGCATTTGCTGCGCGTCGAAGGTTGCTTCGTACAATTTCAAAAATTCCCTGTAATCTATGAGCTCGTTGATGTGGGCTCTGTTCTGGGTTGCCTGTGCCTAGTGTGTTTTCGTCGTATAATGCTCGAGGTAATCGTGGTTCTCTTCCCTGTGTGAGAAACGCTGGTGTGTACCCTGTGGACTCGGAGACTGTGGTGTTGATGGCAAGCATGATCTCTGGGAGTTGTTCGTCCCAGCGCTGTTGGATCCCTTTTGCCAACTGTGCAATGATACGTTTAACGTTTCGATTTGCTCTCTCGGTCGGGTTTTCCTGCGGTATGTATGGAGCGGTGAATTGCTGACGGATTCCCATCTTCTTTAAATAATCCTTGATTATTATGAACGTGTCAGCATATGTCGGGCTGGTTTTTCTTGCGAGGGATTGTATCTCTGGCAGGATTCGCAGCTGTTGACATACCTCTTAATATCCCGCGCCATGCCGGGCCAGTAGTAACGTTTGCCAATTCTGATTGTTGTCTTGCGAATCCCGTGATGTCCAGCGGTGGGGTTGTCGTGGTTCTCGGCGAGAACCCGAGGTCGCAGATTCTTAGGGACGCACAATTTCCAAGGTGGCGAGTCATCGTCTAGATCGGATACTGGAAAGTGTCGGTAGAGTTGTCCATCCAGATTGTGTAATCCGGGAATTTCTCAGGGCTTGTCTTTACGTCTTGAAGCTTCGTGGCATGCCATCGGCAATCCGCGGGGTTGGCATCCTGAACTAATAGGACGTCCGCTGGCTGCCTAGAGAGGGCATCTGCCACAACGTTCCACTTTCCTCGTCTGTATTTTACTTGGAACTGGTACTGCTGTAGCTCCAAGGCCCACCGCGCGATCCTGCCGGAAGGGTTGTCTATCGTTGAGCCAGCGCAACGAGGAATGGTCAGTGAGGACGGTAAATTCGTACCCTTCCACGTACTGTCGCATTTTCCGAATGCCCCACACTATCGCGAGACATTCCTTCTCGGTGGTTGAGTATCGCTGTTCTACGTCGGTGAGGTGGCGGCTGGCATACGCGATCACTCGCTCTCGCTCTTCTCCCGTTTGCACTCACTACGTGACCGAGGTACTTGATTTCCTCTTGGAAGAACTTGCATTTTTCTCTGTTGATTTTTAATTTTGCAGCTTTCAACCGGCGTAACACTTCCCTCAGATTGTCCATGTGATCCTGCCATGATTTTCCGGTGACGATGATATCGTCTAAATATGCGAAAGCATAAGGTTCCAGTTCCGGCCCGATAACCTGGTCGAGCGCTCGTTGAAATGTGGCCGGCGCGGAGTGCAACCCGAATGGCATCACCCGCCACTGGAAAAGGCCACGGCCAGGTACGGTAAATGCCGTAAACTTTTTGCTCTCGGGGTGCATCGGGATTTGCCAGTATCCATTTTTGAGGTCGAGGCTATTTATGAACCGCGCTTCCCGTAAACGATCCAGAATGTGGTGTATCCTTGGCAGCGGGTACGCGTCAGGTACAGACCGGGCATTAAGTTGGCGATAATCAACGCAGACGCGCCATTGTCCGGTCTTCTTCTTGACCAATACCAGAGGAGCGCTAAATGGGCTGTTTGATGGTTCGATGCATCCCTTCTGTAGTAGCTCATCCACTTCGTCGTTAATTACCTTCTGCATAGCGGGATTTCTCGAGTAATATCGCTGCTTGAGGGGTCGTTCGTCCTTCATCACAATGCGGTGCGTAGCTATGTTGGACGTGCCCTCCAATTCATCGAAGCCACGTAGTTCTTCGTCTAGGAATTTCTCGACCTGTTCCTCGACGGGGATGTCTTTGGTGACGCTAGCCTGGTGTCTTGTTGGGTTGCTTGCCTGTGGGTTGCAAGCCTGCCTTGCTCGGTTGCTGCTGGGGTTTTGTTCTTGTCCGGTCGAGGTGTCCGGTGCCTGTGTAAGGGTGCATCGCTCTGTTGGGCAAGCTGCTCGTTCCCTGAATTGGAGCCGTTGGCCTCCGCACTGTAGAATGGTACCAATTTTTGCCAGGAAGTCCATTCCGAGCACCAGCGGATCGATCACTCCTGGCATGACTAGTAGGTCTATCACGCCACTGCTATTGCCCTGTTGAACTTCTGCTCGAATAGACCGGTGTACCACCCGCACGCCACCGTCTGCCAGCTGGACCTTCACTCCTGTGCAGTCGGACGTCTCGGGAAGACCCAATTCCGCTACCCGACTGGCGCTGACGAAACTGCGCGTGGCTCCAGTGTCCAACGTCGCCTCCAAGTTCACTTCTCCGATTATCACCTTTGCGAGGATCTTCCTGCCATCGCAAAGCAAAGGTGCTGGTGCAGTCGTCGTGGTTGCCAACTGGTGTGGCTCATAGGGGAAGCTTGTCGCACCTGCTGTCACGTCGTAGTTCCTTGTATTTCTCATGTTTGATTGGGTTTGGGGGATGCATGGTCTTGTTTTGGGGGGGGGGGGGGGGGATTTACTGCTCTTGAGGTTCCAACACCCCTCCTGTCGGTTGGTCCTCCTCGGCGTTTCCCGCTCGCCTTCTGCAGCACTCGATGGTGCGTACGCCGATTTTTCCGCACTCCCAGCAGAATATTTTACTGGGATGCTGACACGCGTGCTGTAAGTGCCCCTGCCCTCCGCAGCGTCTGCAAGCAGCGCGTGGATCCCTGATGGTTTCTTGTGTTGATGCCTGCGTAACTCGTCGAGGCTGCTCTGAAAGTAGCCGGGGCGGAAATTCTGGTTTTGAGGCCTGCGTCAGTTGTCGGTGTTGCTCTGGACGGGGTCGTGGTGGCGGTTCCTTTGCCTTTTCTCTCTCGATGTTCTCGAAATCCTCGGCGAGAGCGATTAATTCTTCCAAGTTCACGAAGTCCTTGCGTCGGATATAGAGCTGGTATTCGCTGCGACAATTCCGATAAATTCGTTGCAACTGCTGTTCGCTTTGAAGGTCGGCTTGCCTCATAAGGGTCTGTATCCCCAGCACGTAGTCCTTGAAAGTCTCCCGGGAGCGTTGAACGCGACGGCGTATGCTGTCGTCGAGGTCCTCGAAGTACCGAGCGGACAGGAAAAATTTCCGGAAGTCGCGTTGGAAAGCCTGCCAGTTGTTCCAGTTACGATTACGGTCTTTCAGTAGCTCCGGCATGGTGTGGGGCAGAGCGTCGAGGTTAACGCCGTACACCTTTGCCAATTCCTCAAGTCGTTCCAAAAATGCGAGTGGATCTTGTCCGCCATCATACCGCGTCGCCCATCTGCGGACCGTGTCAATAACTGACCCATGCGGGGTGTGGGCGTCCGTTTGGGCTGCCAGAGGTTTACCGGTATATAGCGTTGGTAATGGCGTCGTGCTGATTGTCGTTGTCGTTGTCGCAAGGCTGGCTCGTTGCTGCCCACTGGGCCCCGGTGAGGGAGAGCGCTTGTATTTCTGCTCGAGTTCCCTCAAGCGTGACTCCTCCGCGTCGCTTAACTCTGCTCTGGTGGCGTAAACGCAAAATCTTCGACGTAACTCCTCTACCGTGCCTGTTGCTTCGAGCCCAAGTTCCTCCATAATTTTCTGGAACTCCTCCTTTTGTACGTTGTACACCCATCCCGTTTTTATGGGTTTGGCAGTGCTGGCATTCATTATTTTAGCTATTAAATTATTTTTTTTTTTTTTAGTATTTATTTTATGATTTTTCTTGATTTACTGAGATGTCAGTTAAATATTTGTTTCGTTATTATTTCGTTCTGGTTTACGGCTCTGTTGAATTCGTCGTGGTGAGTTTTCTTGTGGTGCGTGCTTGCGTGCGGTGCGTGTCTTGGCTAGCGTGCGGTATGTGTCTTGGCTTGCGTGCGTTGTGTGTCTTGGCTTGCGTGCGTTGTGTGTCTTGGCTTGCGTGCGATGTGTGTCTTGGCTTGCGTGCGTTGTGACTTGGCTTGCGTGCGTTGTATGTCTTGGCTTGCGATGAGGTTCTCCGCTGGGAGATCTTTCCTAACGATCTTGCTGGTGTGTTTCTCTGATGTTTACCTGCTTGGCCTGTTTCTTCACTGACCTCTGTCCGGTGTGTGTCTTGGTTGCTTGTTCGCTGGGTGCACTGCTTGGCTTTTGTAACTCGAGCTTTTCCGGTGCCGCTTCTGCTTGTTTCTCGAACTTCCGGCCCTGGAAGCGTGGGATTTCTGCTGCTATTGTCGTCGCTGAATTTTGACCCCAAGGGTCCATGTTCGGGCGCCAATTGTGACGAACCTTTCTTGGGCTGGCGTGGAGTAGCTACTGCGCGTCCAGTGGTTCGGGTCACAATACCTGACGACAATAGTTCTCTGTTGCACCTATACGTAAACCCTCCCTGACCCTTCTAATTTCGGAACACAAGCGTTTTACTATGAATAACTTTATTTAGCGATTTGTTCTTAAATTAGGACTTAAATAACCTAGACGTATGGGACGTGAGGAAGTCAAGGATGGGAGCCCGTTGGTTAGCAAACCACACGGGGAGACAGGATTGTGAAGGATTTAGGAGGGGAGCCCGTCGGTTAAAAAACCACACGGGGAGACAGGATTGTGAAGGATTCAGAAGGGGAGCCCGTCGGTTAAAAAACCACACGGGGAGACAGGATTGTGATGAGGTTTCGCACCTACTGGTTGCAATTATAAATGTCTATGCGATGAAGACTCACTCTGCTGATAGTCCTTCGACGGGCGTCGGTACTGTTTCGCAAGGGTCCTTCGAGGGGTAAAGGCACGGTTGTGGTGTCCTCTGTACCGGTGTCCTCCGGTTGTTAGCACTTAATTCACTGCACGTTAGCACTTAGTTCACTGAAACGTTTGTCACTGTTCAAATTGGTACACTCCTTTGTCGCGCGATGGCTAGAGAATCGAGAATAGAGACCGATTCCTGTACGTCGGCCTCTCAAATAGTCTCCCGCTGGACTTCCAACGGCGGCAGTGTGAGTGGCTTCGCCACACGGCGTCCGGCTGTCTCCCTCTCGGGGAATCCCGTTATCCGCGTGCCACTCTTCCTGAGTCAACTTTTTACTCAGCGCGTTGTTGGTTGCGGGATTTTTCCCGTCCCTGGCTGGTGGTGTTGGAAGGCTCTACTTTCTTACTTCTGACGCTTGCCGCCGAAAGATGGCGCTACAACCGTCGAGGTTGTAGTCGCCACTAAGTGTTGAGTAGTGGGGACCCACCGGTGGTGGATCCCTCCACAGGGTGACGATGTCTCGCTGTTGTTGTCCTCATCTCTTGTTTTGTGGGAACCCACCTTTGTTGAGTTCCTCACACTCTCTTCCCACTTAGGGGGTGGAGGGAAATGGTGGTCCCTTGGGAGCCCAGGGCGATCACCACTCGATAATCCCTGAAGTGGTATCGCAGTCTCCGTTTGGCCTTGTTGGCCGTTGCGCGTCGCTGCAGTCCTCGCACCGGAAAATGATGTTGGCGCAGATATGAGGAGGCAGCAGCTGGTGCCCTCTGGTGTGGAAGTCGTCCAGTCCTACGAACGACATCCCCTGGACTTGCGGTGGTACTTCGCGATTCTGCCCCAAGGTTTGCGGTGGCATCGCAGATGTCTGATGTGTCATGCCAGAGACACTTCCCTCGGTCCCGGCTGTTACTGACGAAGTCAAATTTGCTGGAGGTGTGTCCTCGGCATGGATCTCCGCATAGAGCTGGTCGTAGAACCCTCCTTCGATCGGGTCGTAGAGGTACCCGAAACTGACTGGGCATTCTAGGGCCAGATCCTCTTCGCTAACCCGATGCCACGGGTGTTCGATCACCGTCTGGAGTATGAGGTCATGGCCTGGTGGTGACGGTGTTGGAGTCGAATTCATAGCGGCCATTGGAGGGGGCGGACTTGCCTCGATGGCCCTGTTTAATGCGGCATCCACCTTGAATCCGTAACTGTTTCCTTCATATGGCTCTTGGCTGACTTTGACCCATTGCACGGCCTCATCGTTGTTTCCCTCGGTCGTGTGTGCCAGTTGGGCTGTGATAGCGGCAAATTGCTCACTGCTCGTGATATCTTCCTTTGCCTGAGTGGGCTGCGCCTCGTCGTCGAAGTCTCCTGCGAGCTCGGACGTGGCCTCGGGCTCCACCCGTAGGCTGCAACCTTCGTTGGACTTCGGCACGGGATGAAACTCATCATTGTGCTCCTTGGCCGGCTGCGCTTTTGTGGTTTGGCGGTTACTCATTTTGTCGCCTTCCTGGGCCTGAGTGGGCTGCGCTTTGTCACCGAGGTCTCCGGAGAGTTCGGACGTGGCTTCGAGCTCCACCCGTAGACTATAGCACACTTCCATAACCTTCGGCACGGGTTGGAGGTCAGTGGCTTTGGCTGTACACCTGTTTCGTGCATGCGTCGTCAGGTGGCTAGGGGCGAACTTCAACGTGGGGAAGACGCTTACGTCCCTTCCTTGCTCCGTGGCGAGTTGTCTGAGCACTTGCGCGATCGCCTTGCGCTTCTCCTGTGGGTTGAACGGGGTGTTTTGGCGTGCCAGCATTCTCGCCTTGAGGGCTGTTGGGTCCTTGATGATTTGTTCCACATAGTGGAGCATGAACACGCCACAGTCGTCGCCGTTTTTCTGTCGTGGTATCCTGGCGTTGATCAGCGGGAGATTCCCCTCCGTGAACCGGGATGGCTCCACCTGCAGCTCGCGGTCTCGGAATACCAGTGACAGGTACTCGCGTATCTGGGCTGCCCTCTCGGTGTCGGCTTGTTGATACAGCGAGTCCAGCTGTAGGATGCAACCGTACCCACGCTTAGTCCCGGCGCTTGGTAAGTAGGCAACCATTGCCTCCCAATGGTCCCCTGAATTTATGGGCCACACGATGACCGTCATCGCCGTGAGGTCTATCTTCCTCGTCCAACGACGCACGGATTGGAATCGCTCCTCGGCGCTCCGACCCCTTGCCATTCGGTCGAAGAAGAACGGGTTGAATATATGGGTGCGTTCTCGCAAGGTGGTTCCGGTGCTCTGTTGGACCCAGCGGAGGTATACCTCCACCAATACGTCGTTCAGCCACCTGCCGCTGCTGAGCCTTTCGAAGTCTCGGACTCGCACCTGGATTCCGCCTGGGCCCGGAGGGTATTGGAGAAGCGAATCTTCCTCCGCTTCCATTGCGTATGACATCTTCTATTGTGGTCGGGGTTGTCTGGTCCGAGTTGGTTAGCTATAATGAAAGAAGAAGACGTTAGTGTATTCTAACGGTCCGGGTCGACCGCTCGTCGATTTGTCTGTTCGGATGCTTGTTCTGTCGTGTCTGTGGTCCGAGTGTCGGGCTACTCGGTCTGGCGGGCGCCCTTTCTTCCCCTTCGGAGTCGCAAGGAGATGTGTGAGCGTCTCGATATAGCTTCACTTCGCTGATATGTGCAGTGCGTATCCGCTCTGATCCTTCCAGTTTAAGCTGTACAATGACTGGGGAGCTGAATCCCATGACGCGGTACGGCCCGTCGAACTTCGGCGCCAGTTTCGCTGTAAATTTCTCGGCTGCGTTGGACAGGAAATGTGTTTTCGCCAAGACTCGCTGGCCAATCTGTGGTTTCCAAGGTCGATGTCGTAAATTGTAGTGCCGCGTCTGGGCATTTGCTGCGCGTCGAAGGTTGCTTCGTACAATTTCAAAAATTCCCTGTAATCTATGAGCTCGTTGATGTGGGCTCTGTTCTGGGTTGCCTGTGCCTAGTGTGTTTTCGTCGTATAATGCTCGAGGTAATCGTGGTTCTCTTCCCTGTGTGAGAAACGCTGGTGTGTACCCTGTGGACTCGGAGACTGTGGTGTTGATGGCAAGCATGATCTCTGGGAGTTGTTCGTCCCAGCGCTGTTGGATCCCTTTTGCCAACTGTGCAATGATACGTTTAACGTTTCGATTTGCTCTCTCGGTCGGGTTTTCCTGCGGTATGTATGGAGCGGTGAATTGCTGACGGATTCCCATCTTCTTTAAATAATCCTTGATTATTATGAACGTGTCAGCATATGTCGGGCTGGTTTTTCTTGCGAGGGATTGTATCTCTGGCAGGATTCGCAGCTGTTGACATACCTCTTAATATCCCGCGCCATGCCGGGCCAGTAGTAACGTTTGCCAATTCTGATTGTTGTCTTGCGAATCCCGTGATGTCCAGCGGTGGGGTTGTCGTGGTTCTCGGCGAGAACCCGAGGTCGCAGATTCTTAGGGACGCACAATTTCCAAGGTGGCGAGTCATCGTCTAGATCGGATACTGGAAAGTGTCGGTAGAGTTGTCCATCGAGGATTGTGTAATCCGGGAATTTCTCAGGGCTTGTCTTTACGTCTTGAAGCTTCGTGGCATGCCATCGGCAATCCGCGGGGTTGGCATCCTGAACTAATAGGACGTCCGCTGGCTGCCTAGAGAGGGCATCTGCCACAACGTTCCACTTTCCTCGTCTGTATTTTACTTGGAACTGGTACTGCTGTAGCTCCAAGGCCCACCGCGCGATCCTGCCGGAAGGGTTGTCTATCGTTGAGCCAGCGCAACGAGGAATGGTCAGTGAGGACGGTAAATTCGTACCCTTCCACGTACTGTCGCATTTTCCGAATGCCCCACACTATCGCGAGACATTCCTTCTCGGTGGTTGAGTATCGCTGTTCCACGTCGGTGAGGTGGCGGCTGGCATACGCGATCACTCGCTCTCGCTCTTCTCCCGTTTGCACTCACTACGTGACCGAGGTACTTGATTTCCTCTTGGAAGAACTTGCATTTTTCTCTGTTGATTTTTAATTTTGCAGCTTTCAACCGGCGTAACACTTCCCTCAGATTGTCCATGTGATCCTGCCATGATTTTCCGGTGACGATGATATCGTCTAAATATGCGAAAGCATAAGGTTCCAGTTCCGGCCCGATAACCTGGTCGAGCGCTCGTTGAAATGTGGCCGGCGCGGAGTGCAACCCGAATGGCATCACCCGCCACTGGAAAAGGCCACGGCCAGGTACGGTAAATGCCGTAAACTTTTTGCTCTCGGGGTGCATCGGGATTTGCCAGTATCCATTTTTGAGGTCGAGGCTATTTATGAACCGCGCTTCCCGTAAACGATCCAGAATGTGGTGTATCCTTGGCAGCGGGTACGCGTCAGGTACAGACCGGGCATTAAGTTGGCGATAATCAACGCAGACGCGCCATTGTCCGGTCTTCTTCTTGACCAATACCAGAGGAGCGCTAAATGGGCTGTTTGATGGTTCGATGCATCCCTTCTGTAGTAGCTCATCCACTTCGTCGTTAATTACCTTCTGCATAGCGGGATTTCTCGGGTAATATCGCTGCTTGAAGGGTCGTTCGTCCTTCATCACAATGCGGTGCGTAGCTATGTTGGACGTGCCCTCCAATTCATCGAAGCCACGTAGTTCTTCGTCTAGGAATTTCTCGACCTGTTCCTCGACGGGGATGTCTTTGGTGACGCTAGCCTGGTGTCTTGTTGGGTTGCTTGCCTGTGGGTTGCAAGCCTGCCTTGTTCGGTTGCTGCTGGGGTTTTGTTCTTGTCCGGTCGAGGTGTCCGGTGCCTGTGTAAGGGTGCATCGCTCTGTTGGGCAAGCTGCTCGTTCCCTGAGTTGGAGCCGTTGGCCTCCGCACTGTAGAATGGTACCAATTTTTGCCAGGAAGTCCATTCCGAACACCAGCGGATCGATCACTCCTGGCATGACTAGTAGGTCTATCACGCCACTGCTATTGCCCAGTTGAACTTCTGCTCGAATAGACCGGTGTACCACCCGCACGCCACCGTCTGCCAGCTGGACCTTCACTCCTGTGCAGTCGGACGTCTCGGGAAGACCCAATTCCGCTACCCGACTGGCGCTGACGAAACTGCGCGTGGCTCCAGTGTCCAACGTCGCCTCCAAGTTCACTTCTCCGATTATCACCTTTGCGAGGATCTTCCTGCCATCGCAAAGCAAAGGTGCTGGTGCAGTCGTCGTGGTTGCCAACTGGTGTGGCTCATAGGGGAAGCTTGTCGCACCTGCTGTCACGTCGTAGTTCCTTGTATTTCTCATGTTTGATTGGGTTTGGGGGATGCATGGTCTTGTTTTGGGGGGGGGGGGGATTTACTGCTCTTGAGGTTCCAACACCCCTCCTGTCGGTTGGTCCTCCTCGGCGTTTCCCGCTCGCCTTCTGCAGCACTCAATGGTGCGTACGCCGATTTTTCCGCACTCCCAGCAGAATATTTTACTGGGATGCTGACACGCGTGCTGTAAGTGCCCCTGCCCTCCGCAGCGTCTGCAAGCAGCGCGTGGATCCCTGATGGTTTCTTGTGTTGATGCCTGCGTAACTCGTCGAGGCTGCTCTGAAAGTCGCCGGGGCGGAAATTCTGGTTTTGAGGCCTGCGTCAGTTGTCGGTGTTGCTCTGGACGGGGTCGTGGTGGCGGTTCCTTTGCCTTTTCTCTCTCGATGTTCTCGAAATCCTCGGCGAGAGCGATTAATTCTTCCAAGTTCACGAAGTCCTTGCGTCGGATATAGAGCTGGTATTCGCTGCGACAATTCCGATAAATTCGTTGCAACTGCTGTTCGCTTTGAAGGTCGGCTTGCCTCATAAGGGTCTGTATCCCCAGCACGTAGTCCTTGAAAGTCTCCCGGGAGCGTTGAACGCGACGGCGTATGCTGTCGTCGAGGTCCTCGAAGTACCGAGCGGACAGGAAAAATTTCCGGAAGTCGCGTTGGAAAGCCTGCAAGTTGTTCCAGTTACGATTGTTGTTGCGATACCATGCCAATGCCCGGTCTTTCAGTAGCTCCGGCATGGTGTGGGGCAGAGCGTCGAGGTTAACGCCGTACACCTTTGCCAATTCCTCAAGTCGTTCCAAAAATGCGAGTGGATCTTGTCCGCCATCATACCGCGTCGCCCATCTGCGGACCGTGTCAATAACTGACCCATGCGGGGTGTGGGCGTCCGTTTGGGCTGCCAGAGGTGTACCGGTATATAGCGTTGGTAATGGCGTCGTGCTGAAATCATAACTTTGGTGCCATGTCACATATAGAAATATTAATAGTTTCTTGATATTTGCAACCATAGTTAAATAAGATTTATACTTTAGATATTTATTTTATATATTTAAATGCCATTTAACAAAGTAAAATCAACCAAACAATATGTATAATATAGAACGCAAAAAATAGAAAAACAAGGTACATTTGTGAAATAATAATAATTATTATTATTTAAATAAAAATAAATTTTAATATACCACGTTTTTAAGACGGACTTTTTTTTATGGCAGATGAAACCAAACTCAGCGGATGCCCCCTATAGTGGGAAGGGAGATTGAGGGAGTATTGACGGTTTACACTTCGCTTAAAGGTTTCGACGCTGTAAGTTGGCGGGAAGACATTCGCAGGGAGATTATTTCACAATCTAATGACGCGACCAAAAAACGAATTCCCACGATAATGCGTGGTTCGTTAGAACGGAATCGCGACTGAATAAAGAATAATAAATTATTTTAATTGCACATTATTCATTGAAAAGTGCGCCCTTTTTTTTATATCAAATGTACGAGCACATAATTTCAAGAAGTGTTTTTATACAGTACGATATATTAAGACGACATCCCTTTGTATTCAGCAAAACCAGCATAATATCCACAAAAATGCTTCGTCCTCTTGAATATTACAGAGGATTTTAAAGGTACGAGTATCCCTGCAAGGCTTCTTTTATAACTAGGCGAGTGAAGGGTATTTACACTTTGGTTTTTATTAATGAACTTACATTATAATTTTACACCATTTTTTCGAGTGTAATGGGATTCATTCAATTGCTGGTTGGTAAATTTTCCCAACCTTAAAAAAATTACTCGTAGGATCCACTTTAACGCCTATTCAAGCCTTTCCCTAATTATATGCAGGTGTTCCCGCAATTGCAACCGTGTTTTATACGCTGAATTGAATATGCTTCGGATTGCAGGTGTTATTTCATAACATAATTATTACTTGCAAATATTTGCCACGGCGTTTGTTTCTCACAAAATTTGTCAGAATTGCATTTATTCATTGCTGCACTCCAGCATATTTTCATAAATATCATTTACTGCATTCAGGCCAAAAGTGTGAGAACCATCAGCAGTGCAAATCAAGGTGTCACGTAACACTTTTGTTTGCGCTGGCCAAGGAACGCAGTCAAAATTTGTCTTCGCAGCATCGCTTGGCCAGCGCTACAGTTTCCCACGCTGCACTTGTATGTAAGCGTCTGTGTGTTGTAAATTTTATCTATAAATTGAAAACCCTTCGAAATAAACAGTCAGTCAGAATTCAAAGCTTTGTGTTATTGTCTTACTTTTGACTCGCGTTTTAACCGATCAATTAACAATTCATCCTGGTTCAAGTGCCAGCGTTGAATTTAAATAAATTAATTAAATAAATAACAAACAATTCATCCTGGTTTAAGTGCCCGAGTTGAACTCATCCCTTCCACACTCATCTACATCGGTTCAAGTGCCGAGGTAGATAACTACAACGTGTGGAATTAAACATTGGAGGCCCCAGCGAGATTCTTCTCACTTCATCAACGCTAGAGATTCTTCTCACTTCATCAACGCTAGAGATTCTTGTCGCTTCATCAACACAAGAGATTCTTCTCACTTCATCTACACTAGAAATTGTTCCAGCTTGAGGTCCCACAACAACAACCAAGATGAGCAATTTGGAAGGACTTGTCCAGATGCTGAAAATGTCATCGCCCTCCAGGAAACAATCAGCAATTTTAATAAGATGGCGAAGGATCGCAGGTCCTTGGATTACGTGGAGAGGAAGTTGGTAGAGCTCGACGAGTTATGGCAGAAAATCGACGAGAAGAACGACCAAATACTGAAGGTTCAAGAGCTGACTTCCGAGAATCCATACATTAAGAAGTGCATATATAGCATTGTGGCGGAGAAATACAACGAGGCACGAAAATATATGCAAGCTCTAATTCAAGCCATGAAGTTCGAAGTTGCCCAAGATCCGAGAACCTCAACGCCAGCTGCCAACGAACAATCGACAGCTCGACAGGATGGCCCAATACACCAAAGAGTGGCTATCCTTATTCGCAAACAGCAGATGCTGATTGCAATCGTGCAGGAGATGCTGCAAACTGCTTTAAGTGACCCACCACGGTCTCAGCAGTACTACACCACGAAGGCAAAAATCATTGCACACCACTGGCAAGCAGTCCAAGATCTCCATGACAAAATTTGGGAGCATATCGATGACAGCACTACAACCGATTACGATTTCAACAATTACCTTCAAATCGAGGCTGATGTGCATGATCCGCTCATGGAACTGCAAAATAAAGGCAAAATTTCAGTCGACGTTTCACCAATGCATGTTCCAGTCGACTATCTGCCTAAGATTAATCTGCCAAAATTTGAAGGAGATTACCTCAAGTGGCGGCAATTCCATGACTTCTTTAACCAGCTCATCCATTCGAAACCACTTCCTGACATCCAAAAGATGTGGTACCTCAAGAGCAATTTGGTGGGTGAAGCCGAAAAACTCATCAGACATCTTCCGCTCACGGAAGAAAATTATCAAACCGCCTGGGAAATGCTGCAACATCGGTACAACAACAAACGCCTAATCACTTCGGCCTTAATGGACAAATTATTCAACCATCCCAGGCAAATGGCAGATCACACATCAGTAACTGCCATCAAAAATCTGCACGACACAACTGCGGAGACCTTGCTCGCCTTAGGAAACATGGGCATCGAAACGAGACATGGGATCCCATATTGATACATCTGGTGATAAAAAAAATGGATAAGGGACTCACCTGGCATATGAGCAATCGCTAAAGGATCCCCGAGAAGTGCCATCCATTAAGGATCTTCTAAAGTTTCTGGAAGGTCGTTTCCAATCATTGGAAGCTGTGGGACACAAAGAGAAACCATCAGTGATTAAACCGCTAACCTCAATGACCACTACTCCAAATGTGCAAAAGTGTGAAGCATGCAATGACAAATTCCATCCATTATTCGCGTGCCCAAAGTTTTTACAACTTTCGGTCACCAACCGTTTTGACTTGGCGAAAGAACAAAATTTATGCATTAATTGTTTGAAATCTGGGTACGTTACTAAAAACTGCGCGTCCAGAAATTGTACAAAATGCAACAAAAAGCATAACACTCTGCTACATTTCGAATCTACCAAGAAGAATCCAGAGTCCGTAAAAAAGGTAGCAGAATTGACTAATCAGTCTCAACGTATTACTAATCAAAGTAGTGCCACGACGACCTAAATCAACCTTAGTGCCACAGCAACCTCCGGACAATCAATGCCCAATGGATACGTGCTTCTCAGCACTGCAGTCATCAACCTGATCGACAGCAATGGAAGAACGATAAAATGCCGAGCACTCTTGGACTCCGGATCACAGGTGAACCTCATTACCAACAAACTCGCCCACCAATTGGGATTGTCTACACAACCAACCGTTGCACAATTAGAAGGCATTGGCAGCAAAAGGAATGCCGTCCGACATCAAGTAGTGATCAATCTACAATCGCGATACAATCAATATTTTAATCAGGTCAAGGCATTCGTACTTCCAACAATTGTCTCACAGCAACCCACACATCAGCTGGACCCTTCAACATTGAACCTGCCCAAAGACATCCAGTACGCAGATCCGCACTTTTTCCGGCCTGGAACCATCGACGTATTGTTAGGAGCAGAACTCTACCACGATTGATTGTCAACAGAAAAAATGACATTAAAGCGAAGAGGACCCACTCTATACAAAACAGTGTTTGGATGGATACTCACCGGAAAGATTGCTGATAGTACCCCAGGACAGCCGTCTTGCTACATCTACTTATACCGACGACGAGGTAAACCATCAACTAGAGAGTTTCTGGGAATTAGAAGAAGTCACACAAGGTATTAGGATCCTATCACCGGCAGAAAAATTATGTGAGTCTCATTTCACCCAGAATACGGTAAGACACAATGATGGACGGTTTATGGTCAGGCTTCCATTCACCGAAAAAACATCAGTGTTGGGCGACTCAAAGCAAGTAGCCATTTCCAGATTTCACGAGCTAGAAAGACGTTTCTCCAGGGATGCTGACATAAAACAACAATATGTCCAGTTCATGGCGGAGTACGAAGCGTTAGGACACATGTCCAAAATTGACACAAAAACCATCTCACCGCCCGCATACGTTTTCGCTTGCCAAAATACGTTTTCACATGCGAGATACAACAAATGTATCGGCAAATTTGGATCCATCCAAGCGATCGCAAATATCAGCTCATTGCTTGGAGAGCCGATAACAATCAAGCTCTCAACTATTACCAGTTAAACACCGTCTCATATGGAACAAGATCTGCGCCCTATTTCGCAACAAGGTGCTTGCAGGAACTGGGTACAAAAAACTCCTTAACGCATCCTCTTGGTGCCGCAGCCGTCCTGAATGACTTCTACGTCGATGACTGCCTAACTGGCGCTGACAATCTCCACGTTGCTAAGGATATTCAAAAACAGCTTAACGCAATCTTGAACACAGCTGGATTCAAGCTAAGGAAATGGTGTGCCAACCATCCTGCCCTCCTTCAGAATGTAGCCAAAGAGGATCAAGAAATTGACTTAGATTTCAGCAATGACGTCGGCGATATGGTAAAAACCTTGAGGCTAACATGGCTACCCAAGACCGACCAATTTTCCATAAAGGTGCAAAATTTAACACCAACACGTCCAACAAAGCGCACAATATTATCGGATGTAGCCAGCATCTTCGATCCATTAGGAATTTTCGCACCAGTGGTAATCACCGCGAAAATTCTAATTCAAGAACTGTGGCAGGCGAAATTATCATGGGATGAAGAAATACCACAGAACCTACACCTCAGATGGACAAGGTACCGCAACGAGCTACAGGAGCTTAACAAATTGCAAATTGGTCGACACTCACTTTCTCAAGGTACACGGGACTCTCTGCAACTACACATCTTCTGCGACGCATCAGAAAAGGCGTATGAAGCAGTCGCATACACCAGATCAACCAGCAAGGAAGGGATCATTATCGTGCGATTCTGTGTGCCAAATCTCGAGTGGCTCCACTTAAAAGGCAAACACTACCACGCTTGGAACTATGTGCTGCAGTACTTGGCGCCCAGCTGGCAGACAGAGTCAAACACGATTTTAAGTCAGGAGAAATTCCAACATATTTATGGTCCGACTCAGAAATCGTTCTGGCTTGGGTAAACTCTCAAACCACATCCTTCCACACTTTTGTTGCCAATCGAATTTCCAAGATTAAAGGGTTGTCAGAAGCGATCCAGTGGCGGCATGTGAAGTCAACAGCAAATCCAGCGGATTTACTGTCACGAGGAGTACACCAAGACAGTTCAGATCTAAAAACTTATGGTTTTACGGTCCGTTGTTTTTGCATGGTAAAAATAACACCTGGCTGAAACCATATTGTGGCAACTCGCTCAGTACTCTGGACATGGAAAGGAAAGAGTCAACGTTCACGTCGACAGTTGCAGCGCATGGAGAAGTGGAAGACATCATTTATAAAATTAATCATCGAGGTTCCTTCAAGTCACTTATCCACATTGTGGCCTACGTCCTACGATTCACGAAGCACTGCAGGAACCAGAAGAAAGCAAGGGAATCCTCAATACATCTCACACCAGCAGAACATCAGAAGGCACTTAACGTCATAGTTCACGCCATACAACAATCGGATTTTAAAGAAGAGATCACGGCGTTGACCAAAAAGATAGCGTAAGCAAATCCAGCGCAATCAGCGAACTTAACCCATTCCTGGATGATGAAGGCTTAATTCGAGTAGGAGGTCGTCTCGATGCATCCGCCATCTCATATGAAGCCAAACATCCATTAGTTTTGCCATACAACGACCCCTTGGTGAAGCTTCTCTTAAAATGGTTCCACGAAGAACACTACCATTGTTGACCGCAGACGTTGTTAGCCCAATTTCGACAACGTTCTTGGCCTGTGAAGGGAAAACAAATGTGTCGATCGGTGGTACAAAACTGCGTTCGTTGCACCAAGGCGAAGTCCAAATTGTTTCACCAGATGATGGGAGATCTACCAGCTTCATGAGTCCAACCGTCACGGCCTTTCCTTAACTCAGGAGTAGACTTCTGCGGCCCCTTTTGGATTCACCACAAAACGCGCGGAAAGAGACCAACGAAGGCATATGTCGCAATCTTCTGCTGCTTTGCCACAAAGGCAGTTCATCTAGAGATTGTTGGCGATTTAACCACTGACGTATTCATCAGATGTCTGAAACGCTTCATTGGAAGAAGAGGACACTGTCAAAATTTATATTGCGACAATGCAACAAATTTCGTTGGTGCGAAAAATCAATTAGCAGACTTAAAAAAGCGATTCATGACGAAGCTGCTCAGACTCATATCAGCAGGACATGCAGCGATAAAGGCGTCCACTTCCACTTTATTCCTCCAAGGGCCCCACACTTTGGAGGACTGTGGGAATCAGCGGTTAAATCCGCAAAATATCTCTTCAAGGGGCTGCGCCTGTTCGAGGGGCATCAGGCGCAGCATTAACTTACGAAGAGTTGGAAACAGTAATGGTTGACATCGAGGCTATCCTGAACTCCAGACCATTGACACCAATGTCATTTAATCCAAATGATATATCCGCTTTAACACTCGGCCACTTTCTAATTGGAGAGCCATCGTCAATTGACGCCTCGGCAGCACCAAGTAAACTGTGCAAACTTTATTGACACGATGGAAGTTATTTTCCCATTTAAAGCATGACTTTTGGAGAAGGTGGTCCAAGGAATACCTAAGTGAGCTACAATTCCGACATAAGTGGAAGGAATCAAGTACAAACGTGGAACCTGGAATGATGGTTCTTCTGAAGGAGGATAACCTGGCCCCGCTCCAGTGGCCCTTGGGAAGAATTATTAAGACTTACCAAGTACAGGACCACCTAGTTCGAGTTGCCGAAGTTCAAACAGCAAAGGGAGTATTAAAAAGGGCCATTCATAACTTAGCCCCCCTTCCTTAACTAAAAAACTCATCACTAGAAGATTCAAATCAACCAAGCATGAGCAGCAGCAAGACTAGAAGCAATGATGAGAAACACACATCCAGCAGGCTGCCAAAGAGACAAAAAATCAGAACAACATCTCCCAATACTGTGTTGACCTTGGTGGCACTCCTTTTTCTCGCATTGGTGGCTGGTCAGCCCATCACAGTCCGGAAATTCAGGCCCATCACGGGAATTCACTACGAACAGATAGGAAAAGGCCACGTAGTGTCAAGTGAATGGAATCTCATTATATATTACGATTTGGCGCCAATGAAACTGGAAATGCAAGCTTTCGCAAACGGTGCAAGGACTCTTGAGCACCTATGCGGACTAATGCAACAGCAACCTTTCTGCGTAGACTTGATCTCTCAACTCCAACATACAGAAAACGAGTTGCGATTAAGTAACAGCCTACTAGCCACCCGAAGACAAAAAAGAGGGGCTTTCAACATAGTAGGAAACATCGCAAATTCCCTGTTTGGGATCCTAGATAACAATTACTCCACCGAGATGTCCGAGAAATTTGCAAAGGCCCAAATTAATGAAGAATACTTGCTTCAGTGCCTAAAAAATCACACATCTATCATTGACTCAACACTCAACATTATGAAGCTTAATCAAGAAGACGCTGCAAAAGCTTTCGCACGGTTTGAAAGTAAGCTCAGCAACATTACCACCCGACTTCAAACGAACGAGCTCCAATTGCAAGAAAGCCAAACTTTACAACTATTAACATCTATAGGCTTGGAACTAACACTAGCATCCACAAATCTCCAACGAACACAAGCGGCCTTAATTGATGTCCTCATCAATGCTCATCATGGACAAATCAGTCCACTGTTATTATCTGCACAACAGATGGAGTCCGAAGTTCGAAGGATCCAAGGCCATCTGCCGTCAAACACAGAAATACCAGGGGACCAAAACAACTTACTCTCTATGTACAAATTAATGAAGGTACAAGGCAGAGTTACAGAAAACCATGTGATCTTTCGAGTCATACTTCCCCTACGAGGAGCGGACTCGTTCAACTTCTATCGCCTAATCCCGATTCCAGTCTTTATGAACGACAGTGTGGTGACCATAAGCCTATCTACACCAATTCTAGCGATCGCCCTACCACGAAACAGCTACTTTCCCACTGATCCAGAGAAGCTAGGTCAATGTCAGCTACTCGCCGAACAAATATAACTATGCCCAAATACATAACCTATTTACCAAAAGGGGGCAGAGATATGTGCATGTGAATTAAGCCTATTCTGCAATCAAACTAAGCGATTATGCGAGTAAAAAAGGCAGGACGATAGGTCTGGGTCAAAACAAGTACTACCAACCAATGGATGTTCGCGGTTAAGGAAATCACACAAAATACAACTATCTGTGGCACAGAAATCGCACAACAATTTCTGGAAGGATCAGGACTACTAATCCTCAGTTCCAATTGCATCCTAAAAACTGAATTTGCTACCCTCCGGGGAAGCCGCACCATATCCACCGAAACTCTGCGCTCATTCACGAATTTTGGGACCATCTCCCACGTTGCAAAAAAAAGCAAAGACTGACAATCAGTCCATCTTCCAAGACAACCAGGAAGATAGATACGTCACCAGACTCAACCAAATAGAAACCTTGCAAAAGGCACTCAACACACCAGAGTTCATAGATCTACCAAGACGACTTCAAGAAACGAGATACCATCATTTTTCAGTTGGGTATTTGGCCTTAACATTAGGCATTGTCATCAGTATCATCGGATCTCTTCTGCATAGAAAGCTCATTAAACAACTTTCAAACCCCCCGCCAATACTTCATCAACGAAACATCCCAGGACAGCGAGAAGACGAAGGCGAATTTGTAACCACCTTTCCATAATTGACCATCGGTCAGTGCCGGGGAGGATGTTATTTCATAACATAATTATTACTTGTAAATATTTGCCACGGCGTTTGGTTCTCACAAAATTTGCCAGAATTGCATTTATTCATTGCTGCATTCCAGCATATTTTCACTTAAATATCATTTACTGCATTCCGGCCAAAAGTGTGAGAACCATCCGCAGTGTAAATCAAGGTGTCACGTAACACTTTTGTTTGCGATGGCCAAGGAACGCAGTCAAAATTTGTCTACGCAGCGTCGCTTGGCCAGCGCTACAGTTTCCCACGCTGCACTTATATGTGAGCGTCTGTGTGTTGTAAATTTTATCTATAAATTGAAAACCCTTCGAAATAAACAGTCAGTCAGAATTCAAAGCTTTGTGTTATTGTCTTACTTTTGACTCGCGTTTTAACCGATCAATTAACAATTCATCCTGGTTCAAGTGCCAGCGTTGAATTTAAATAAATTAATTAAATAAGTAACAAACAATTCATCCTGGTTTAAGTGCCAGAGTTGAACTCATCTCTTCCACACTCATCTACATCGGTTCAAGTGCCGAGGTAGATAACTACAACGTGTGGAATTAAACAGCAGGTAACTGGGTTAATGGGGCTTTTTGTTATTAGGAAACTAACATTTTTCGGGAATTTCCATTGAACTGTAATGGGCGACCGTAAAAGTTTTATAGTGGGAGATTACGCTCAATAAAGAAGCCTCTTCAGTATGTAAGCTCTGTACATTTTCACTGGATGATTTTGGTTTAAAAAAAGGTCTTGCAAAAAAACAGGAACATTTGAAGTGTATTATTGAAAGAGCTTAGAAGAGCTTATAGTTATTTTTGAATTGTGAAAGTGAACATAAAAGGAGGAGGAAATTTCTGATAGATTTTATGAGGATGAAGTGTCGCATTCTGTTTTGAATTTAGTTCAAGAAAAATACTGAACAAGAAAATTCTGATGAGACAATATATTCGAAAATGGGTCATCTGCAAAGTTCGATATTTGATTTCAACTTAGTTCAAATTCAACTTACGGTAAGTGAGTACATCTGTTTTAACCAACGTAGTATACTAACTTAAATTACCAATTGCCCTGATTGCATCCACTGATAGATGAGCAAAATCCAGAACAAATTCAAACTCATTCTATCCTCGTAAAAAAATAAGTTAAAATAACTTGTATTCGGTTTAATTTTAAAAGAACTTAATTAATCTAATCGTTATAAAAATTATTAAAAAAATTGGAATTAAAATGCATTAGATTCTTGCTCAAAGACTGAAGTCACAAGATTATTATTATTTTAAGAAGTATTATTGTATATTATTATTTTGTTTATTTTTATCTTTGATTGGAAAAAATAGATACAGAAATAATTGTTCTTTGTTGACTAAAATGTTAAAAGTTGTAAATGCTTGTCAAACAGGCATTTGGTAATTTTCATGGAGCCTCTTAATTATTAATTTTTTCATGGAGCCTCTTTATGCTGCAAGTAGGTAAAACTACTTGTTTAAATTGCATATACCATAATACAATATGCTTTTTCTACATTGTAGACATTCTATCTATACAATATGCTTTTCTACATTGTAGACATTGTTGGCGCAATCATCCGACGCAAGTGAAAAGATATCTGCACGCTGCCTGCTTTGTCCCGATAAGATTATAAAAGGTCCGAAAGGTGTAACATTTATAAAACATCTCATCTAATTTTATAAAACATCTCAAGCGCTTATATAGAAAACGAACATAATAGATATCTTTTGAGCAAAGCTGAATTGGCGATGGATACAAATAGAACTACGAACAAACAAGCACAGTTAAGGGATGATTTATTTGTGTGTTCTAGAAAATAAACAAGTGTTCTAGAAAATAAACATTTTAAAAACATGTATCGAAGCACTGGATTCATTCCGTGCAGAAAATCTTTTATTAATCTCTTGGAAAAAATTTATGATTCAAGTAACAAATATAAAGAACATGTTTAAGGAAGTAACGTATGTGTGCACAACAGTATATATTTGGTCCTGTAAAAGAAGAAGCTGGCTATACATGTCATTGGCTTACGGAAGATGCTACGAGATGGTTAGTGTTCAAATCCGCGTAGGGATTTTGTTTTGTTTGGTTATAGTCCAAGCACATGAATCAGGACTATGGATTGTTTTTCAGATTTGTTGGTTTTAATTGCAGGCACATAAACCTGAACTAAAGATCTGACGTTGAAGTACAATTCAGCACTTTTGATTTGATTTGATTTGATTTGAACTGATTGTATTGGTTTAGATAGTTCAATGCTTACAATCAGCACATAAACTGATACAAGCCAAGAAAGTGAATTGCGGTTCATTCTTTTCAGTTTCCTCTAATCTCCAAAATTTTTCTGGCAAAGCATGAGTGGGGTCATCATCTGTACTAAATATGCCACAAGTAGTTGTATCTTGCTGTACTCCGTCCACTTTACCAAATACTATCCACCCAAACATAGTGTTTTGTAATATGGGTAACTTACTTCCCAAGCTGATTTGTCCGATTGACAAAATTTGGTGAAATAATTCTGCACCCAGTAGTACGTCTATCCTGCCGGTTGATTGAATGTGGGATCGGCCAGCTGAATGTTATCTGGAATCTGCCAAGAGGAAACGTCAAGTTGTAGTGATGGTTGATCGTTGACTAATTTTGGCAACACCAATGCCTCTAGCCGTGTTGCAAATTCATTTATATTTGATCGCATTTCTACATTGATTCTGTGTCTGCATTCCTTTCGGTGAGAACCAATTTCTTCCAATGCGATTGATGCATGTTTTGCTTGGACTCCTAACTGCTTCACCAATCTCTCTGTTACTAGATTGACCTGAGAGACGGAGTCCAATACTGCTCTACATACTACCTCAAGCCCACTGTTTGTAATCAACCGAAGACGAACAGTGCTGAGCAGTACATATTTGCTAAGAGAATCGCCACTTGCTGCCGACAAACTCACTGGCTTGGATGTAACTGTGACAGTCGTTTTGTTACTGGGGGATGCAGAACCTTCATCCTTGGACTCGTCAATGTGTAGAAGGGTGTTATGTGATTTGTTGCACTTCGTACACTTCGTAAAGAGCGGATGTGTTCCAATTTTACATACTTTACATCCTCGTATTCCGTGATTGGTGAAAGTGACTGAGGTACATGATCGTGGTTGTCCATACTTTTCCTTGCGATCAATTACCTCCAATGCCTGAAACTGTGTCTCAAGCAAAACAAAAAAAATCTTTTATGCTGGGCACTTCTTTTGGATTCTTTAGTGATCGTTCATACATCACATGCGTTGATTTGTCTAACTTTCTGAGCAGTAGGTGCAGAAGGATCGGATCCCATGATGACGTCGATATGCCAATACCTTCTAACGACATCAGACACTCATGTGTAGTGTCATGTAAGCTTTTGATGGATGTTACCGATGACGCATTGAATGTTTGTTCCAGCAACCTTTGAATTAGAGTGGAGCACAAAACTCGTATATTGTTATATCTTTCCTTTAACATATTCCAGGCAATGTCGTAGTTGTCTTCAGTAAGTGATAGATGCCTTATTAATTTCTCTGCTTCTCCAATGACATTTGTTTTAAGGTACCACATCTTATGCACCTTAGGAAGTTGTTGTTCATGCACTAACTGCGAGAACAAATTGAAGAATTGACGCCATTTAAGGTAATCACCATTAAATTGTGGAATGGTGACTCTCGGTAACCTTAAGGGCTCATCGTTGACAATGGTTGTTGATGTTTGTGCTGTTCTGGATACTAGTTTCATGCGAGTAGCAAGCACCTTTTCTTCGCATGCTAAGTAATCTTCAAAGTTGTATCCAAGTTCGGACGGTTGATCACAGTTCCAATATCTCGTAATTCATGTCTTCAATCTGCTGCCATAAATTATCTATTTGTTGAAGATTCATCTCAAAACACTGCATATTTCCCTCTGGAATTCTTGAAATGCCGTCGAGTAGTCACCTCATAGAATTTATCAGCGCATGTTGTCGTCGTAATATTTTGATGACATCTTCAGAATATTGATTAACAGATTTCTGGCCCGGCTGTTGAGTAGTCGACTGCCAACTACTGTTGGATTTTGCTTAATAGCTTTCAATTCAGCCTCAAATTCTTTTCGGTATTGTGTGGCTAATCCAGATAGTAATCCTTGGAGAAGTAGTCATGTTGCATTGGGACTTCTGGTAGTGCCTGTATATCTTTGTTTGTGGCAGCAAACCGCGACATTGCTTCCTCTAAATGGTCGATACGCTTTTCATAGTGTTTGGGATCCTGCTTCCTGGTTGCAGGATCCTTTTTATAATTTCTAATGACGTTGGAAATGGACTCTCCTGTTGTTTTCTGATCTGAAACTAATTCTTCAAAAGTCTTCATCTTGTTGTCTGGTGAACGAAAGAGGTGAACGCTGAGCTGATGAACGAAACTAGTAGACGCTAAACTGGTCAGCGGACTGGTGAAAGTTTAATTGATGAACGAACGAATGCTGAACTGGTGGACGAGGTGAATCCTTTTTGCCCACCCGGGGGCGCCAAATGTTCAAATCCGCGTAGGGATTTTGTTTTGTTTGGTTATAGTCCAAGCACATGAACCAGGACTATGGATTGTTTTTCAGATTTGTTGTTTTTAATAGCAGGCACATAAACCTGAACTAAAGATCTGACGTTGAAGTACAATTCAGCACTTGAAACTGATTGTATTGGTTTAGATGGTTCAATGCTTACAATCAGCACATAAACTGATACAAGCCAAGAAAATCACTCTTGATGGTTGAAAATAGAATGACATTTATTAATTGAATTGTTCTGCTTTTATATACAATTTTTGCTTATTGTAATAATAATTTTGCTTATTGCAATTGATATTTTTTGGCATTTCATGAACTGCAGTAACCTGTCTGGGTTTATTCTCGGTCAAGCGAAATTGTGTAAGCATAAGCAAAATATGCAGGCATAAACGAAATTACTTAACGACGCTAGCTGACGGCACACGTCGGTCAATTCTGCTGACGCAGCTCATGGAATGACAAAAAGAAATGCACAACGTTAAAAACAAAATACATATGTACATATAAGATTTTAATAATTCTGTTGACAATGGGTTTAATAGAGTAAAATGCAAAGAAAATTTATGATTTTGTACATCCTCCCGCTGCTGACGTCAGAAGTTATGATGATGTCACAAGCTACTCGATCGTTACTGAAAAGTCAGATGATGAGGACTTTCGCCTTTTAGGTGGTACTTCTACAACATTGTCTCTGGATTGATTGGCTGGCTCACTGTTTGGGAACTTATCTTTAACAGGAGTATCTACGTGGTAGTCTTCGATGGGGAAATGGAGCTAACCGGTGGATGGGACGCTTAACTATTCCTCCTGCTGTTTTCACTTCAACAACTCGAACTAAATCATCTTCTCCTTTATGAATTTGAGTAATTCTTCCGAGTGGCCAATGAAGTACTGGAGTGTTGTCTTCCTTGATGATTACTACCGCACCTAATTTGATGTTATTGGCTTGTTCTCTCCATTTGTATCTGTGTTGAAGTTCGTTGAGATAATCGCGGGACCACCTTTGCCAGAAATCGTGTTTCACCTGCGATACCGCCTTCCATCTGGTTCCTAAAGTTTCCTTGGTCCCAACATCTCGTGTGTCCACTTGTGCTGTTAGTGGTTCTCCGATTAAGAAATGCCCAGGAGTAAGTGCTGTTAGATCATTAGGATGATTAGACATTGGACTGATGGGTCTTGAATTCAAAATTGCCTCAACTTCGACCACAACAGTTTCTAATTCTTCGTACGTCAATGATGCCGCTGCAACACTTCTTAAGAGGAGATGTTTTGCAGATTTGACTGCGGCTTCCCAAAGTCCTCCAAAGTGAGGGGCCCTAGGTGGTATAAAGTGAAACTGAATCCCCTTATCGCTACACATTTTCACAATTTTCTCTTGAGAGGCGGATGAATGAATTGATGTTGTTAATTCAGCAAGCTGGTTTTTTGCTCCAACAAAGTTTGTTGCATTATCGCTATACAGATTTTGATAACGACCCCTACTTCCAATGAATCTTTTAAGTGCTCCTAGGAATGCTTCTGTTGTTAAATCACTAACAAGTTCGAGATGAACTGCCTTTGTGGCAAAGCAGCAGAATATGGCTAGATACGCCTTTGTTGGTCGTTTTCCTCGGAGTTTATAATGTATCCAAAATGGTCCACAGTAAACAACTCCTGCATTTATGAATGGGCGTGCTGGTGTCACTCTTGCTGCTGGAAGATTTCCCATTAATTGCTGCAATAACTGTGGCCGCGCCTTAAAACATCGGACACAATGGTGAACTATTGACCTCGCCATGCTGGATGCCTTGACTGGCCAAAAACGCAGTTTTACGTGCGCCACTAATGTTGTTGGACCGCAGTGCATATGTTCTTCGTGTATCATCTGCATTAACAACTTTGTTAACGGGTCATTGTAGGGAAGGCATATCTGGTGCTTGTTTTCATGTGGTAATTTGGATGCATTTAACCTTCCTCCCACTCTCATGATACCGTCCTTGTCTATGAATGGTGCAAGGTTATAAATTGGACTGTTTTTGTTGACGGTTTTATCCTTCTTTAATGTCAGGATTTCTGATTTAAAATCTGCAGCTTGCATTGTTTTGACAATCACCTTCAGCACCTTGTCCAGTTCGGCTGGAGTAAGTATCCATTAGGTTTCTCGATTTTGTCGTGTATTTTTTGCATGTTTTCCAAATCGAAACACGTATCCCAAAACTCTTTGTAACTTTCGAAATGAATTTCCATTATTTATAGAATAGATTATCTGTTCTGCATCACTCTGTGTGGTTATCAAAGATGTTGGAGCCCTTCTTCTACCCTCTTCAGTTGTTTTCAGTTTATCCTTGGAGACAGGTTGCAACCAATGTGATTCCTTTCCATGTAGAAAGAATGGTCCGAAAAACCATAAAGTGCACTGAGTAAATGTTCTAGGATCACATCCTCTTGACACTAAGTCTGCTGGATTTTGTTTTGACTCTATATACCGCCATTGCTGGGCAAGTGAAAGAGCTTGAATTTTTGCAATCCTGTTTGCTACAAAGACTTCATACGATGATGAATCTGCATTTATCCATGCAAGAACAACCTCAGAATCTGTCCAATAATATGTATGCTCGCTTCCAAACTTAAGATGTTGTTGAACTCGTGCGGCTAACTGAGCTCCTAGTAGCGCTGCACATAATTCTAGACGTGCAACTGTCTGACGTTGGTGATTGATGGGTGCGACACGTGATTTTGCACATAAAAGCCTTACAAGTACCCTTCCATCCTGTATTACTGAACGAAGATATATAACAGCACCATACGCCTTTTCTGATGCGTCGGTAAATACATGCAGTTGCCATGATTTTGGTGTTTCATGGTTATAGATGTGACGAATTTACCAATCATTTAACCCCTGGAGCTGGTCTCGAAAGTTCGTCCACGGAGTTTTCAAGTCATGAGGTAGGGCTTCATCCCAAGAGATCTTCAGATTCCACAGCTGTTGTAGGAACACTTTTGCGATGATGGCAACTGGAGCCATAATTCCTAGTGGATCGAATATTCGTGCGACGTCGGAACTGACACTTCTTTTGCTAATTCGGCTGGTGCTGCTGACAGTGTGTCCAGTTTTAATGCAGAAAGAGTCGGCTTTTGGCAACCACGTTAATCCTAGTGTCTTAATGCAGTCACGGGATTCAACATCAAAATCTAAATTTATTTCCTTGTGATCTACTGGAATTCCTTGAAGTAGTTGTGGATGTTTAGCGCACTACTTCCTTAGTTCGAATCCAGCTGATTTTAGAATTGTTGTGATTTCTTTCTGAATTGCGATCACTCCCTGTTAGACAATCATCCACGTAGAAATTATTTTTTAGAGCTTCAGATCCTAAAGGATATTTTAAGCTATTTTCTTTAGCTAGCTGCAACAAACATTTTATGGCTAAATATGGAGCTGCTCTAGTCCCGTAGGTAACAGTATTTAGTTGAAAGAATTTCAACTCCGCCTCTGGATTTTCTCTCCAGATAATTATTTGATATGGTTGATCAGCTGGGCTGATAAAGATCTGCCTGTACATCTTTTGTATGTCTGTCGTAAAGACATATCGTGGCAGCCGGTATCGCAGCAGGACTGTGAAGAGATAATTTTGGATGACAGGCCCTGTATGCATGATATCATTCAGAGATTGACCTGATGACGTTTTTGCTGATGCATCGAACACTACGCGAAGTTTTGTGGTGCTGCTGTCTGCTTTTATGACGCAATGATGTGGGATGAAGTAGCTCATGTTGTTTGATTGTCGGCGGGAAATTTCTCTCATATGCCCAAGCTGCTCATATTCTCTCATGAACTCGACATACGAGTTTTTTAGTTCAATGTTTCTATTTAAACGTCTTTCGAGTGCCATGAATCTATTCACAGCCAACTGCTTTGAGTCTCCTAATGAAGCTGGATTGTCCGTGAAAGGCAGTCTTACCATGAACCTTCCCTCAGGTGTTCTTATTGTGTTATGAGCAAAATGTGCTTCACAGCGTTTTTCTGCTGCTGTGAATTGCGGTTCATTCTTTTCAGTTTCCTCTAATCTCCAAAATTTTTCTAGCAAAGCATGAGTGGGGTCATCATCTGTACTAAATATGACACAAGTAGTTGTATCTTGCTGTACTCCGTCCACTTTACCAGATACTATCCACCCAAACATAGGGTTTTGTAATATGGGTAACTTACTTCCCAAGCTGATTTGTCCGATTGACAAAATTTGGTGAAATAATTCTGCACCCAGTAGTACGTCTATCCTGCCGGTTGATTGAATGTGGGATCGGCCAGCTGAATGTTATCTGGAATCTGCCAAGAGGAAACGTCAAGTTGTAGTGATGGTTGATCGTTGACTAATTTTGGCAACACCAATGCCTCTAGCCGTGTTGCAAATTCATTTATATTTGATCGCATTTCTACATTGATTCTGTGTCTGCATTCCTTTCGGTGAGAACCAATTTCTTCCAATGCGATTGATGCATGTTTTGCTTGGACTCCTAACTGCTTCACCAATCTCTCTGTTACTAGATTGACCTGAGAGACGGAGTCCAATACTGCTCTACATACCCACTGTTTGTAATCAACCGAAGACGAACAGAGCTGAGCAGTACATATTTGCTAAGAGAATCGCCACTTGCTGCCGACAAACTCACTGGCTTGGATGTAACTGTGACAGTCGTTTTGTTACTGGGGGATGGAGAACCTTCATCCTTGGACTCGTCAATGTGTAGAAGGGTGTTATGTGATTTGTTGCACTTCGTATACTTCGTAAAGAGCGGATGTGTTCCAATTTTACATACTTTACATCCTCGTATTCCGTGATTGGTTGAAGTGACTGAGGTACATGATCGTGGTTGTCCATACTTTTCCTTGCGATCAATTACCTCCAATGCCTGAAACTGTGTCTCAAGGAAAACAAAAAAAATCTTTTATGCTGGGCACTTTTGGATTCTTTAGTGATCGTTCATACATCACATGCGTTGATTTGTCTAACTTTCTCAGCAGTAGGTGCAGAAGGATCGGATCCCATGATGACGTCGATATGCCAATACCTTCTAACGACATCAGACACTCATGTGTAGTGTCATGTAAGCTTTTGATGGATGTTACCGATGACGCATTGAATGTTTGTTCCAGCAACCTTTGAATTAGAGTGGAGCACAAAACTCGTATATTGTTATATCTTTCCTTCAACATATTACAGGCAATGTCGTAGTTGTCTTCAGTAAGTGATAGATGCCTTATTAATTTCTCTGCTTCTCCAATGACATTTGTTTTAAGGTACCACATCTTATGCACCTTAGGAAGTTGTTGTTCATGCACTAACTGCGAGAACAAATTGAAGAATTGACGCCATTTAAGGTAATCACCATTAAATTGTGGAATGGTGACTCTCGGTAACCTTAAGGGCTCATCGTTGACAATGGTTGTTGATGTTTGTGCTGTTCTGGATACTAGTTTCATGCGAGTAGCAAGCACCTTTTCTTCGCATGCTAAGTAATCTTCAAAGTTGTATCCAAGTTCGGACGGTTGATCACAGTTCCAATATCTCGTAATTCATGTCTTCAATCTGCTGCCATAACTTATCTATTTGTTGAAGATTCATCTCAAAACACTGCATATTTGCAGTGTTTCCTCTGGAATTCTTGAAATGCCGTCGAGTAGTCACCTCATAGAATTTATCAGCGCATGTTGTCGTCGTAATATTTTGATGACATCTTAGAATATTGATTAACAGATTTCTGGCCCGGCTGTTGAGTAGTCGACTGCCAACTACTGTTGGATTTTGCTTAATAGCTTTCAATTCAGCCTCAAATTCTTTTCGGTATTGTGTGGCTAATCCAGATAGTAATCCTTGGAGAAGTAGTCATGTTGCATTGGGACTTCTGGTAGTGCCTGTATATCTTTGTTTGTGGCAGCAAACCGCGACATTGCTTCCTCTAAATGGTCGATACGCTTTTCATAGTGTTTGGGATCCTGCTTCCTGGTTGCAGGATCCTTTTTATAATTTCTAATGACGTTGGAAATGGACTCTCCTGTTGTTTTCTGATCTGAAACTAATTCTTCAAAAGTCTTCATCTTGTTGTCTGGTGAACGAAAGAGGTGAACGCTGAGCTGATGAACGAAACTAGTAGACGCTAAACTGGTCAGCGGACTGGTGAAAGTTTAATTGATGAACGAACGAATGCTGAACTGGTGGACGAGGTGAATGCTTTTTGCCCACCCGGGGGCGCCAAATGTTCAAATCCGCGTAGGGATTTTGTTTTGTTTGGTTATAGTCCAAGCACATGAACCAGGACTATGGATTGTTTTTCAGATTTGTTGTTTTTAATAGCAGGCACATAAACCTGAACTAAAGATCTGACGTTGAAATACAATTCAGCACTTGAAACTGATTGTATTGGTTTAGATGGTTCAATGCTTACAATCAGCACATAAACTGATACAAGCCAAGAAAATCACTCTTGATGGTTGAAAATAGAATGACATTTATTAATTGAATTGTTCTGCTTTTATATACAATTTTTGCTTATTGTAATAATAATTTTGCTTAATGCAATTGATATTTTTTGGCATTTCATGAACTGCAGTAACCTGTCTGGGTTTATTCTCGGTCAAGCGAAATTGTGTAAGCATAAGCAAAATATGCAGGCATAAACGAAATTACTTAACGACGCTAGCTGACGGCACACGTCGGTCAATTCTGCTGACGCAGCTCATGGAATGACAAAAAGAAATGCACAACTGCGAGAACAAATTGAAGAATTGACGCCATTTAAGGTAATCACCATTAAATTGTGGAATGGTGACTCTCGGTAACCTTAAGGGCTCATCGTTGACAATGGTTGTTGATGTTTGTGCTGTTCTGGATACTAGTTTCATGCGAGTAGCAAGCACCTTTTCTTCGCATGCTAAGTAATCTTCAAAGTTGTATCCAAGTTCGGACGGTTGATCACAGTTCCAATATCTCGTAATTCATGTCTTCAATCTGCTGCCATAAATTATCTATTTGTTGAAGATTCATCTCAAAACACTGCATATTTCCCTCTGGAATTCTTGAAATGCCGTCGAGTAGTCACCTCATAGAATTTATCAGCGCATGTTGTCGTCGTAATATTTTGATGACATCTTCAGAATATTGATTAACAGATTTCTGGCCCGGCTGTTGAGTAGTCGACTGCCAACTACTGTTGGATTTTGCTTAATAGCTTTCAATTCAGCCTCAAATTCTTTTCGGTATTGTGTGGCTAATCCAGATAGTAATCCTTGGAGAAGTAGTCATGTTGCATTGGGACTTCTGGTAGTGCCTGTATATCTTTGTTTGTGGCAGCAAACCGCGACATTGCTTCCTCTAAATGGTCGATACGCTTTTCATAGTGTTTGGGATCCTGCTTCCTGGTTGCAGGATCCTTTTTATAATTTCTAATGACGTTGGAAATGGACTCTCCTGTTGTTTTCTGATCTGAAACTAATTCTTCAAAAGTCTTCATCTTGTTGTCTGGTGAACGAAAGAGGTGAACGCTGAGCTGATGAACGAAACTAGTAGACGCTAAACTGGTCAGCGGACTGGTGAAAGTTTAATTGATGAACGAACGAATGCTGAACTGGTGGACGAGGTGAATCCTTTTTGCCCACCCGGGGGCGCCAAATGTTCAAATCCGCGTAGGGATTTTGTTTTGTTTGGTTATAGTCCAAGCACATGAACCAGGACTATGGATTGTTTTTCAGATTTGTTGTTTTTAATAGCAGGCACATAAACCTGAACTAAAGATCTGACGTTGAAGTACAATTCAGCACTTGAAACTGATTGTATTGGTTTAGATGGTTCAATGCTTACAATCAGCACATAAACTGATACAAGCCAAGAAAATCACTCTTGATGGTTGAAAATAGAATGACATTTATTAATTGAATTGTTCTGCTTTTATATACAATTTTTGCTTATTGTAATAATAATTTTGCTTATTGCAATTGATATTTTTTGGCATTTCATGAACTGCAGTAACCTGTCTGGGTTTATTCTCGGTCAAGCGAAATTGTGTAAGCATAAGCAAAATATGCAGGCATAAACGAAATTACTTAACGACGCTAGCTGACGGCACACGTCGGTCAATTCTGCTGACGCAGCTCATGGAATGACAAAAAGAAATGCACAACGTTAAAAACAAAATACATATGTACATATAAGATTTTAATAATTCTGTTGACAATGGGTTTAATAGAGTAAAATGCAAAGAAAATTTATGATTTTGTACATCCTCCCGCTGCTGACGTCAGAAGTTATGATGATGTCACAAGCTACTCGATCGTTACTGAAAAGTCAGATGATGAGGACTTTCGCCTTTTAGGTGGTACTTCTACAACATTGTCTCTGGATTGATTGGCTGGCTCACTGTTTGGGAACTTATCTTTAACAGGAGTATCTACGTGGTAGTCTTCGATGGGAAATGGAGCTAACCGGTGGATGGGACGCTTAACTATTCCTCCTGCTGTTTTCACTTCAACAACTCGAACTAAATCATCTTCTCCTTTATGAATTTGAGTAATTCTTCCGAGTGGCCAATGAAGTACTGGAGTGTTGTCTTCCTTGATGATTACTACCGCACCTAATTTGATGTTATTGGCTTGTTCTCTCCATTTGTATCTGTGTTGAAGTTCGTTGAGATAATCGCGGGACCACCTTTGCCAGAAATCGTGTTTCACCTGCGATACCGCCTTCCATCTGGTTCCTAAAGTTTCCTTGGTCCCAACAGCTCGTGTGTCCACTTGTGCTGTTAGTGTTTCTCCGGTTAAGAAATGCCCAGGAGTAAGTGCTGTTAGATCATAAGAATCATTAGACATTGGACTGATGGGTCTTGAATTCAAAATTGCCTCAACTTCGACCACAACAGTTTCTAATTCTTCGTACGTCAATGATGCCGCTGCAACACTTCTTAAGAGGAGATGTTTTGCAGATTTGACTGCGGCTTCCCAAAGTCCTCCAAAGTGAGGGGCCCTAGGTGGTATAAAGTGAAACTGAATCCCCTTATCGCTACACATTTTCACAATTTTCTCTTGAGAGGCGGATGAATGAATTGATGTTGTTAATTCAGCAAGCTGGTTTTTTGCTCCAACAAAGTTTGTTGCATTATCGCTATACAGATTTTGACAACGACCCCTACTTCCAATGAATCTTTTAAGAGCTCCTATGAATGCTTCTGTTGTTAAATCACTAACAAGTTCGAGATGAACTGCCTTTGTGGCAAAGCAGCAGAATATGGCTAGATACGCCTTTGTTGGTCGTTTTCCTCGGAGTTTATAATGTATCCAAAATGGTCCACAGTAAACAACTCCTGCATTTATGAATGGGCGTGCTGGTGTCACTCTTGCTGCTGGAAGATTTCCCATTAATTGCTGCAATAACTGTGGCCGCGCCTTAAAACATCGGACACAATGGTGAACTATTGACCTCGCCATGCTGGATGCCTTGACTGGCCAAAAACGCAGTTTTACGTGCGCCACTAATGTTGTTGGACCGCAGTGCATATGTTCTTCGTGTATCATCTGCATTAACAACTTTGTTAACGGGTCATTGTAGGGAAGGCATATCTGGTGCTTGTTTTCATGTGGTAATTTGGATGCATTTAACCTTCCTCCCACTCTCATGATACCGTCCTTGTCTATGAATGGTGCAAGGTTATAAATTGGACTGTTTTTGTTGACGGTTTTATCCTTCTTTAATGCCAGGATTTCTGATTTAAAATCTGCAGCTTGCATTGTTTTGACAATCACCTTCAGCGCCTTGTCCAGTTCGGCTGGAGTAAGTATCCATGAGGTTTCTCGAGTTTGTCGTGTATTTTTTGCATGTTCTCCAAATCGAAACACGTATCCCAAAACTCTTTGTAACTTTCGAAATGAATTTCCATGATTGATAGAATAGATTATCTGTTCTGCATCACTCTGTTTGGTTATCAAAGATGTTGGAGCCCTTCTTCTACCCTCTTCAGTTGTTTTCAGTTTATCCTTGGAGACAGGTTGCAACCAATGTGATTCCTTTCCATGTAGAAAGAATGGTCCGAAAAACCATAAAGTGCACTGAGTAAATGTTCTAGGATCACATCCTCTTGACACTAAGTCTGCTGGATTTTGTTTTGACTCTATATACCGCCATTGCTGGGCAAGTGAAAGAGCTTGAATTTTTGCAATCCTGTTTGCTACAAAGACTTCATACGATGATGAATCTGCATTTATTCATGCAAGGACAACCTCAGAATCTGTCCAATAATATGTATGCTCGCTTCCAAACTTAAGATGTTGTTGAACTCGTGCGGCTAACTGAGCTCCTAGTAGCGCTGCACATAATTCTAGACGTGCAACTGTCTGACGTTGGTGATTGATGGGTGCGACACGTGATTTTGTGCATAAAAGCCTTACAAGTACCCTTCCATCCTGTATTACTGAACGAAGATATATAACAGCACCATACGCCTTTTCTGATGCGTCGGTAAATACATGCAGTTGCCATGATTTTGGTGTTTCATGGTTATAGATGTGACGAATTTACCAATCATTTAACCCCTGGAGCTGGTCTCGAAAGTTCGTCCACGGAGTTTTCAAGTCATGAGGTAGGGCTTCATCCCAAGAGATCTTCAGATTCCACAGCTGTTGTAGGAACACTTTTGCGATGATGGCAACTGGAGCCATAATTCCTAGTGGATCGAATATTCGTGCGACGTCGGAACTGACACTTCTTTTGCTAATTCGGCTGGTGCTGCTGACAGTGTGTCCAGTTTTAATGCAGAAAGAGTCGGCTTTTGGCAACCACGTTAATCCTAGTGTCTTAATGCAGTCACGGGATTCAACATCAAAATCTAAATTTATTTCCTTGTGATCTACTGGAATTCCTTGAAGTAGTTGTGGATGTTTAGCGCACTACTTCCTTAGTTCGAATCCAGCTGATTTTAGAATTGTTGTGATTTCTTTCTGAATTGCGATCACTCCCTGTTAGACAATCATCCACGTAGAAATTATTTTTTAGAGCTTCAGATCCTAAAGGATATTTTAAGCTATTTTCTTTAGCTAGCTGCAACAAACATTTTATGGCTAAATATGGAGCTGCTCTAGTCCCGTAGGTAACAGTATTTAGTTGAAAGAATTTCAACTCCGCCTCTGGATTTTCTCTCCAGATAATTATTTGATATGGTCGATCAGCTGGGCTGATAAAGATCTGCCTGTACATCTTTTGTATGTCTGTCGTAAAGACTTATCGTGGCAGCCGGAATCGCAGCAGGACTGTGAAGAGATAATTTTGGATGACAGGCCCTGTATGCATGATATCATTCAGAGATTGACCTGATGACGTTTTTGCTGATGCATCGAACACTACGCGAAGTTTTGTGGTGCTGCTGTCTGCTTTTATGACGCAATGATGTGGGATGAAGTAGCTCATGTTGTTTGATTGTCGGCGGGAAATTTCTCTCATATGCCCAAGCTGCTCATATTCTCTCATGAACTCGACATACGAGTTTTTTAGTTCAATGTTTCTATTTAAACGTCTTTCGAGTGCCATGAATCTATTCACAGCCAACTGCTTTGAGTCTCCTAATGAAGCTGGATTGTCCGTGAAAGGCAGTCTTACCATGAACCTTCCCTCAGGTGTTCTTATTGTGTTATGAGCAAAATGTGCTTCACAGCGTTTTTCTGCTGCTGTGAATTGCGGTTCATTCTTTTCAGTTTCCTCTAATCTCCAAAATTTTTCTAGCAAAGCATGAGTGGGGTCATCATCTGTACTAAATATGACACAAGTAGTTGTATCTTGCTGTACTCCGTCCACTTTACCAGATACTATCCACCCAAACATAGGGTTTTGTAATATGGGTAACTTACTTCCCAAGCTGATTTGTCCGATTGACAAAATTTGGTGAAATAATTCTGCACCCAGTAGTACGTCTATCCTGCCGGTTGATTGAATGTGGGATCGGCCAGCTGAATGTTATCTGGAATCTGCCAAGAGGAAACGTCAAGTTGTAGTGATGGTTGATCGTTGACTAATTTTGGCAACACCAATGCCTCTAGCCGTGTTGCAAATTCATTTATATTTGATCGCATTTCTACATTGATTCTGTGTCTGCATTCCTTTCGGTGAGAACCAATTTCTTCCAATGCGATTGATGCATGTTTTGCTTGGACTCCTAACTGCTTCACCAATCTCTCTGTTACTAGATTGACCTGAGAGACGGAGTCCAATACTGCTCTACATACCCACTGTTTGTAATCAACCGAAGACGAACAGAGCTGAGCAGTACATATTTGCTAAGAGAATCGCCACTTGCTGCCGACAAACTCACTGGCTTGGATGTAACTGTGACAGTCGTTTTGTTACTGGGGGATGGAGAACCTTCATCCTTGGACTCGTCAATGTGTAGAAGGGTGTTATGTGATTTGTTGCACTTCGTATACTTCGTAAAAAGCGGATGTGTTCCAATTTTACATACTTTACATCCTCGTATTCCGTGATTGGTTGAAGTGACTGAGGTACATGATCGTGGTTGTCCATACTTTTCCTTGCGATCAATTACCTCCAATGCCTGAAACTGTGTCTCAAGGAAAACAAAAAAAATCTTTTATGCTGGGCACTTTTGGATTCTTTAGTGATCGTTCATACATCACATGCGTTGATTTGTCTAACTTTCTCAGCAGTAGGTGCAGAAGGATCGGATCCCATGATGACGTCGATATGCCAATACCTTCTAACGACATCAGACACTCATGTGTAGTGTCATGTAAGCTTTTGATGGATGTTACCGATGACGCATTGAATGTTTGTTCCAGCAACCTTTGAATTAGAGTGGAGCACAAAACTCGTATATTGTTATATCTTTCCTTCAACATATTACAGGCAATGTCGTAGTTGTCTTCAGTAAGTGATAGATGCCTTATTAATTTCTCTGCTTCTCCAATGACATTTGTTTTAAGGTACCACATCTTATGCACCTTAGGAAGTTGTTGTTCATGCACTAACTGCGAGAACAAATTGAAGAATTGACGCCATTTAAGGTAATCACCATTAAATTGTGGAATGGTGACTCTCGGTAACCTTAAGGGCTCATCGTTGACAATGGTTGTTGATGTTTGTGCTGTTCTGGATACTAGTTTCATGCGAGTAGCAAGCACCTTTTCTTCGCATGCTAAGTAATCTTCAAAGTTGTATCCAAGTTCGGACGGTTGATCACAGTTCCAATATCTCGTAATTCATGTCTTCAATCTGCTGCCATAACTTATCTATTTGTTGAAGATTCATCTCAAAACACTGCATATTTGCAGTGTTTCCTCTGGAATTCTTGAAATGCCGTCGAGTAGTCACCTCATAGAATTTATCAGCGCATGTTGTCGTCGTAATATTTTGATGACATCTTAGAATATTGATTAACAGATTTCTGGCCCGGCTGTTGAGTAGTCGACTGCCAACTACTGTTGGATTTTGCTTAATAGCTTTCAATTCAGCCTCAAATTCTTTTCGGTATTGTGTGGCTAATCCAGATAGTAATCCTTGGAGAAGTAGTCATGTTGCATTGGGACTTCTGGTAGTGCCTGTATATCTTTGTTTGTGGCAGCAAACCGCGACATTGCTTCCTCTAAATGGTCGATACGCTTTTCATAGTGTTTGGGATCCTGCTTCCTGGTTGCAGGATCCTTTTTATAATTTCTAATGACGTTGGAAATGGACTCTCCTGTTGTTTTCTGATCTGAAACTAATTCTTCAAAAGTCTTCATCTTGTTGTCTGGTGAACGAAAGAGGTGAACGCTGAGCTGATGAACGAAACTAGTAGACGCTAAACTGGTCAGCGGACTGGTGAAAGTTTAATTGATGAACGAACGAATGCTGAACTGGTGGACGAGGTGAATGCTTTTTGCCCACCCGGGGGCGCCAAATGTTCAAATCCGCGTAGGGATTTTGTTTTGTTTGGTTATAGTCCAAGCACATGAACCAGGACTATGGATTGTTTTTCAGATTTGTTGTTTTTAATAGCAGGCACATAAACCTGAACTAAAGATCTGACGTTGAAATACAATTCAGCACTTGAAACTGATTGTATTGGTTTAGATGGTTCAATGCTTACAATCAGCACATAAACTGATACAAGCCAAGAAAATCACTCTTGATGGTTGAAAATAGAATGACATTTATTAATTGAATTGTTCTGCTTTTATATACAATTTTTGCTTATTGTAATAATAATTTTGCTTAATGCAATTGATATTTTTTGGCATTTCATGAACTGCAGTAACCTGTCTGGGTTTATTCTCGGTCAAGCGAAATTGTGTAAGCATAAGCAAAATATGCAGGCATAAACGAAATTACTTAACGACGCTAGCTGACGGCACACGTCGGTCAATTCTGCTGACGCAGCTCATGGAATGACAAAAAGAAATGCACAACGTTAAAAACAAAATACATATGTACATATAAGATTTTAATAATTCTGTTGACAATGGGTTTAATAGAGTAAAATGCAAAGAAAATTTATGATTTTGTACATCCTCCCCCTGCTGACGTCAGAAGTTATGATGATGTCACAAGCTACTCGATCGTTACTGAAAAGTCAGATGATGAGGACTTTCGCCTTTTAGGTGGTACTTCTACAACATTGTCTCTGGATTGATTGGCTGGCTCACTGTTTGGGAACTTATCTTTAACAGGAGTATCTACGTGGTAGTCTTCGATGGGAAATGGAGCTAACCGGTGGATGGGACGCTTAACTATTCCTCCTGCTGTTTTCACTTCAACAACTCGAACTAAATCATCTTCTCCTTTATGAATTTGAGTAATTCTTCCGAGTGGCCAATGAAGTACTGGAGTGTTGTCTTCCTTGATGATTACTACCGCACCTAATTTGATGTTATTGGCTTGTTCTCTCCATTTGTATCTGTGTTGAAGTTCGTTGAGATAATCGCGGGACCACCTTTGCCAGAAATCGTGTTTCACCTGCGATACCGCCTTCCATCTGGTTCCTAAAGTTTCCTTGGTCCCAACATCTCGTGTGTCCACTTGTGCTGTTAGTGGTTCTCCGATTAAGAAATGCCCAGGAGTAAGTGCTGTTAGATCATTAGGATCATTAGACATTGGACTGATGGGTCTTGAATTCAAAATTGCCTCAACTTCGACCACAACAGTTTCTAATTCTTCGTACGTCAATGATGCCGCTGCAACACTTCTTAAGAGGAGATGTTTTGCAGATTTGACTGCGGCTTCCCAAAGTCCTCCAAAGTGAGGGGCCCTAGGTGGTATAAAGTGAAACTGAATCCCCTTATCGCTACACATTTTCACAATTTTCTCTTGAGAGGCGGATGAATGAATTGATGTTGTTAATTCAGCAAGCTGGTTTTTTGCTCCAACAAAGTTTGTTGCATTATCGCTATACAGATTTTGATAACGACCCCTACTTCCAATGAATCTTTTAAGAGCTCCTAGGAATGCTTCTGTTGTTAAATCACTAACAAGTTCGAGATGAACTGCCTTTGTGGCAAAGCAGCAGAATATGGCTAGATACGCCTTTGTTGGTCGTTTTCCTCGGAGTTTATAATGTATCCAAAATGGTCCACAGTAAACAACTCCTGCATTTATGAATGGGCGTGCTGGTGTCACTCTTGCTGCTGGAAGATTTCCCATTAATTGCTGCAATAACTGTGGCCGCGCCTTAAAACATCGGACACAATGGTGAACTATTGACCTCGCCATGCTGGATGCCTTGACTGGCCAAAAACGCAGTTTTACGTGCGCCACTAATGTTGTTGGACCGCAGTGCATATGTTCTTCGTGTATCATCTGCATTAACAACTTTGTTAACGGGTCATTGTAGGGAAGGCATATCTGGTGCTTGTTTTCATGTGGCAATTTGGATGCATTTAACCTTCCTCCCACTCTCATGATACCGTCCTTGTCTATGAATGGTGCAAGGTTATAAATTGGACTGTTTTTGTTGACGGTTTTATCCTTCTTTAATGCCAGGATTTCTGATTTAAAATCTGCAGCTTGCATTGTTTTGACAATCACCTTCAGCGCCTTGTCCAGTTCGGCTGGAGTAAGTATCCATGAGGTTTCTCGAGTTTGTCGTGTATTTTTTGCATGTTCTCCAAATCGAAACACGTATCCCAAAACTCTTTGTAACTTTCGAAATGAATTTCCATGATTGATAGAATAGATTATCTGTTCTGCATCACTCTGTTTGGTTATCAAAGATGTTGGAGCCCTTCTTCTACCCTCTTCAGTTGTTTTCAGTTTATCCTTGGAGACAGGTTGCAACCAATGTGATTCCTTTCCATGTAGAAAGAATGGTCCGAAAAACCATAAAGTGCACTGAGTAAATGTTCTAGGATCACATCCTCTTGACACTAAGTCTGCTGGATTTTGTTTTGACTCTATATACCGCCATTGCTGGGCAAGTGAAAGAGCTTGAATTTTTGCAATCCTGTTTGCTACAAAGACTTCATACGATGATGAATCTGCATTTATCCATGCAAGAACAACCTCAGAATCTGTCCAATAATATGTATGCTCGCTTCCAAACTTAAGATGTTGTTGAACTCGTGCGGTTAACTGAGCTCCTAGTAGCGCTGCACATAATTCTAGACGTGCAACTGTCTGACGTTGGTGATTGATGGGTGCGACACGTGATTTTGTGCATAAAAGCCTTACAAGTACCCTTCCATCCTGTATTACTGAACGAAGATATATAACAGCACCATACGCCTTTTCTGATGCGTCGGTAAATACATGCAGTTGCCATGATTTTGGTGTTTCATGGTTATAGATGTGACGAATTTACCAATCATTTAACCCCTGGAGCTGGTCTCGAAAGTTCGTCCACGGAGTTTTCAAGTCATGAGGTAGGGCTTCATCCCAAGAGATCTTCAGATTCCACAGCTGTTGTAGGAACACTTTTGCGATGATGGCAACTGGAGCCATAATTCCTAGTGGATCGAATATTCGTGCGACGTCGGAACTGACACTTCTTTTGCTAATTCGGCTGGTGCTGCTGACAGTGTGTCCAGTTTTAATGCAGAAAGAGTCGGCTTTTGGCAACCACGTTAATCCTAGTGTCTTAATGCAGTCACGGGATTCAACATCAAAATCTAAATTTATTTCCTTGTGATCTACTGGAATTCCTTGAAGTAGTTGTGGATGTTTAGCGCACTACTTCCTTAGTTCGAATCCAGCTGATTTTAGAATTGTTGTGATTTCTTTCTGAATTGCGATCACTCCCTGTTAGACAATCATCCACGTAGAAATTATTTTTTAGAGCTTCAGATCCTAAAGGATATTTTAAGCTATTTTCTTTAGCTAGCTGCAACAAACATTTTATGGCTAAATATGGAGCTGCTCTAGTCCCGTAGGTAACAGTATTTAGTTGAAAGAATTTCAACTCCGCCTCTGGATTTTCTCTCCAGATAATTATTTGATATGGTCGATCAGCTGGGCTGATAAAGATCTGCCTGTACATCTTTTGTATGTCTGTCGTAAAGACTTATCGTGGCAGCCGGAATCGCAGCAGGACTGTGAAGAGATAATTTTGGATGACAGGCCCTGTATGCATGATATCATTCAGAGATTGACCTGATGACGTTTTTGCTGATGCATCGAACACTACGCGAAGTTTTGTGGTGCTGCTGTCTGCTTTTATGACGCAATGATGTGGGATGAAGTAGCTCATGTTGTTTGATTGTCGGCGGGAAATTTCTCTCATATGCCCAAGCTGCTCATATTCTCTCATGAACTCGACATACGAGTTTTTTAGTTCAATGTTTCTATTTAAACGTCTTTCGAGTGCCATGAATCTATTCACAGCCAACTGCTTTGAGTCTCCTAATGAAGCTGGATTGTCCGTGAAAGGCAGTCTTACCATGAACCTTCCCTCAGGTGTTCTTATTGTGTTATGAGCAAAATGTGCTTCACAGCGTTTTTCTCCTGCTGTGAATTGCGGTTCATTCTTTTCAGTTTCCTCTAATCTCCAAAATTTTTCTAGCAAAGCATGAGTGGGGTCATCATCTGTACTAAATATGACACAAGTAGTTGTATCTTGCTGTACTCCGTCCACTTTACCAGATACTATCCACCCAAACATAGGGTTTTGTAATATGGGTAACTTACTTCCCAAGCTGATTTGTCCGATTGACAAAATTTGGTGAAATAATTCTGCACCCAGTAGTACGTCTATCCTGCCGGTTGATTGAATGTGGGATCGGCCAGCTGAATGTTATCTGGAATCTGCCAAGAGGAAACGTCAAGTTGTAGTGATGGTTGATCGTTGACTAATTTTGGCAACACCAATGCCTCTAGCCGTGTTGCAAATTCATTTATATTTGATCGCATTTCTACATTGATTCTGTGTCTGCATTCCTTTCGGTGAGAACCAATTTCTTCCAATGCGATTGATGCATGTTTTGCTTGGACTCCTAACTGCTTCACCAATCTCTCTGTTACTAGATTGACCTGAGAGCCGGAGTCCAATACTGCTCTACATACCCACTGTTTGTAATCAACCGAAGACGAACAGAGCTGAGCAGTACATATTTGCTAAGAGAATCGCCACTTGCTGCCGACAAACTCACTGGCTTGGATGTAACTGTGACAGTCGTTTTGTTACTGGGGGATGGAGAACCTTCATCCTTGGACTCGTCAATGTGTAGAAGGGTGTTATGTGATTTGTTGCACTTCGTATACTTCGTAAAGAGCGGATGTGTTCCAATTTTACATACTTTACATCCTCGTATTCCGTGATTGGTTGAAGTGACTGAGGTACATGATCGTGGTTGTCCATACTTTTCCTTGCGATCAATTACCTCCAATGCCTGAAACTGTGTCTCAAGGAAAACAAAAAAAATCTTTTATGCTGGGCACTTTTGGATTCTTTAGTGATCGTTCATACATCACATGCGTTGATTTGTCTAACTTTCTCAGCAGTAGGTGCAGAAGGATCGGATCCCATGATGACGTCGATATGCCAATACCTTCTAACGACATCAGACACTCATGTGTAGTGTCATGTAAGCTTTTGATGGATGTTACCGATGACGCATTGAATGTTTGTTCCAGCAACCTTTGAATTAGAGTGGAGCACAAAACTCGTATATTGTTATATCTTTCCTTCAACATATTACAGGCAATGTCGTAGTTGTCTTCAGTAAGTGATAGATGCCTTATTAATTTCTCTGCTTCTCCAATGACATTTGTTTTAAGGTACCACATCTTATGCACCTTAGGAAGTTGTTGTTCATGCACTAACTGCGAGAACAAATTGAAGAATTGACGCCATTTAAGGTAATCACCATTAAATTGTGGAATGGTGACTCTCGGTAACCTTAAGGGCTCATCGTTGACAATGGTTGTTGATGTTTGTGCTGTTCTGGATACTAGTTTCATGCGAGTAGCAAGCACCTTTTCTTCGCATGCTAAGTAATCTTCAAAGTTGTATCCAAGTTCGGACGGTTGATCACAGTTCCAATATCTCGTAATTCATGTCTTCAATCTGCTGCCATAAATTATATATTTGTTGAAGATTCATCTCAAAACACTGCATATTTCCCTCTGGAATTCTTGAAATGCCGTCGAGTAGTCACCTCATAAAATTTATCAGCGCATGTTGTCGTCGTAATATTTTGATGACATCTTAGAATATTGATTAACAGATTTCTGGCCCGGCTGTTGAGTAGTCGACTGCCAACTACTGTTGGATTTTGCTTAATAGCTTTCAATTCAGCCTCAAATTCTTTTCGGTATTGTGTGGCTAATCCAGATAGTAATCCTTGGAGAAGTAGTCATGTTGCATTGGGACTTCTGGTAGTGCCTGTATATCTTTGTTTGTGGCAGCAAACCGCGACATTGCTTCCTCTAAATGGTCGATACGCTTTTCATAGTGTTTGGGATCCTGCTTCCTGGTTGCAGGATCCTTTTTATAATTTCTAATGACGTTGGAAATGGACTCTCCTGTTGTTTTCTGATCTGAAACTAATTCTTCAAAAGTCTTCATCTTGTTGTCTGGTGAACGAAAGAGGTGAACGCTGAGCTGATGAACGAAACTAGTAGACGCTAAACTGGTCAGCGGACTGGTGAAAGTTTAATTGATGAACGAACGAATGCTGAACTGGTGGACGAGGTGAATCCTTTTTGCCCACCCGGGGGCGCCAAATGTTCAAATCCGCGTAGGGATTTTGTTTTGTTTGGTTATAGTCCAAGCACATGAACCAGGACTATGGATTGTTTTTCAGATTTGTTGGTTTTAATAGCAGGCACATAAACCTGAACTAAAGATCTGACGTTGAAGTACAATTCAGCACTTGAAACTGATTGTATTGGTTTAGATAGTTCAATGCTTACAATCAGCACATAAACTGATACAAGCCCAGAAAATCACTCTTGATGGTTGAAAATAGAATGACATTTATTAATTGAATTGTTCTGCTTTTATATACAATTTTTGCTTATTGGAATAATAATTTTTACTTATTGCAATTGATATTTTTTGGCATTTCATGAACTGCAGTAAACTGTCTGGGTTTATTCTCGGTCAAGCGAAATTGTGTAAGCATAAGCGAAATATGCAGGCATAAACGAAATTACTTAACGACGCTAGCTGACGGCACACGTCGGTCAATTCTGCTGACGCAGCTCATGGAATGACAAAAAGAAATGCACAACGTTAAAAACAAAATACATATGTACATATATGATTTTAATAATTCTGTTGACAATGGGTTTAATAGAGTAAAATGCAAAGAAAATTTATGATTTTGTACAGTTAGCATATGACAGAATTTCGGAATTAATATCAGAAATACATCAATCGTATGGCTTACATGATTCCAGGATTGTAGCTATAGTCACAGACAATGGATCAAATTTCTGCAAAGCGTTTCGGGAGTTTGGTGTGGATGCTGACAACGCAAACCACGAAGAAGATATAATTTTCAATACTATAGCATCAACGATGAACTAAAGAAGGCGAATAAGATTGGCTAAACATATTAAAAATGGCTGGCACAGCCATACAATGAGTTTGATCACAGGTGCAGATTTAACATCAAGCCTAAAGCAGGACATTTAGCTGTACGAGAGGCATAAACAGGTAACATGGAAGTCAAGTTACAATTAAAAGTAAATACCTAAATGTTTTTCAAACATTTTTGTTATTTACATGAATAACTTAAGTTTTTACTAAATGCACCAAACTATGGACAAAAGCTGATAAACCAAAATCTTCGGAAATAATCCAGCAAGAGCTGCAGATGTCCTTCAATTACCCAGTTATTACCAGATGGAATTCTGTGTATAACGCAGTGAAAAAACTTCTCACGGTAGAAGACAATTTGTCGCCGACGCAACAAAGGCGCATTCACCGGCGCATTCATCGACGCATTCACCAACGCGACACCAGCGTGTTCACCAGTACGACATCTGCGTTCATCGGCGCACAGCAGCAAATTCATCGGCGCATTCACCAGTACGACACCAGCGTTCATCGGCGCACAGCAGCGCATTCATCGGCGCATTTACCGGCGCATTCATCGGCGCATTCACCAGCACATTCACCGGCGCATTCATCTGCGCATTCACCGGCGCATTCGCAAGCGCATTCACCAACGCCACACCAGCGCGTTTACCAGTACGACACCAGCGTTCATCGGCGCACAGCAGCGACTTCATCGGCGCATTCACCAGTACGACACCATCGTTCATCGGCGCATAACAGCGCATTCATCGGCGCATTCATCGGCGCATTCATCGGCGCATTCATCGGCGCATTCATCGGCGCATTCACCAGCGCATTCACCGGCGCAACAAAGACGCATTCACCGGCGCGACAAAGACGCATTCATCGGCGCATTCCCCGGCGCATTAATCGGCGCATTCACCGGCGCATTCATCGGCGCATTCACCAGCGCATTCACCGGCGCATTCACCAACGCGACACCAGTGCGTTCACCAGTACGACCCCAGCGTTCATCGACGCATTCATCGGCGCACAGCAGCGCGTTCACCACGGTTTCGACACGACCCCCCTGCGTTTCCCGACCGACAACATTGTATGGTGCGCACCTTCCTGCGGCCGCACACCCAGCAAAATAGGTACTCCGGGTTTCGGCATTCTCTCTTGCTGTGTCCGCCTTGTCCACATCGATAACATGCACTCCGGGTGTCGATGAAGTCTTCCACTTGCCTGAAACGCTGTCGTGTGTCGCCCCCGCCCCCTCTGTGGGTTCAACACCTGTGTTCCTTCGTCATCTTGGAGGCATTCCAGCTCTAGGGCAATTGCCGTCAGTTCTTTCAGATCGACGAAGTCCTTGCGCCTTATGTGTCTTTGCAGCTCGGTGCGCGAATTGCGATAAATTCGTTCCAGCTTCTGTTCTCTGGTGTATTCGGCGTGTCTCATCAGGTCTTGGATGGCTACTACATAGTCCTTGAAAGGTTCCTTCGGTTTCTGCCGACGTGCTTTGATAGCGTCGTGCAGCTGCTCGAAATAGCGGCCCGGGAGGAAGAATGTCAGGAAGTCCCTCTTGAATGTGGCCCATTCCATCCACTGCTCATCATTATTTCGATACCACATTAAGGCCATGTCCGACAGTAGCTCCGGCATAGTCCTCGAAAGTAAATTGGGATTGATACCGTCTGACCTGGCTGATTTCTCGACTCGTTCGATAAATCCTATGGGGTCGTCTCTGCCGTTGTATCGTGCCGACCACTTTCGTACTTTGTCCATCACTTGCTCGCTAGTCATGCTAGGGCTAGTGGTCTTTGAAGATCCTGACGGTGCTTCTGATCTGATTCTAGGTGGAGCAGGGCTTGTGGTCCTGGTCTGTGTCGACGCCTTTATGTTGGTTGGGCCGGGAGCGCTGCCTGAGGGGTGCACTGTTAGTTCATCTGTCTTCGTTTTAATAGGGTTAGGGCTTGTGGCCTTTACTGGTGTCGGGGTCTTCCTTGTGTATGTTGCCTGCATCTCCTCTAGACGCTTCGTATCTTCCGTCGAATGTGTGCCTGAGTTAATGAAGGCCACCAGGGTCTTCCTTAGTTCGTCCACGGTACTGAATTCTGTGAGTCCGAATTCCGAGCAGGCTGCCAGAAGCTGATCCTTGCTTAAGTGGTAAATCCAATTTGTAGAAACCATTTTGCTGAATTGCTGAGATATAACGTGTAGTTTTGACTAAGATTCGTTTGTATTTCTTGGATGTCGAGTGCTTTTGTGAATTTATTGTACCCGCTCGGGCGCCATCTGTAACGTTGCTCTTGCCAGGGTCTGACTCAGCGAGTTCGACCAGAGGTCCGTCCACAGAAAAATTTGTACTTTGTTGGAACAAAATAAATTCACTTTATTTTCTAAATCTCATTCTTAGTCTAAATATTAATGTATTGCTGGTGACTTCGTTGGTAACCACGTTGGTGACGGCGTCGCTGTACACCGGTGACGGTGCCGATGTACACTGGTGGATGCGTCGGTGTACGCTTGTGGTTGCGTCGATGTGTGCCTGGTGTATGCTTCGGGGTGTGCCGCTATTGCGTCGGCGAACGCGCTTCGGTGCGCCGGTGAATGCGCTGCTGTTACGTCGGCGAACGCTCTGCTGTGCGTCGGTGAATGCGCTGCTGTTGCATCGGTCAACGCGCTGCTGTGCGCCTGTGAATGCGCTGCTGTTGCGTCGGTGAATGCGCCGATGAATGCTGGTGTCGCACTGGTGAAAGCGCTGGCGAATGCGCCGATGACTGCGCTGGTGAATGCGCCGATGAATGCGCTGCTGAATGCGCCTTTGTTGCGCCGGTGAATGCGCTGGTGAATGCGCCGGTGAATGCGCTGGTGAATGCGCCGATGAATGCGCTGCTGTGCGCCGATGAACGCTGGTGTCGTACTGGTGAATGCGCCGATGAAGTCGCTGCTGTGCGCCGATGAACGCTGGTGTCGTACTGGTGAACGCGCTGGTGTGGCGTTGGTGAATGCGCCGATGAATGCGCCGGTGAATGCGCTGGTGAATGCGCCGGTGAATGCGCTGCTGTGCGCCGATGAACGCTGGTGTCGTACTGGTGAATGCGCCGATGAATTTGCTGCTGTGCGCCGATGAACGCAGATGTCGTACTGGTGAACGCGCTGGTGTCGCGTTGGTGAATGCGCCGATGAATGCGCCGGTGAATACGCCTTTGTTGCGCCGGTGAATGCGCTGGTGAATGCGCCGATGAATGCGCTGGTGAATGCGCCGGTGAATGCGCCGATGAATGCGCCGATGAATGCGCTGCTGTACGCCGATGAACGCTGGTGTCGTACTGGTGAACGCGCTGGTATCGCGTTGGTGAATGCGCTGGCGAATGCGCCGATGAATGCGTTAGTGAATGCGCCGATGAGTGCGCCTTTGTTGCGCCGGTGAACGCTCTGCTGTGCGCCGGTGAATGCGCTGCTTGTCGGTCCGGAAACGCAGGGGGTCGTGTCGAAACCGAGGCAAGACGGGACTCAGCCAACCAGCGCCACAACGCCCGATGCCTCAACCATCGACCATGCCACGCCAGCCACAGCCAACACAAAGGACCGATCGTCCTTAGAGTGGCAATGGGATCGCCACACAAAGAATTTTATTAGTGATACCCTGTCTGAGCTAATCTGGACACCAGATATACGGCTGTCAACGCCGCTCACGATCTGTTTGGCCGACGAAAGGACCACGACCATAACTGAGTCACTCATGGTCCCGATACGCTTCAGTGGCACAGAATACAAAACACAGTTGTACATATTACCAAATGCGATTGATGACCTCATTCTGGGATTAGACTTTCTCAAAAAGTCCAAAACAAAGATCACCATCGGGGGGCGCACAATGGAACTTTCAACAGACACCGAAGAAGCCATATCGCCGCGATGTCCAATGGTTCGTAACGACGAAGGTAACACTGACACAAAGATCTCCGAATTTCTGGTCCACGAACTCAAAGCCTTCGAAGCAATAAAGGGCACCACCAACATCGCCTCTCACCGAATAATCATGCAAGATGACCGACCCATTAAGCACCGATACTTCCCTCGGAACCCGGCCATGCAAGCGGTAATAAATAACCAGATCAACGAAATGCTGCGGAACGGTCACATTGAGCCGTCTAAAAGCCCTTACAGTGCACCAATTGTGCTGGTGAGGAAGAAAAACAACAAATGGAGGCTCTGTGTCGATTATCGCCAACTAAATGCCAAGGCTGTGCCAGACGCTTACCCTCTACCCCGCATACAGCATATCCTCGATCAACTTCGGAATGCCAAGGTCATCACTACGTTGGATTTAAAGAACGGATACTGGCAGATCCCGCTGGAGGAATCCAGCAAGCAGTATACAGCGTGCTCTCGACAGTCATCGCACCAGATCTGGAACCGAACGCATTCGCCTACTTGGACGATATCATCGTCACCGGAGAGTCCGTCGAACATCATGTGGACAATCTACTCGATGTCCTGAAACGCCTGAGGGCAGCCAATCTACGAATAAATCCAGAGAAATGCGAATTCTTCAAGAAGGAGATCCGCTATTTGGGCCACTTGGTCACGTCGGATGGTATCCAAACGGATCCCGATAAAATCATCGCCATTCAAGGACTCCAGCCGCCAACTACTATAAAGGAATTACGACGATGCCTGGGAGTAACATCGTGGTATCGCCGATTTCTCCAACATCGTCCAACCACTGACATCACTACTAAGAAAAGGTAAACGATGGGTTTGGGGCCCTGAACAACAGGAGGCCTTTGAATGCCTCAAACGGAAGTTGACACAGGCACCAGTACTCGCCGTGCCGGATTTTACCCAGCGCTTCACGCTCCAGACGGATGCCAGCACCCATTGGCTTGGGGTTGTACCACATTGAAGCGATTGTGTGGGGCATTAGGAAGATGCGACAATATCTGGAGGGCTATCAATTCACGATCATTACGGACCACCTCGCCCTCAAGTGGCTCTATAGAGAGGCCATCAGGACGACTCGCCCACTGGGCGCTGGAGGTCCAACAATATAGGTTCGATATCCAATATCGGAAAGGGCAGCAAAACGTGGTCGCTGACGCATTGTCGCGCGACGACTGCACTTGAAAACCAACCTTGTGCATGGCTTGAGCGGAAGAAGATGGAAGTATAACAGGAACCTGGAAAGCACACGGACTACGTCATCAAAGCTGAGCAGCTCTACCTCTATATCCAAAGGCGGGTCGGACGCGAAGAAGGGGTTTCATGGAAATTGTGCGTGCCAACACCCCAAAGACGGCTAGTATTGTCCGATAACCACGATTAACCGACGGCGGGACACTTTGGCGTATTCAAAACCATTCAGCGCTTAGCACAACGCTACTAATGGCCAGGAATGTTTCGAGACGCCAGTAGCTACGTACGCAGCTGTATGTCCTGTCAGAAGTACAAGCCAGAACAGCAGAAAGCGGCTGGAAAAATGGTCACGCAGATCGCAGAGGAGCCGTGGACCACCGTCTGTGTGGACTTCGTGGGACCGTTACCGAGGTCATCCCACGGGAACACGGTCATGGTCGTGTTTGTGGACAAGTTCTCCAGATGACAGAAATCGCGCCAGTACGAGCCGCGACCGCCGAAAGCGCCAGAAAAGCCTTCAGGGAACGGATATTGGCACGGTTCGGGGTCCCCAAAGTGCTCATATCCGATAATGGCACCCAATTCACCAGCCCTTCGTTTCAGAAGTATCTCCAACAACTGGGAGTACGACAGCAATTTACCGCCGCATATACCCCACAAGAAAACGCGACCGGAAGGGCTAACCGCACAATCAAAACCTTGGTCGCTCAGCTAGCCGAGAATGACCACCGGAAATGGGATGAGAGGTTACCGGAAGTCACCCTGGCCATGAACACGGGCGTATCGGAAAAAACCAGGTATAGCCCAGCCTACTTGGTACAGGGCCGCGAACCCAGGCTGCCCGCTTCATTATACGACGAAGTCATATAATGCATACCGCCTGGGAAGCGGCGGTACGAACCAGAGCCCGGAGGATAAGGCAGGAAACCTGAAAGAAATTTTCCAAATAGTTCACCGGAATCTCGAGAAGGCCTCAAGAACACAGGCCAACCATTATAATCTGCGACGACGCTCATGGAAACCCATGAATGGACAGCAAGTATTGGTCAGGCAGCACCCCCTCTCGAAAGCAGAAGAAGGTTATGCGGCAAAGTTGGCACCGAAATATGAAGGACCCTACCAGGTTATCGGCTTTCTCTCACCCGTAATCGCTCATGGAAACCCATGATTGGAGGTACAGTATAAAAGAGTAAAAAAGGAGGGAGAGGCTGAACCGCGCAGAGCCCACCTCAGCGAGCTCAAAAAATATCGCAGCGCTAACGACCACAACGAAGGAGAGAGCCAGTAAACCTCACCCAAGTAACTTCCAGGCGAAGACAACGACATACCATCATTCAGTGATCACACTTCAAACCGAAAGGACGTGTCTCAAGTCAACCTGGATAGCGAAATCAACAACAAACAACAGCGACGACAACAGCAAAAGCGACGACAACAAAACAATAACGAAAACAGCTACAACAACAATAACGATAACCAGGATGGATAACTCGATACTCTTGGGGCTCGAATGGTCAGAGAGTTGAGGACCGAAGGGAAGACTACGCGTGCGCCGTGCAACCCCGGAGTTGGAGGCCGGACCCAGCCAATCCAAGCAAATACGGCCGACACCGACGGTACATGCGAGCGTCCGAGAAACTCCAAGGGAGGGAGCCGCAGAGGAGGAACAACATGTGCTCGTCCCACCAACAACGGGCGGCATCAAGGTCATGACGTGGGATTATGAACGCCTGGCTTGCGGCCAACAGCTAAACGACACGTTGGTCAACTTCTTTCTGAAGTGGCTCTGGACCGGCCGCATATACCCCACAAGAAAACGCGACCGGAAGGGCTAACCGCACAATCAAAACCTTGGTCGCTCAGCTAGCCGAGAATGACCACCGGAAATGGGATGAGAGGTTACCGGAAGTCACCCAGCGAGCTCAAAAAATATCGCAGCGCTAACGACCACAACGAAGGAGAGAGCCAGTAAACCTCACCCAAGTAACTTCCAGGCGAAGACAACGACATACCATCATTCAGTGATCACACTTCAAACCGAAAGGACGTGTCTCAAGTCAACCTGGATAGCGAAATCAACAACAAACAACAGCGACGACAACAGCAAAAGCGACGACAACAAAACAATAACGAAAACAGCTACAACAACAATAACGATAACCAGGATGGATAACTCGATACTCTTGGGGCTCGAATGGTCAGAGAGTTGAGGACCGAAGGGAAGACTACGCGTGCGCCGTGCAACCCCGGAGTTGGAGGCCGGACCCAGCCAATCCAAGCAAATACGGCCGACACCGACGGTACATGCGAGCGTCCGAGAAACTCCAAGGGAGGGAGCCGCAGAGGAGGAACAACATGTGCTCGTCCCACCAACAACGGGCGGCATCAAGGTCATGACGTGGGATTATGAACGCCTGGCTTGCGGCCAACAGCTAAACGACACGTTGGTCAACTTCTTTCTGAAGTGGCTCTGGAAGGAAGTGGTACCAGCAGCGTCCAGAGAGCAAACCTACGTGTTCGACACGTTCTTCGTCCAACGGCTGTTACGGGTCCCAGACCAGACCCATGAGGAAAGACACCAGGGCTTACGGCGGTGGGTCAGGAAGGTGGACCTGTTCCAGCTACGACACATTGTCGTACCGGTCGTCCGAAACGAACATTGGTACGCCATAATTTGTACCAACATGGACATGGTGGCAGACAATGATGGAACCCCGCGACGTCCAGCCATGGTGGTCATAGACTCCTTTGCGAACCAACCACGGACCTTGGTCGTAGATATGGTTCGCCAGTTCCTTCGTCTGGAGTACCAGGCCAGGGTCAGTCCGCAGGGAGGAGCCCAATTCCACGAAGACCGTCTTCCGTGGATCTACGCAGAGGTCCCGCAACAAACCAACGGGTGGGACTGTGGAGCGTACCTTCTCCACTATGTAAGGAGGTACTTCGAAAGGCCGGGAGTAGACTTCAACGCCCAGGAGGAAGAGAAGTGGGGAAATGGTAGAAGTGCCGACAGAACCCATTGAGGCGTTGCCAGGTTGATAAGAGTACACGCAGGGCAACAAACTTTCCCGAGGTGAGCACTAGCAGCGACGATAGCAGCGGTGAGGACAGCAGCAGCAACGATAGCAGCGGTGAGGACAGCAGTAGCGACGATAGCAGCGGTGAGGACAGCAGCAGCGACGATAGCAACGGTGAGGACAGCAGCAGCGAGTATAGCAGCAGCGAGGACAGCAGCAGCGGTAACGGCGGTAATAGGAGCGACGGCCAGAAATTAACGCTAGCCAGCCGCCGGCCGGAACGGTGGACACACAAAACCTATCGACAGAGCCAACGCCATCGACAAACAACCGCGGTCCCCCGGAAGGCATTCCGTTGGAAAAATGGCCGAGGAGCTGCGCGACCAGGTTGAGGCGGCAAAGGAACATGCAAATAGTCGCGCCCGTTTTCTGACCACGGTAGACGGACTGATGTATCAAGTATACATTCACCGATCCGGGAAGACTCAAGTCTTTCTTTGTCACCCAAAATAAGGGGGGAATGTGACGCGTTACCAGCACCACGCCACAAACCACTGAAGAATAATAATAAATACATACTAAATAAAATATAATAATAATATAATAATGAAAATGAATTTAATACTCCCATGGAGGGAAGCTTAGGATAAGTTATAGAATAGGTTAAAATGAAGTCCATGAATTAAATTAATTTTGAAAAAAAAGAAGGAAAGGAAAACTTAGAAGTACGGGCAACTCTGGCACAGAAACCGAGCACCTGACAACCCCGAAACAACAGGTGCACGGTTGCATTTATAGTACGTTTACATCAGTGGTGTCCAAACACATACTATTACAATTGATCGTGTTTTGGAAATTTTTGACACTCAGCACTGAGAAAAATAGATGCGCTGAAACACAAATCATGGATTTTTTTTTTGGATTTATGTTTGTTTGCACACTACATTTTTGGATTATTGCAACAGATAAATCAGAAAATATTTCTTCCCGTTCTTTCCCGGAATACAAAATATAGTCAGAACGCATACTATAATAGTGTCTTTTCAAAGAATATCTATTTGTTTTGATAAGTGAAGTAAAGCAAACCAAGCATTGTGCTTCATTGAATTCATTACAAATACATAAAAATTCGATTTGATACTTTAAATCAATCATTTTATTTTTTATTAAATAATATAATTTTTTGGGTGTAGCATAATCAAATAAGCGCAGCATAGAGTCCTACTTCATTGATGGTTTGATGAGTACTGACGTATTTCGGCAAATACTCTCAATGTGTAGTATACATATTATGCCACTCAAAAAATGAGTGCCCAAATGGCTGCTCTTGGACATCACTGATTTACATCGACCTCGAATGAGAATATTGAATCAGTCATTCGCAAACCGTTTACATCGCATACTTACATACATACTTTCTCATTCGTTTTTACAGAACCATCAGCTGTTCTGAAAAATCTATTGAAAATAATTTACAACATAGTCAAATAATTTATTGATTGCGAAAAATGGAAGAATTAACAAAAACAGCATTATTAATTTCAACTATGCAAACAGAAAGTCTTGCAACAATTTGTAACGCCGATTTTATACATTTGTATACATTTAAATTGGAATTCACTATTCATTACAAATAACGTTTCCTTTATGTTAATGTGGGTTGTCGCCACACTTGTAAAACGTGTAAAACAGCTGATTGCAATTATTTGCCTTCCATTTCCACTGTTTTTGTTTTGGGAATTTTTTGATCCCAGCTATAGGGTGTTTCAAAATCTTTATTTTGTTCTCATTCGATTCTCTTTCAAAACGAATGAGATGGATTCTCATTTGTCAAATCGTATGGAAATTATTCTCATTCGGCTTCTCATTCGCGAAGTCTGACGCGAATGAGTCATTCGAGGTCGATGTACTATAAACGTAGTATTACGCCTGCCTACAGCTTCCTCCTATTTCCCCTTTCCCCTCGCTGCTACACACAACACACCGAAATATTCAGCAGCGCATTCATCGGCGCATTCATCGGCGCATTCATCGGCGCATTCATCGGCGCATTCACCAGCGCATTCACCAGCGCATTCACCATCGCATTCACCGGCGCAACAAAGGCGCATTCATCGGCGCATTCACCGGCGCAATCATCGGCGCAATCATCGGCGCAATCATCGGCGCATTCACCAGCGCATTCACCAACGCATTCGCGCATTCACCAGCGCATTCACCAGCGCATTCACGGGCGCATTCATTGGCGCATTCGCCAGTGCATTCAACAACGCGACACCAGCGCGTTCACCAGTACGACACCAGCATTCATCGGCGTACAGCGGCGCATTCATCGGCGCGTTCATCGGCGCATTCACCAGCGCATTCATCAGCGCATTCATCGGCGAATTCATCGGCGCATTCACAAGCGCATTCACCGGCGCAACAAAGGCGCATTTACCGGCGCATTCATCGACGCATTCACCAACGCGACACCAGCGCGTTCACCATTACGACATCTGCGTTCATCGGCGCACAGCAGCAAATTCATCGGCGCATTCACCAGTACGACACCAGCGTTCATCGGCGCACAGCAGCACATTCATCGGCGCATTCACCGGCGCATTCATCGGCGCATTCACCAGCGCATTCACCGGCGCATTCATCGGCGTATTCGCCAGCGCATTCACCAACGCGACACCAACGCGATACCAGCGCGACACCAGCGTTCATCGGCGCACAGCAGCGCATTCACCAGTACGACACCAGCGTTCATCGGCGCACAGCAGCGAATTCATCGGCGCATTCACCGACGCATTCATCGGCGCATTCACCGGCGTACTCGCCAGCGTATTCGCCAGCGCATTCACCAACGCGACACCAGCGCATTCACCAACGCGACACCAGCGCGTTCACCAGTACGACTCCAGCGTTCATCGGCGCACAGCAGCGCATTCATCGGCGCATTCACCGGCGCATTCATCGGCGCATTCACCGGCGCGCTGGCCAAAGTATTCGCCAGCGCATTCACCAACGCGACACCAGCGCATTCACCAGTACGACACCACCGTTCATCGGCGCACAGCAGCGAATTCATCGGCGCATTCACCGACGCATTCATCGGCGCATTCACCGGCGTACTCGCCAGCGTATTCGCCAGCGCATTCACCAACGCGACACCAGCGCATTCACCAACGCGACACCAGCGCGTTCACCAGTACGACTCCAGCGTTCATCGGCGCACAGCAGCGCATTCATCGGCGCATTCACCGGCGCATTCATCGGCGCATTCACCGGCGCGCTGGTCAAAGTATTCGCCAGCGCATTCACCAACGCGACACCAGCGCATTCACCAACGCGACACCAGCGCGTTCACCAGTACGACTCCAGCGTTCATCGGCGCACAGCAGCGCATTCATCGGCGCATAAAAAATAGGTACTCCGGGTTTCGGCATTCTCTCTTGCTGTGTCCGCCTTGTCCACATCGATAACATGCACTCCGGGTGTCGATGAAGTCTTCCACTTGCCTGAAACGCTGTCGTGTGTCGCCCCCGCCCCCTCTGTGGGTTCAACACCTGTGTTCCTTCGTCATCTTGGAGGCATTCCAGCTCTAGGGCAATTGCCGTCAGTTCTTTCAGATCGACGAAGTCCTTGCGCCTTATGTGTCTTTGCAGCTCGGTGCGCGAATTGCGATAAATTCGTTCCAGCTTCTGTTCTCTGGTGTATTCGGCGTGTCTCATCAGGTCTTGGATGGCTACTACATAGTCCTTGAAAGGTTCCTTCGGTTTCTGCCGACGTGCTTTGATAGCGTCGTGCAGCTGCTCGAAATAGCGGCCCGGGAGGAAGAATGTCAGGAAGTCCCTCTTGAATGTGGCCCATTCCATCCACTGCTCATCATTATTTCGATACCACATTAAGGCCATGTCCGACAGTAGCTCCGGCATAGTCCTCGAAAGTAAATTGGGATTGATACCGTCTGACCTGGCTGATTTCTCGACTCGTTCGATAAATCCTATGGGGTCGTCTGTAACGGGCGACTTAGGAGTGGCGTGATTTTGCCACCGAAATAGTACCGCAAATTGACTTTGTAGCTCGCCGTAATAATTCTCTTCCCTACAGAATTGTACTTCACTGAATAGTCGCAACAAATTTTCGCGACATTATTCGCATTTTTTTTGCATATGTTTTCGCATTACGCCTTGAATAGCGGTATTTTGCCGATGAGCAGCGAGGAGTTGCGATGCCCTTGAAATTGAGAGTGAGAACAAAATTGGAATGAAGTGAAGTAGCTATTTGAAAAGAGTCAGTCGAGATTTGCCTAGGAAACAAACAGGTTGAGGGATGACCAACAAAACTTTCTTGTGCATGGATCCAATATAAAAATTAAAAAAAAAAAAAAAAAAAAAAAAACTATAGGAGAAAAAGTGTTCATCGTGTTAAAAGGTTTTGTTTAAAATTAAAAATAAACAAAATTCGTTAAAATTAAAATTCGTTTAAAATTAAAAATAAACAAAAATCGATTGGAAAAAAAGGCAAATTAAAGAAATTCATCGTTGAAAATGAAAGAAATAAATTCATTCATCACAATATTTTAAAGTAAAAATTGACATAAGTTCAAGAATTGACATAAGTTTGTTATAAAATTATGTTTGTTATCAATGCATCAAAAATTGAATCGTTAAAATAGAAGAAAAACGAAAGTTCATTGTTTAAAAGATTTTTAAAGGCAAATTAAAAGAAAATTAATCGTTGACATAAAGCCATAAAAAAAAAAAAAACCCAACGAAACAAAAGGAGTAAAACATCAAAGGGAAGATGAAGAATAAACTGAAATCCGGAAAAGAAGACGACGAGGCCGTTCCACCTAGCAGACAATAAATATTTAGTACAGCTACGTATAAGACTAAATTTTCTACTTGTGTATCTTATATATATATTAGAATATATACTATGTATACATATTGTGTAGATACCTTACCATACAAATTACATTTAAATACTTGCTTACATACCTTACTTAAGAATTATACTTAATACTTAATATAATTACATACTATATATATACATACTATATATATATACATATACTTACGAACAATTATCTTAACAACTAAATAACGTAACGAGAAAAGAGAAAAACAAAAAAATCCCATTAATACTTGTACTTATCTCTAAGAAACGTAATTACCGAAAAAATAATAATGTAACCGACCTTTATGAGAAATTGAAATCACTATTTGCGATTATGTAAAATAACACTTGTTATTAAATCAATAGAAATCAAGAAATTTGGGTTGTGTAAAACTTTGATACTTTATTTTGTTCAATTTAGACGATGAATTTTGAAAAGTTTTTTTCCAATTAATAAATACCATATGGAAACGATGAATTAAGTCTACGCTTTTTAATTTGATCGGTTGAGTACACGATGGCCTATGTAGGGACTTCGGTGACATAGTCTAGGAGCCGGAAGTCAAGGATGGGAGGGCAGGATAGGATCAGTACACCCAGATCCTATACACACATGGATGCATAACCATAGTCCTGGAATTAGTCTCAGAGTTTTGTGGGCTTAGTTCAATAGCTATTTCTTTTTTTTCTCATTTGGCACGTAACAGTAAATTTTATATGTAATCGATTTCTTGGTGAGCAAGCAAACAACCCCTCCCCAATGCCGACGAGCCGCAGCCTGTTGCCAGTACGTGCCCCCAGCTTAGCTACACCATGACCCCAACATCAGTGAAGGTAATACTTACTTCAGTGGGAATCACCCAATTACACATTACATAAAATGGCGCCCAACGTGGGGCAAACATTGGTAGTATTTGTATCCCGGTCAACTGTGACTCTTACGTTAGTGTATACCAGTGGGTTAAGCATACTCGTGTTTGTCTCGAAACACTGGCTGGCAAAAGTGTTCATTTGTTTTAGTTAGTCTCTGTCCATGTTACTCTGTCCGGAATTGCAGAATTCTCTCATCACCACGGATTTTCTGACCGATAGTTGTGCTAGGAAGAGGTCTCACTAAACAAAAAATTCATTAGTTCTAATTCAATTATTCTAATTTGTTTTGAAAAAAAAAAAAAAGAAAAAATATAAGTTTATGTACCTATCAGGGAGCTTTCAATTACTGGAATTATGAAGCCTGGATTCAAACAAAACTAGAATCTTCGTCCGTATAGTATCGTTACTTGATATGAGTACTTGATGAAAAGGAAAATCTTTAATTCAAAACAAAGATAATTTTGTTCTAAAATAAAAATGCATCTATGTGTCCCATCGTGTACAATAAAACAAATTACCAGATCAAATTAAAAGGATATATCTATACAATACCGCACAACAATACAAAAAAAAAAAAAAAAAAAAGAAAAAAAAAATTATATTTCATAAACGTATTAAAATCAAAACAAAATTAAGAAAATGTCAGTAAGACATAGCAACGAAAATTTATCTAGATTGGACAGGGTGGAAGTAGATGAGTGTTCATTGTGTCATAATTTGATGACAGAAAAGGAAGAATTACTTATAACAGAATGTAAACATAAATTCCATAAATCATGCCTGCTTAAGTTCCTTCAATCTAGTCAGACTTGTCCCCAGTGCCATGAAAAATGCACATCAGTTTTAAATTACCTCGATGAATCGGAGATTGCCTCCTCATTAACGCTAACACAAGGGGCTTACTCAAAGAAAATTAACTCAAATCAGTCGAGCAATTATAATTTACGTTCAAGGACGAAGGATACACAATCTTCAGGGGATTTTCCCGTAGAAGCTTGTAGGCAGAATAAAACTTCTATTATTCCTCAGCAGAATAATCAGGATAAGGTTGAGGAAATCTCTTCGGCTTCTCATATGAGTGACCAGATATCAAATATAATTGAACAAAAGTTCCGATCCGAGATTTCGAAAATAGAAGATTTACTTAGTTCGTTAACTAGCAGATTAAATAGTTTAAACACCGATCGCGTCAGAGAGCCTGATTGGCCACGTGAATCGTTTCTCCCAAGGCAGTCCGCGATCCCTCGAATAACAGAACCTTCGGTTAGACACGTAAATGCTTCGGTACTCGTTACCAATAATAGCAAAGTTGCACACCTCATTCAAAGCTGGAACATATCTTTTAGTGGGATTCATAGTAAGATACCTGTAGATAAATTCATTTACATGGTGGAATCATTAACTCGAGGTAGTTTAGGCGGAGACTTTGGATCTTTGTGTGAACACATTCATATTTTATTTCGCGAAAAGGCAGCAGACTGGTTTTGGCGTTACAGGCGCAGTGTGCATAGGGTCGAATGGAGTCACCTATGCCTTGCTCTTCGATCCTATTTCCAAGACCATTTATCGGATGCCGATGTAATTGAAATTATAAGAGATAGGAAGCAGAAAGAGGGAGAAAGCTTTGATGAATTTTACAATGATATTTTACGACTTACAGATAGGCTTCGAGTTACCATTGATGAAGCTCAGTTAATTGAAATATTAAGACGAAATATAAGATCAAACTTGAGAACAGAGCTGTTTTACTTAGAAATACGATCGGTTGCACATCTGCGGCAATTGATATTGCGCAGAGAAGCGTTAGTTGATGATTCAAAAAGAGATAGTTTCCGCTCAGGTCGCCGTCAAGTTCATGAAATTAGTTCAGATCATAAACTGTCAGAAACTGAGCTCGAAATTTGTGCAATTGATATGAAAGAAAAGGTTAGATCCAATCATACCTTGATTTGTTGGAATTGCCGGCAAGAAGGGCATCGTTATACTGACTGCCTAGAACAGAGATCAGTATTTTGCTATGGTTGTGGTGTACGTAATGTTTACAAACCAAATTGTACGACTTGTCGAGAGCCGGGAAACTTACGAACGAGCGAGGGCAACAACAACCGCAATCGCTCCAAAGAGAATGCGTAGATTTTAAATCGCAATCAACTCAAACCATTTCCATTCTAACGAATGAATATTTTCCTTTAAAAAATAGTCAGATAGTTTCTTTCCCTAGAAAACCTTATCATCAGCGCGTAATTGAATATCAAAAAGCCCGTAATAAAATATTTTGCGATAGCTTGTTAATTGGTGAGGAGAGACTGAAAATAAATAAAATCGTAAATAAAACCAAGCGAGCTACTTTACGATTACGAAAATTTTGGGGAAAAGTCAAACAGAATCGTGTGAAGTTTTCCACAACTATTTCAGCTTTCAATTCAGATAAAGGAGACATAAGGCCCTATGTAAATATAGAAGTATTAGGAGAAACGTATCTCGGTCTTTTGGATTCTGGTGCCTCGATTTCGTGTTTTAGTGGCGACACAGCCAAAAGATTTCTTAATTGGGAAACCTTCAAGAGTTGCAACGAGTCGGTAACCACTGCTGGTGGAGCTAAATATAAGATTATTGGTCGATTTAAGTCATTGGTAAAATTTAAAAATATAGAAAAAGAGCTTGAGTTTTTTATAATTCCAGAGCTTACTCAAAATCTCTATTTAGGTATGGACTTTTTCTTAAGTTTTGGCCTCTTTGACAAATTGTTAAGTTCGCTTAATTCGGATTCATTATCAATACCCAATTATGACCAAATGCACTGTTTTAATGAAAAGCAAAGGCAGTTGCTTCAGACTGTAATTGACTTATTCCCATCATTTGAGAAAGAAGGTTTGGGAAAAACCGATTTAATTAGACATACCATCGAAATAGAACCACATGCAAGACCCATAAAACAGCGGTATTTTTCTGTTTCGCCAGCAGTCGAAAGAAAAATTCATACAGAAATTGATCGGATGCTAGACTTAGAAGTGATTGAAAAGGCACCTCCAAACTGCCCTTGGTCAAGCCCAGTAACGATAGTCGATAAACCAGGAAAAATAAGGCTATGCTTAGATTCGCGGAAATTAAATAAGGTTACGGTAAAAGACGCTTATCCACTCCCAAAAATAAACGGAATTTTAAGCCGATTGCCAAAGGCGGAATATATCACATCGCTTGATTTGAAACACGCCTTTTGGCAAATCGAGCTTGATGAAGAGTCACGCGATAGAACAGCCTTCACTGTGCCAAACCGACCATTATACAGATTTAAGGTTATGCCATTTGGTTTGACTAACGCTCCAATGACGATGAGCCGATTGATGGACTTAATAATACCTAACGAATTACAAAACAAAGTATTCGTATACTTGGACGATCTTGTAATAGTGTCGGATAGCTTTGAATCTCATATGAATTGCTTAACAAAAGTTGCTAACTTATTACGAGACGCTGGTCTTACGGTAAATATCTCTAAATGCAAATTTGGCATGAAAGAAGTGAGGTACTTAGGATTTATAATAGGTAACGGGGTTCTGAAACCGGACCCAGAAAAGGTGTCTGCTATACGAAATTTGAAACCACCTCGTACCGTTCGTGAATTGCGAGGATTTCTCGGTTTAGCCGGTTGGTACCGAAGATTCATCAATAATTTTGCTTCATTATCGTCACCTCTAACGGATCTCACTTCGAAAACAAAAAAATTCGTATGGTCGCCTGAAGCAAATAGAGCTTTTGAAGAAATAAAATTAAAACTAACTTCTGCTCCAGTCTTAATAACTCCTGATTTTTCAAAACCCTTTATAGTGCAATGCGATGCATCGATAGTAGGTGTAGGCGGAGTGTTAGCACAAGAAGATCCCGAGGGAGTCGAAAGGCCTATTGCGTATTATTCCCATAAATTAAATCGAGCACAGAGAAATTATTCAATAACCGAACTAGAGTGTCTCGCGGCGTTGTTAAGCATTCAAAAATTTCGCGAATATATTGAGGGACATCCGTTTGTTGTAATTACAGATCACGCGAGTTTACAATGGCTCATGAGACAAAAAGACTTAAATGGACGTTTGGCCCGATGGTCCCTTAAGCTGCAGGGATTTGATTTTCTGATTAAGCACCGGAAAGGTTCGCAAAATGTAGTCCCAGATTTTTTGTCCAGATATAATATTGAAGAGATAAATTCTTCGGAAATAATACCCGAAATTGACTTATCTTCTGCTCACTTTGAATCTTTTGAATATGTAGAAATCCGCAATAAAATTTTGGCAAACGAAAATCGTTTTCCGGACCTAAAAGTCGCCGACAAATTTATTTATAAAAGAACCGAAATATCGGATGACAACTCATCTACAGATGAATCGATTTGGAAATTGTGGGTTCCCCAACAACTTTCCGAGGACGTAATTAAGAGAGTTCATTGTTCCCCTACTACTTCCCATGGTGGTATTGGTAAGACACTAGAAAAGCTTCGACGCTATTTCTTTTGGCCAAAAATGGTGTCTCAAGTGAGAGCTGTGATTTCAAATTGCGACGTGTGCAGGGAAAGTAAAGCACCAAATATTACTCTCAGACCACCAATGGGTCAACAGCAAAAATCTGAAAGGCCGTTCCAAAAATTGTTTATAGATTTATTAGGTCCATATCCACGATCCCAAAAGGGGAATATAGGAATTTTAATAGTGTTAGACCATTTTTCGAAGTTTGTATTTCTGAAGCCTTTACGCAAATTCTCTTCCTCGAGCATTTGTGATTACGTCGAGGAAAATGTCTTCATGCTGTGTGGAGTCCCAGAAGTGATCATTTCAGATAATGGGTCCCAATTTAAGTCAGCTACATTCAATTCATTTTTAAATAAATATGGGGTTACTCACACATATACTGCCATTTACTCTCCGCAGTCAAATGCCTCAGAGAGAGTTAATCGATCTATTATTGCAGCAATTCGATCATATTTAGATACCGACCAAAGATATTGGGATAAAAATCTGGCACAGATAGCAGCAGCCTTACGGAGTTCACATCATCAGTCATTGGGGTTTTCACCCTATGTAGTTCTATTTGGACAGCAGATGATCACTCATGCCGGTACATATGGTTTGTTACGGAAGCTAAATCTCCTGAGCGAAGGAACAACAGATTTAATACCTGGCGACCAAATACAGTTGATCAGAGAAAAAGTAAAAGAAAACTTAAAGACTGCCTACGAAACAAATAAACAGAGATACAATCTTAAATCCCGAGAAATTAGATTTTTACCTGGACAAGAGGTTTTCCGTCGAAATTTTTCGCAAAGTGACAAGGCGAAAGGATATAACGCGAAATTGGCTAAGAAATTTTTAAAATCTAGAATCGTCAAAAAGGTAGGAAATTGCTATTATGAGTTAGAGGACTTAAAGGGGCGTTTAGTAGGAGTTTTCCACGTTAAAGATATTCGTCGTTAATTTTATTTTCCTAATTCCCCTTTTTCCAGTTGATTCTTTGTTGAAGAGTCAACTGCAGAATCAACTAGTTTGTAACGGGCGACTTAGGAGTGGCGTGATTTTGCCACCGAAATAGTACCGCAAATTGACTTTGTAGCTCGCCGTAATAATTCTCTTCCCTACAGAATTGTACTTCACTGAATAGTCGCAACAAATTTTCGCGACATTATTCGCATTTTTTTTGCATATGTTTTCGCATTACGCCTTGAATAGCGGTATTTTGCCGATGAGCAGCGAGGAGTTGCGATGCCCTTGAAATTGAGAGTGAGAACAAAATTGGAATGAAGTGAAGTAGCTATTTGAAAAGAGTCAGTCGAGATTTGCCTAGGAAACAAACAGGTTGAGGGATGACCAACAAAACTTTCTTGTGCATGGATCCAATATAAAAATTAAAAAAAAAAAAAAAAAAAAAAAAACTATAGGAGAAAAAGTGTTCATCGTGTTAAAAGGTTTTGTTTAAAATTAAAAATAAACAAAATTCGTTAAAATTAAAATTCGTTTAAAATTAAAAATAAACAAAAATCGATTGGAAAAAAAGGCAAATTAAAGAAATTCATCGTTGAAAATGAAAGAAATAAATTCATTCATCACAATATTTTAAAGTAAAAATTGACATAAGTTCAAGAATTGACATAAGTTTGTTATAAAATTATGTTTGTTATCAATGCATCAAAAATTGAATCGTTAAAATAGAAGAAAAACGAAAGTTCATTGTTTAAAAGATTTTTAAAGGCAAATTAAAAGAAAATTAATCGTTGACATAAAGCCATAAAAAAAAAAAAAACCCAACGAAACAAAAGGAGTAAAACATCAAAGGGAAGATGAAGAATAAACTGAAATCCGGAAAAGAAGACGACGAGGCCGTTCCACCTAGCAGACAATAAATATTTAGTACAGCTACGTATAAGACTAAATTTTCTACTTGTGTATCTTATATATATATTAGAATATATACTATGTATACATATTGTGTAGATACCTTACCATACAAATTACATTTAAATACTTGCTTACATACCTTACTTAAGAATTATACTTAATACTTAATATAATTACATACTATATATATACATACTATATATATATACATATACTTACGAACAATTATCTTAACAACTAAATAACGTAACGAGAAAAGAGAAAAACAAAAAAATCCCATTAATACTTGTACTTATCTCTAAGAAACGTAATTACCGAAAAAATAATAATGTAACCGACCTTTATGAGAAATTGAAATCACTATTTGCGATTATGTAAAATAACACTTGTTATTAAATCAATAGAAATCAAGAAATTTGGGTTGTGTAAAACTTTGATACTTTATTTTGTTCAATTTAGACGATGAATTTTGAAAAGTTTTTTTCCAATTAATAAATACCATATGGAAACGATGAATTAAGTCTACGCTTTTTAATTTGATCGGTTGAGTACACGATGGCCTATGTAGGGACTTCGGTGACATAGTCTAGGAGCCGGAAGTCAAGGATGGGAGGGCAGGATAGGATCAGTACACCCAGATCCTATACACACATGGATGCATAACCATAGTCCTGGAATTAGTCTCAGAGTTTTGTGGGCTTAGTTCAATAGCTATTTCTTTTTTTTCTCATTTGGCACGTAACAGTAAATTTTATATGTAATCGATTTCTTGGTGAGCAAGCAAACAACCCCTCCCCAATGCCGACGAGCCGCAGCCTGTTGCCAGTACGTGCCCCCAGCTTAGCTACACCATGACCCCAACATCAGTGAAGGTAATACTTACTTCAGTGGGAATCACCCAATTACACATTACACGTCTCTGCCGTTGTATCGTGCCGACCACTTTCGTACTTTGTCCATCACTTGCTCGCTAGTCATGCTAGGGCTAGTGGTCTTTGAAGATCCTGACGGTGCTTCTGATCTGATTCTAGGTGGAGCAGGGCTTGTGGTCCTGGTCTGTGTCGACGCCTTTATGTTGGTTGGGCCGGGAGCGCTGCCTGAGGGGTGCACTGTTAGTTCATCTGTCTTCGTTTTAATAGGGTTAGGGCTTGTGGCCTTTACTGGTGTCGGGGTCTTCCTTGTGTATGTTGCCTGCATCTCCTCTAGACGCTTCGTATCTTCCGTCGAATGTGTGCCTGAGTTAATGAAGGCCACCAGGGTCTTCCTTAGTTCGTCCACGGTACTGAATTCTGTGAGTCCGAATTCCGAGCAGGCTGCCAGAAGCTGATCCTTGCTTAAGTGGTAAATCCAATTTGTAGAAACCATTTTGCTGAATTGCTGAGATATAACGTGTAGTTTTGACTAAGATTCGTTTGTATTTCTTGGATGTCGAGTGCTTTTGTGAATTTATTGTACCCGCTCGGGCGCCATCTGTAACGTTGCTCTTGCCAGGGTCTGACTCAGCGAGTTCGACCAGAGGTCCGTCCACAGAAAAATTTGTACTTTGGTGGAACAAAATAAATTCACTTTATTTTCTAAATCTCATTCTTAGTCTAAATATTAATGTATTGCTGGTGACTTCGTTGGTAACCACGTTGGTGACGGCGTCGCTGTACACCGGTGACGGTGCCGATGTACACTGGTGGATGCGTCGGTGTACGCTTGTGGTTGCGTCGATGTGTGCCTGGTGTATGCTTCGGGGTGTGCCGCTATTGCGTCGGCGAACGCGCTTCGGTGCGCCGGTGAATGCGCTGCTGTTACGTCGGCGAACGCTCTGCTGTGCGTCGGTGAATGCGCTGCTGTTGCATCGGTCAACGCGCTGCTGTGCGCCTGTGAATGCGCTGCTGTTGCGTCGGTGAATGCGCCGATGAATGCTGGTGTCGCACTGGTGAAAGCGCTGGCGAATGCGCCGATGACTGCGCTGGTGAATGCGCCGATGAATGCGCTGCTGAATGCGCCTTTGTTGCGCCGGTGAATGCGCTGGTGAATGCGCCGGTGAATGCGCTGGTGAATGCGCCGATGAATGCGCTGCTGTGCGCCGATGAACGCTGGTGTCGTACTGGTGAATGCGCCGATGAAGTCGCTGCTGTGCGCCGATGAACGCTGGTGTCGTACTGGTGAACGCGCTGGTGTGGCGTTGGTGAATGCGCCGATGAATGCGCCGGTGAATGCGCTGGTGAATGCGCCGGTGAATGCGCTGCTGTGCGCCGATGAACGCTGGTGTCGTACTGGTGAATGCGCCGATGAATTTGCTGCTGTGCGCCGATGAACGCAGATGTCGTACTGGTGAACGCGCTGGTGTCGCGTTGGTGAATGCGCCGATGAATGCGCCGGTGAATACGCCTTTGTTGCGCCGGTGAATGCGCTGGTGAATGCGCCGATGAATGCGCCGGTGAATGCGCTGGTGAATGCGCCGGTGAATGCGCCGATGAATGCGCCGATGAATGCGCTGCTGTACGCCGATGAACGCTGGTGTCGTACTGGTGAACGCGCTGGTATCGCGTTGGTGAATGCGCTGGCGAATGCGCCGATGAATGCGTTAGTGAATGCGCCGATGAGTGCGCCTTTGTTGCGCCGGTGAACGCTCTGCTGTGCGCCGGTGAATGCGCTGCTTGTCGGTCCGGAAACGCAGGGGGTCGTGTCGAAACCGAGGCAAGACGGGACTCAGCCAACCAGCGCCACAACGCCCGATGCCTCAACCATCGACCATGCCACGCCAGCCACAGCCAACACAAAGGACCGATCGTCCTTAGAGTGGCAATGGGATCGCCACACAAAGAATTTTATTAGTGATACCCTGTCTGAGCTAATCTGGACACCAGATATACGGCTGTCAACGCCGCTCACGATCTGTTTGGCCGACGAAAGGACCACGACCATAACTGAGTCACTCATGGTCCCGATACGCTTCAGTGGCACAGAATACAAAACACAGTTGTACATATTACCAAATGCGATTGATGACCTCATTCTGGGATTAGACTTTCTCAAAAAGTCCAAAACAAAGATCACCATCGGGGGGCGCACAATGGAACTTTCAACAGACACCGAAGAAGCCATATCGCCGCGATGTCCAATGGTTCGTAACGACGAAGGTAACACTGACACAAAGATCTCCGAATTTCTGGTCCACGAACTCAAAGCCTTCGAAGCAATAAAGGGCACCACCAACATCGCCTCTCACCGAATAATCATGCAAGATGACCGACCCATTAAGCACCGATACTTCCCTCGGAACCCGGCCATGCAAGCGGTAATAAATAACCAGATCAACGAAATGCTGCGGAACGGTCACATTGAGCCGTCTAAAAGCCCTTACAGTGCACCAATTGTGCTGGTGAGGAAGAAAAACAACAAATGGAGGCTCTGTGTCGATTATCGCCAACTAAATGCCAAGGCTGTGCCAGACGCTTACCCTCTACCCCGCATACAGCATATCCTCGATCAACTTCGGAATGCCAAGGTCATCACTACGTTGGATTTAAAGAACGGATACTGGCAGATCCCGCTGGAGGAATCCAGCAAGCAGTATACAGCGTGCTCTCGACAGTCATCGCACCAGATCTGGAACCGAACGCATTCGCCTACTTGGACGATATCATCGTCACCGGAGAGTCCGTCGAACATCATGTGGACAATCTACTCGATGTCCTGAAACGCCTGAGGGCAGCCAATCTACGAATAAATCCAGAGAAATGCGAATTCTTCAAGAAGGAGATCCGCTATTTGGGCCACTTGGTCACGTCGGATGGTATCCAAACGGATCCCGATAAAATCATCGCCATTCAAGGACTCCAGCCGCCAACTACTATAAAGGAATTACGACGATGCCTGGGAGTAACATCGTGGTATCGCCGATTTCTCCAACATCGTCCAACCACTGACATCACTACTAAGAAAAGGTAAACGATGGGTTTGGGGCCCTGAACAACAGGAGGCCTTTGAATGCCTCAAACGGAAGTTGACACAGGCACCAGTACTCGCCGTGCCGGATTTTACCCAGCGCTTCACGCTCCAGACGGATGCCAGCACCCATTGGCTTGGGGTTGTACCACATTGAAGCGATTGTGTGGGGCATTAGGAAGATGCGACAATATCTGGAGGGCTATCAATTCACGATCATTACGGACCACCTCGCCCTCAAGTGGCTCTATAGAGAGGCCATCAGGACGACTCGCCCACTGGGCGCTGGAGGTCCAACAATATAGGTTCGATATCCAATATCGGAAAGGGCAGCAAAACGTGGTCGCTGACGCATTGTCGCGCGACGACTGCACTTGAAAACCAACCTTGTGCATGGCTTGAGCGGAAGAAGATGGAAGTATAACAGGAACCTGGAAAGCACACGGACTACGTCATCAAAGCTGAGCAGCTCTACCTCTATATCCAAAGGCGGGTCGGACGCGAAGAAGGGGTTTCATGGAAATTGTGCGTGCCAACACCCCAAAGACGGCTAGTATTGTCCGATAACCACGATTAACCGACGGCGGGACACTTTGGCGTATTCAAAACCATTCAGCGCTTAGCACAACGCTACTAATGGCCAGGAATGTTTCGAGACGCCAGTAGCTACGTACGCAGCTGTATGTCCTGTCAGAAGTACAAGCCAGAACAGCAGAAAGCGGCTGGAAAAATGGTCACGCAGATCGCAGAGGAGCCGTGGACCACCGTCTGTGTGGACTTCGTGGGACCGTTACCGAGGTCATCCCACGGGAACACGGTCATGGTCGTGTTTGTGGACAAGTTCTCCAGATGACAGAAATCGCGCCAGTACGAGCCGCGACCGCCGAAAGCGCCAGAAAAGCCTTCAGGGAACGGATATTGGCACGGTTCGGGGTCCCCAAAGTGCTCATATCCGATAATGGCACCCAATTCACCAGCCCTTCGTTTCAGAAGTATCTCCAACAACTGGGAGTACGACAGCAATTTACCGCCGCATATACCCCACAAGAAAACGCGACCGGAAGGGCTAACCGCACAATCAAAACCTTGGTCGCTCAGCTAGCCGAGAATGACCACCGGAAATGGGATGAGAGGTTACCGGAAGTCACCCTGGCCATCAACACGGGCGTATCGGAAAAAACCAGGTATAGCCCAGCCTACTTGGTACAGGGCCGCGAACCCAGGCTGCCCGCTTCATTATACGACGAAGTCATATAATGCATACCGCCTGGGAAGCGGCGGTACGAACCAGAGCCCGGAGGATAAGGCAGGAAACCTGAAAGAAATTTTCCAAATAGTTCACCGGAATCTCGAGAAGGCCTCAAGAACACAGGCCAACCATTATAATCTGCGACGACGCTCATGGAAACCCATGAATGGACAGCAAGTATTGGTCAGGCAGCACCCCCTCTCGAAAGCAGAAGAAGGTTATGCGGCAAAGTTGGCACCGAAATATGAAGGACCCTACCAGGTTATCGGCTTTCTCTCACCCGTAATCGCTCATGGAAACCCATGATTGGAGGTACAGTATAAAAGAGTAAAAAAGGAGGGAGAGGCTGAACCGCGCAGAGCCCACCTCAGCGAGCTCAAAAAATATCGCAGCGCTAACGACCACAACGAAGGAGAGAGCCAGTAAACCTCACCCAAGTAACTTCCAGGCGAAGACAACGACATACCATCATTCAGTGATCACACTTCAAACCGAAAGGACGTGTCTCAAGTCAACCTGGATAGCGAAATCAACAACAAACAACAGCGACGACAACAGCAAAAGCGACGACAACAAAACAATAACGAAAACAGCTACAACAACAATAACGATAACCAGGATGGATAACTCGATACTCTTGGGGCTCGAATGGTCAGAGAGTTGAGGACCGAAGGGAAGACTACGCGTGCGCCGTGCAACCCCGGAGTTGGAGGCCGGACCCAGCCAATCCAAGCAAATACGGCCGACACCGACGGTACATGCGAGCGTCCGAGAAACTCCAAGGGAGGGAGCCGCAGAGGAGGAACAACATGTGCTCGTCCCACCAACAACGGGCGGCATCAAGGTCATGACGTGGGATTATGAACGCCTGGCTTGCGGCCAACAGCTAAACGACACGTTGGTCAACTTCTTTCTGAAGTGGCTCTGGAAGGAAGTGGTACCAGCAGCGTCCAGAGAGCAAACCTACGTGTTCGACACGTTCTTCGTCCAACGGCTGTTACGGGTCCCAGACCAGACCCATGAGGAAAGACACCAGGGCTTACGGCGGTGGGTCAGGAAGGTGGACCTGTTCCAGCTACGACACATTGTCGTACCGGTCGTCCGAAACGAACATTGGTACGCCATAATTTGTACCAACATGGACATGGTGGCAGACAATGATGGAACCCCGCGACGTCCAGCCATGGTGGTCATAGACTCCTTTGCGAACCAACCACGGACCTTGGTCGTAGATATGGTTCGCCAGTTCCTTCGTCTGGAGTACCAGGCCAGGGTCAGTCCGCAGGGAGGAGCCCAATTCCACGAAGACCGTCTTCCGTGGATCTACGCAGAGGTCCCGCAACAAACCAACGGGTGGGACTGTGGAGCGTACCTTCTCCACTATGTAAGGAGGTACTTCGAAAGGCCGGGAGTAGACTTCAACGCCCAGGAGGAAGAGAAGTGGGGAAATGGTAGAAGTGCCGACAGAACCCATTGAGGCGTTGCCAGGTTGATAAGAGTACACGCAGGGCAACAAACTTTCCCGAGGTGAGCACTAGCAGCGACGATAGCAGCGGTGAGGACAGCAGCAGCAACGATAGCAGCGGTGAGGACAGCAGTAGCGACGATAGCAGCGGTGAGGACAGCAGCAGCGACGATAGCAACGGTGAGGACAGCAGCAGCGAGTATAGCAGCAGCGAGGACAGCAGCAGCGGTAACGGCGGTAATAGGAGCGACGGCCAGAAATTAACGCTAGCCAGCCGCCGGCCGGAACGGTGGACACACAAAACCTATCGACAGAGCCAACGCCATCGACAAACAACCGCGGTCCCCCGGAAGGCATTCCGTTGGAAAAATGGCCGAGGAGCTGCGCGACCAGGTTGAGGCGGCAAAGGAACATGCAAATAGTCGCGCCCGTTTTCTGACCACGGTAGACGGACTGATGTATCAAGTATACATTCACCGATCCGGGAAGACTCAAGTCTTTCTTTGTCACCCAAAATAAGGGGGGAATGTGACGCGTTACCAGCACCACGCCACAAACCACTGAAGAATAATAATAAATACATACTAAATAAAATATAATAATAATATAATAATGAAAATGAATTTAATACTCCCATGGAGGGAAGCTTAGGATAAGTTATAGAATAGGTTAAAATGAAGTCCATGAATTAAATTAATTTTGAAAAAAAAGAAGGAAAGGAAAACTTAGAAGTACGGGCAACTCTGGCACAGAAACCGAGCACCTGACAACCCCGAAACAACAGGTGCACGGTTGCATTTATAGTACGTTTACATCAGTGGTGTCCAAACACATACTATTACAATTGATCGTGTTTTGGAAATTTTTGACACTCAGCACTGAGAAAAATAGATGCGCTGAAACACAAATCATGGATTTTTTTTTTGGATTTATGTTTGTTTGCACACTACATTTTTGGATTATTGCAACAGATAAATCAGAAAATATTTCTTCCCGTTCTTTCCCGGAATACAAAATATAGTCAGAACGCATACTATAATAGTGTCTTTTCAAAGAATATCTATTTGTTTTGATAAGTGAAGTAAAGCAAACCAAGCATTGTGCTTCATTGAATTCATTACAAATACATAAAAATTCGATTTGATACTTTAAATCAATCATTTTATTTTTTATTAAATAATATAATTTTTTGGGTGTAGCATAATCAAATAAGCGCAGCATAGAGTCCTACTTCATTGATGGTTTGATGAGTACTGACGTATTTCGGCAAATACTCTCAATGTGTAGTATACATATTATGCCACTCAAAAAATGAGTGCCCAAATGGCTGCTCTTGGACATCACTGATTTACATCGACCTCGAATGAGAATATTGAATCAGTCATTCGCAAACCGTTTACATCGCATACTTACATACATACTTTCTCATTCGTTTTTACAGAACCATCAGCTGTTCTGAAAAATCTATTGAAAATAATTTACAACATAGTCAAATAATTTATTGATTGCGAAAAATGGAAGAATTAACAAAAACAGCATTATTAATTTCAACTATGCAAACAGAAAGTCTTGCAACAATTTGTAACGCCGATTTTATACATTTGTATACATTTAAATTGGAATTCACTATTCATTACAAATAACGTTTCCTTTATGTTAATGTGGGTTGTCGCCACACTTGTAAAACGTGTAAAACAGCTGATTGCAATTATTTGCCTTCCATTTCCACTGTTTTTGTTTTGGGAATTTTTTGATCCCAGCTATAGGGTGTTTCAAAATCTTTATTTTGTTCTCATTCGATTCTCTTTCAAAACGAATGAGATGGATTCTCATTTGTCAAATCGTATGGAAATTATTCTCATTCGGCTTCTCATTCGCGAAGTCTGACGCGAATGAGTCATTCGAGGTCGATGTACTATAAACGTAGTATTACGCCTGCCTACAGCTTCCTCCTATTTCCCCTTTCCCCTCGCTGCTACACACAACACACCGAAATATTCAGCAGCGCATTCATCGGCGCATTCATCGGCGCATTCATCGGCGCATTCATCGGCGCATTCACCAGCGCATTCACCAGCGCATTCACCATCGCATTCACCGGCGCAACAAAGGCGCATTCATCGGCGCATTCACCGGCGCAATCATCGGCGCAATCATCGGCGCAATCATCGGCGCATTCACCAGCGCATTCACCAACGCATTCGCGCATTCACCAGCGCATTCACCAGCGCATTCACGGGCGCATTCATTGGCGCATTCGCCAGTGCATTCAACAACGCGACACCAGCGCGTTCACCAGTACGACACCAGCATTCATCGGCGTACAGCGGCGCATTCATCGGCGCGTTCATCGGCGCATTCACCAGCGCATTCATCAGCGCATTCATCGGCGAATTCATCGGCGCATTCACAAGCGCATTCACCGGCGCAACAAAGGCGCATTTACCGGCGCATTCATCGACGCATTCACCAACGCGACACCAGCGCGTTCACCATTACGACATCTGCGTTCATCGGCGCACAGCAGCAAATTCATCGGCGCATTCACCAGTACGACACCAGCGTTCATCGGCGCACAGCAGCACATTCATCGGCGCATTCACCGGCGCATTCATCGGCGCATTCACCAGCGCATTCACCGGCGCATTCATCGGCGTATTCGCCAGCGCATTCACCAACGCGACACCAACGCGATACCAGCGCGACACCAGCGTTCATCGGCGCACAGCAGCGCATTCACCAGTACGACACCAGCGTTCATCGGCGCACAGCAGCGAATTCATCGGCGCATTCACCGACGCATTCATCGGCGCATTCACCGGCGTACTCGCCAGCGTATTCGCCAGCGCATTCACCAACGCGACACCAGCGCATTCACCAACGCGACACCAGCGCGTTCACCAGTACGACTCCAGCGTTCATCGGCGCACAGCAGCGCATTCATCGGCGCATTCACCGGCGCATTCATCGGCGCATTCACCGGCGCGCTGGCCAAAGTATTCGCCAGCGCATTCACCAACGCGACACCAGCGCATTCACCAGTACGACACCACCGTTCATCGGCGCACAGCAGCGAATTCATCGGCGCATTCACCGACGCATTCATCGGCGCATTCACCGGCGTACTCGCCAGCGTATTCGCCAGCGCATTCACCAACGCGACACCAGCGCATTCACCAACGCGACACCAGCGCGTTCACCAGTACGACTCCAGCGTTCATCGGCGCACAGCAGCGCATTCATCGGCGCATTCACCGGCGCATTCATCGGCGCATTCACCGGCGCGCTGGTCAAAGTATTCGCCAGCGCATTCACCAACGCGACACCAGCGCATTCACCAACGCGACACCAGCGCGTTCACCAGTACGACTCCAGCGTTCATCGGCGCACAGCAGCGCATTCATCGGCGCATTCACCGGCGCATTCATCGGCGCATTCACCGGCGCGCTGGCCAAAGTATTCGCCAGCGCATTCACCAACGCGACACCAGCGCATTCACCAGTACGACACCAGCGTTCATCGGCGCACAGCAGCGCATTCATCGGCGCATTCACCAGTACGACACCAGCGTTCATCGGCGCACAGCAGCGAATTCATGCGCGCATTCACCGACGCATTCATCGGCGCATTCACCGGCGTACTCGCCAGCGTATTCGCCAGCGCATTCACCAACGCGACACCAGCGCATTCACCAACGCGACACCAGCGCGTTCACCAGTACGACTCCAGCGTTCATCGGCGCACAGCAGCGCATTCATCGGCGCATTCATGGGCGCGTTCACCGGCGCGCTGGCCAAAGTATTCGCCAGCGCATTCACCAACGCGACACCAGCGCATTCACCAGTACGACACCAGCGTCCATCAGCGCACAGCAGCGCATTCATCGGCGCATTCACCGGCGCATTCACCGGCTCATTCATAGGCGCATTCGCCAGCGCATTCACCAACGCGACACCAGCGCGTTCACCAGTACGACACCAGCGCGTTCACCAGTACGACACCAGCGTTCATCGGCGCATTCACCAGTACGACACCAGCGTCAATCGGCGCACAGCAGCGCATTCATCGGCGCATTCATCGGCGCACTCGCCAAAGTATTCGCCAGCGCCTTCACCAGTACGACACCAGCGTTCATCGGCGCACAGCAGCGCATTCATCGGCGCACAGCAGCGCATTCATCGGCGCATTCACCGGCGCAATCATCGGCACATTCACCAGCGCATTCACCGGCGCATTCATCGGCGCATTCATCGGCGCATTCATCGGCGCATTCGCCAGCGCATTCACCAACGCGACACCAACGCGTTCACCAGTACAACACCAGCGTTCATCGGCGCACAGCTGCGCATTCATCGGCGCATTCACCAGTACGACACCAGCGTTCATCGGCGCACAGCAGCGAATTCGTCGTCGCATTCACCGGCGCATTCATCGGCGCATTCATCGGCGCATTCACCAGCGCATTCACCGGCGCATTCACCGTCGCGTTCACCGGCGCATTCACCGGCACATTCACCAGCGCATTCACCGGCGCAACAAAGGCGCATTCACCAGCGCATTCATCGGCGCATTCGCCAGCGCTTTCACCAGTGCGACACCAGCATTCATCGGCGCATTCACCGACGCAACAGCAGCGCATTCACAGGCGTACAGCAGAGCGTTCGCCGACGCAACAGCAGCGCACACCGGAGCGCATTCACCGGCGCACCGAAGCGCGCTCGCCGACTCAATAGCGGCACACCCTGAAGCATACACCAGGCGCACATCGACGCAACCACAAGCGTACACCGACGCAGCCACCAGTGTATATCGACACCGTCACCGGTGTACAGCGACGTCGTCACCCGTGGACACCAACGAAGTGACCAGCAATTCATTAATATTTAGACTAAGACTGAGATTTAGAAAATAAAGTGAATTTACTTTGTTCCAACAAAGTACAAATTTTTCCGTGGACGGATCTCTGGTCGAACTCGCTGAGTCAGATCCTGGCAAGAGCAACGTTACAATATAGTTGAATGAACGCAAAAAACCAAAATTTCGACTAACTCAGCGCATCAATCCAATTTTAATGCTGACATTCAGCTCCCAAGAATTTCGCTCCAGCCTTTCGATGGAAATTATTTGAAATGGCGTCAATTTTACGAGATGTTTGATGATCTGATTCATAAGAAGCCGATATCCACTATTCAGAAAATGTGGTACCTCAAATTAAATCTTACTGGAGAAGCAGATCAAGCATCTACCAATTACTGAAAGTAATTACGATACAGCCTGGCAGATGTTGAAGGACCGCTACAATAACAAGCGTATCCTAGCATCAACGCTGCTGCAAAAATTGTTGGATCAGCCTTCTGGAAACAGTAATGAAACATCCGCAGCATTATTAAGGAGTCTCCACGATACAACAACTGAATGTTTGAATGCGCTAAATAATCTCGGCATAGAAACATCATCTTGGGGCCCAGTGCTTCTCTATACACTATTAAAGAAGCTAAACAAACCCAGTCACCTTTTGTTCGAACAGTCGCTCCACAATCCAAGGGAATTACCAGACTTCAAATCCTTTCTCAGTTTCTTGGAATCACGGTTTCAATATTTAGAGGCTACCTCCCGCAAAGAAAACAGACATATTAAAACAACAACCAGTTTGCCCACCACAACTTCCTCAACTCAATCTACAAAATGCAGCGCATGTGACGGTCATGGTCATTCTCTTTTCTCATGTAAAAGCTTCCTACAAATTTCTCCAAGAAAGAGATTGCAATTAGTAAAAAGACACAATCTGTGCATCAACTGTCTCAAGGCAAATTGGCCAATAACACTTTACTACATTTTGAGGAGAATAGGGACATCAAGGACTCCAGCACTTTAAAAGCAGTAAATACTCCAAGCAACACTTCAACTTCCAGCCCACCTAATGGCTCCTGCAATCATTCTGCGAGCTTAACGGCATCTACATATAAACTTAATAATTACGTTCTGCTCGTTACCGCTAAAATCAAGGTAGAATCGTCAGAAGGACGAACAGTTGTTTGCCGAGCGGTTCTGGACTCAGGCTTTCAAGTCAACATATTGTCTGAACGACTGGTCAACAAGTTACAAATGCCTATACGCTCCACTTCTTTGTGAATCAATGGTATTTTTGGGACTGGCAATTTAAGAGAGGACAAGCGAGTCGTCGCCAAATTCTATTCAACCACAAGCAGATACCTCAAATTGAAGCCTTCATCCTGCCGACTATTGTACCTAACCAGCCGATGCACACAATCAACACCTCCACATGGGATATATTACAAAAAATATAAGACTAGCGGATCCCGATTTTGCACGCTCTGACAAGGTGGACGTTCTCTCGGGTGCCGAATTCTATTTCCAGTTACTCTCCGTTGGGCAGATCAAACTCAAAGATGATGGGCCCATTTTACAAAACACGCTGTTAGGTTGGGTAGTCTCAGGGAATGTCAAGACCAATTCCGATCCCATCGCTACATGTGGAGTATGTAGTGATAGCGAAGATCAACTAGGGGGTCTCATCGAAAAATTTTGGAAATTAGAAGAAGTCAGCGAACCACATACTGGCATGACGCAAGCCGAAACACATTGCGAAGCACACTTTGCTCAACACACCACTCGCAATTCTGAAGAGCGATACATAGTACGGCTCTCATTCTGCGAAGATACCTCGGCAATTCCCAGGACTTAGCACTATCTAGATTCCTGGCAATAGAGCGACGTTTAGCAAGGGATGACACCCTTCGAAGGCAATATGGCGAATTTATGGAAGAATATAAATATGTGACCCACATCATTGTGTATTAAAGCCAGACAGTACCACAACAAAACTACGTGTGATGTTTGACGCCTCCGCAAAATCATCATCTGGAATATCACTTAATGATATTTTTCACAATGGACCTACAGTATAAAAAGATTTGTTTGCCTTGCTGGTAAAATTTAGATTACCACGCTTCGTTTTAACCACCGACGTTGAGAAAATGTTTCGGCAAGTTCTGGTGCACCCGGCAGATAGGCGTTACCAAATCATCATTTGGAGAACCAACCCTCGAAAGCCCTTAAAATATTACACGCTGAACACAGTGACTTATGGAACTCGCTCTGCCACTTACTTTCCACAAGTTGATATCATATTCTCTTCGAGGCGTCCTCTATCGATTCCAACAATAAAATTTGTTTGCCAAAAATTACCCTTTTTGACCCCCTTGGGGTTGTCCAACCCTCTCCAACCATGTCCAAAATCCGTTTTGAGGCATCCTCTATCGATTCCAACAATAAACAATTTTTGCTAAAATTGCCCTTTTTGACCTCCTTGGAGGTGTGAAACGCCCCTCCGACCATGTCCAAAATCCGTGTCTAGGCGTCTTCTATCGATTTCAACAATAAAAATTTGTTGCCAAAAGCCGCCCTTTTGACCCTCTGCCCACATTCTACGCCAAACCGCTCACATACTAAGGTCCCTATCACCAGCAAAGTAATTGAATTCCGTCAACGTAAATTCCTAAAAAACAGTTAAAATTTCCAATTCCAATTCCAATTCCTTACAAACTAATTAGTGCTCCTAGTTGTTCGAATTCGCGTCGCTTTATATAATGTTGCAGGTCGATATGGCTGTTACGGTATATTCTTTCGAGACGTTGGGTTTCACTCAAATTAATGAGACGCATTAAACTTTGTAATGCCACCACGTAATCTTTAAATTTCTCACCGGTCTTTTGTTTTCGTTGACGAACGTTGTCGTCTTGTCTCTTTTCTATGGCTTGGATTAGCTCGCCGGGATTCCAGGGTTCGTTTACAAGACAAGAGTATAATATAGGTTCAATATCTTTATTCACCTTACAATTAGCTTATTATAATGCCTGTGTTTAGTTTGCTTATACACTTGGTAGTCGTACTAGAAATACAATAATATATATGTCGCTGGTACCTCTACGCGCCTTGCGCTCTATGCTGCTGGGTTGTTGATGTCTCACCGCTTTTGTGAGATCACTGGTATTCTGCTGGATTATTGGTATCTCCCTGTTGCTGATTTCTCACTGTGTTTGTGAGATCCCTGGTGTTCTGCTGACTTGCTGATATCTCACTGCGTTTGTGAGATCACTGCTGTTCTGCTGACTTGCTGGTATCTCACTGCGTTTTTGAGATTACTGGGGTTCTGCCGACTTGCTGATATCTCTCTGTCGGGTTGTCGCTATTTCACTTCGTTTTTGAGATAGCTGGGGGTTACGCGTCTCTGTACGGGTAATTATAGGAGGGCATTTGAGCCACTGCGACTGTGAATTCGCCCCTTTGTGAGTTTTAGCAGGAGGGCATTTGAGCCACTACGACTGCGAATTTAACAGGAGGGCATTTGAGCCACTGCGACTGTGAATTCATCCCTTTGTGAGTTTTAGCAGGAGGTCATTTGAGCCACTACGACTGCGAATTTAACAGGAGGGCATTTGAGCCACTGCGACTGTGAATTCAACTCTTTGCGAGTACTAACAGAAGGGCTTTTGAGCCACTACGACTGTGAATTCGTCCCTTTGTGGGCTTTTTTCGCGGTTCTCGGTGGCTCGGTGGTATAGTGTGTGGCACACTAGCCATTGGTTTCCGGGGACGCGGGTTCGAGTCCCGCCTTGCGCATGGTTGTTAACTTTCCTTATCGTGACGTCTCAAATTCTAGTGCGTACTTAAGGCCTCGCCTAGCGCTAATTGTGAAAAATAAGGACCATTCGTTGACTCCGGCAGTGTTTGCAATAATAAAATAAGCAAAAATAGCAGTTCTTTAGGAAGCTTTGCTTCGCAACATTTGCCGGAGTATGTAGAATGCGAAAAGTTCCCTTTCCCTTCCGCTCCCTCTGTCAACCCTTCCATCAGTAGCCAATCATGGAAAAAGAGATTGATCTCTTAAGGGCTACTGCTAGATTCTGATATAAACTTTAGCAGGAGGGCATTTGAGCCACTACGACTGCGAATTTAACCGGAGGGCATTTGAGCCACTGCGACTGTGAGTTCAACTCTTTACGGGTACTAACAGGAGGGCATTTAAGCCACTACGACTGTGAATTCGTCCCTTTGTGAGTTTTAGCAGGAGGGCATTTGAGCCACTACGACTGCGAATTTAACAAGAGGGCATTTGAGCCACTACGACAGTGAATTCAACTCTTTACAGGTACTAACAGGAGGGCATTTGAGCCACTACAACTGTGAATTCGTACTGCGCTGGTTTTCACTGTTTTCAAGGCGTTGTCTGCTTGATCACTTTTCACTAATTCACTCTTTAATTTACTTATGCACTGCCAAACTGACTGCACAACTGAACTGGCTGAACCCCTGCTTTGACTTGCTGAACTGCTTCGAATGCACACGCTGAACCAGAAAACAGACTGAACTGAACTGTCTGAACCACTGCTTTGACTTGCTGAACTGCTTCGAATGCACACGCTGAACCAGAAAACTGACTGAACTGAACTGTCCCGACTTCTGCTTTGCAGCCTGTTTTATACCTTCTCGGCTTTCCTTCCAGAAGGTTCCATTCTAACGGAGTACGGTAATACGTATTCCGCTAAGCTGTTTCTCCTTATTTGTTTCTGCAGAAACACGTATGTTAAAAACAAAAAAAACCTCTTTTCAAGGTTATCGAGTCATTTGGTCAGTGAAGTCTATGCACATACGCGGGGTTTTTTGCATCACATATGTATTCACTGTAACTTTTCTGTTGTGTGGTGTACGAATTGAGCTATCACTACGCATCGTGATTCGATTCCTCATGCATGCTGTCAGCGGCTATCACGCTCTGTCGCACGGTCTGTCTTGCATGTGTAATGCACACCACGCCACTTTTACTTTCTTTCCATTTCTCCGCTGCGCGTCGGTGTATGGGCGTTTCTAATAACATGCACACGTTTGCTGCAAGCTAGTGTTGGGGATCTTTGTTACAGGTAAACTGTCCCCAGTATTTAAGCTCTGTATACTTTTACTTGACGTATGCACGTGACAAGTGTAAGCGAGGAGAATTCGTCTTTTGTGTATTTGCCTTTTTCGTCTTTTTTTGTGTATTTTTGTTGTTGTCCATTTAATGGTGAATATATGTGTTGTGCGCCAAATTTTATTCGTAAAAATTTAGGCCGTTACATCACTTTATTAAAATCTTTCAAACATTAACACGCCCTATGTACGTTTTGTCACTAATTGACTTACTGAGTCGAATGGTTCTCTTGTCTTGCGTGTCCACGTCCATACCTCTCGCTCGCTGAACAGCTACTACTTTTAGCTAGTCACAGCAACATATCAGCAGCCTCGCTGGCCTGTACTTTTCCTTCGTTCGTTTCTGGTTTTATCGTTCGGATTGCATGTTTCGGCAACATGTATACACAATATTGTAACGAACCTTCTTGTCTCCTTCTAAAGGCTTGGATTAGCTCGGGATTTCAGGGTTCGGTTACAAGACAAGAGTGTAATAGTAGGTTCAATATCTTTATTCACCTTACAATTAGCTTATACTAATATTTGTACTGAGTTTGTCTTACATAAAAGTAATTTTTACTGTACAGAGTACGGTATCGTTGAGGTCACGGTTGATCGCTCGAGGTTTCACTATGTCGTTGGTATCTCACTGTGTTTTGAGATTACCGATTATTTACTGAATTGATGTCTCGCCGAGTTGTTGATATCGCTGTTAATACACTCCATCGTTGATATCTCTGCCTCATGTTCGCTGATAATTCACTGTATCGTTGATAGCTCACTGCGTTTTGGAGATCACTGGAATTCTACTGGGTCGTTGATATCTCATTGTGTTATTGAGATCACTGGTATTCTACTGGATATCTCACTGCGTTTTTTAGATCGCTGGAATGAGACCGGGTCACTGATATCTCACTGCGTTATTGAGATCACCGGTATTCTATTGGATATCTCACTGCGTTTACTGGATATCTCACTGCGTTATTGAGATCACTTGTATTCTACTGGATATCTCACTGCGTTTTTGATATCACTGGAATTCTACTGGGTCGTTGATATCTCACTGCGTTATTAAGATCACTGGTATTCTACTGGATATCTCACTGCGTTTTTGAGATCGCTGTAATTACACCGGGTCGTTGATATCTCACTGCGTTATTAAGATCACTGGTATTCTACTGGATGTCTCACTGCGTTTTTGAGATCACTGGAATTCTATGCGTTTTTGAGATCACTGATAGTTTCCTGAACTGATATCTCCGCGAGTCTTCGAGATCGCTCTTTTCACTGAGTGTCTCTATGTCTCGATGACTTCGCGGACGGAAAGGTCGACAAGCCACTGCGACCGTTCTCTAGTATATCCGGTGAGTTTACTATCTTAAGCTTTCTCTAGGAGAGCACACCAGCTACTGCAGCTAAAACTTCCGTTTGTAGTTTACCCACGTTTGCCAGGGAACAGGAGGGCGTACAATCCGCTACGACTGTGTATTTCTGGCGCTTCAACTTTTGCAACAGGATTGCGTACAAGTCACTATGACTATGTATTTCGGGCGCTTCAACTTTTGCAACAAAAGGGCGTACAAGCCACTACGACTGTGTATTTCGGGCGCTTCAACTTTTGCAACAGGAGGGCGGACAAGACATTACAACTGTATTTCTGGCGCTTTCACTTTTACAACAGGAGGGCATACAAGCCACTACGACTGTGTATTTCGGGCGCTTCAACTTTTGCAACAGGAGGGCGTACAAGCCACTACGACTGTGTATTTCTGGCGCTTTAGCTTTTACAACAGGAGGGCATACAAACCACTACGACTATGTATTTCGGGCGCTTCAACTTTTGCAACAGGAGGGCGTACAAGCCACTACGGCTGTGTATTTCTGGCGCTTCAACTTTTGCAACAGGATGGCGTACAAGCACCTACGACTGTGTTTTCCTGGTGGTCTAACTTTTGTATATTATATTTTGTTTCTGTGTTCTCCTCGAGCGCGTGGGATGGCTCGAAGAGTCAAGAAATTGGGGGTGGTCTCCGAGCTCGTGGGGATCTGGCTCGAAGGACCAAATGTTTCTTTCGATCTCCGAGCGCGTGGGATGGCTCGAAGATCCAAGATGGGGGGGGGATAAAGATAATAAAGCTACTCACTTGTCTGTTCTCTGGCGTCGTTGATTTCGCGGCTGCGCGTTTCTTGTCTCTGGGTCGTCTGGATGGTGGATATGGTGGTTTTCCAAATAAACTTCCAACTCGGTGGTCTCGATGGAGATGGGGGGTGATGGTGTTAAAGTTGTACTGATGAGTTAAATTGTTCACTAAAAGTTGCACTCGCGTGTACTTCGGCGACACTTGGAAAAGAGAATGAAGCCGGGCTTCCTCCCGGAACCACCGCCATCTACCTGTGAACGAGAAGAAAGCGAGAACGGAACGAGACGGAATGGGGTCCGCTCGAGCCGTGTTCAGCGGGGTTGCTGATGGATTAGTGTGGGATTTGTCGCCACGGGAAAAGCGACGGGAGACGGTGGGTTTTTCGCGTGAACATCCCGCCCGCCTTGCAGTACTGCAACTTTGCACAGGTTAGAGACGCACGAAGAGGGGTTCCTCGCTTTAGCCGCGGATACCTGATGGTTTTAGGGATTAACCATCAGGTTGGTCAGGGACTCCGCGGGGGGTGGAGTGACCAGCAGATTGGGCTGCATCCGCGGAACTAAAGTGCGCTGCACGGGGCGGCAACGCATACGTCCCCACCTTACGTGCAGACGCTGGCTGAAAAGATAAGATATGAGTAAAAGTTGTTTAGGGGGAGTCGCGGGTATGCGACGAGCTCGCAGCTGGCGAAACTTCAGAGGGGAGCAGTACCATTTTGCTAATGGGTCGTGTTATGGTTCCTTGTTCGGTTCGGACGTCCGCGACGCGTGTTCTATCGTCAGAACCGGGATAAACATGAACTATACGACCGAGTCTCCATTTTGTTGGGGGGAGGTTGTCATCGCGTAAGACAACCAGGTCGTTAATTTCTAAATTAGTTTGGGGGAACTTCCATTTGCTGCGTTTGTGGAGTTCGGTGAGATATTCGTTTTTCCACCGGGAACAAAATTGCTGATAGACAGCTCTGACCTTCTGCCATCGATTCACAATTCTGGGTGGAGATTGTAATATTTCGGGTTCTGCCGGAGCCAAGAGCGGGCCGCCGACTAGAAAATGTCCTGGGGTTAGGGGTTGCAGGTCCGAAGGATCTTCTGACATGCTATTAAGGGGTCTGGAGTTCAAGCAAGCTTCGATTTTGGAGAGTATGGTGGAAAACTCTTCAAACGTGAAGCGGAGATCGCCAGCGAATTTGCGGAAGTGGAGTTTGAAGCTTTTTACTCCAGCTTCCCAGAGTCCGCCCATGTGCGGAGCGGCAGCGGGAATGAAATGCCATCGCAGGCGTTGATGAGCGTATTGGGAGACAATAGCGTCCTGAGTGTGTTGAATCACTGACTCCCATTCTCGTCGGAGGGTCTTTGCTGCTCCGACGAAATTTCGTCCGTTGTCGGAGTACAAATCAGAGGGACATCCTCGGCGAGCGCTGAATCGTCCAAAGGCAGCGAGAAATGTCGGGGTTGACAAATCGCTGGCAGCTTCGAGGTGTATGGCCTTCGTCGCAAAGCACACGAAGACGCAAACGTAGCCTTTGGTGATGAGGCAGGCTCTTCCAGTGTAGTTCTTGATGTCGAACGGTCCAGCGAAGTCCAAACCGGTGGCAGCAAAGGGGCGAGAGAGTGTGGTGCGCTCAGGGGGTAGAGCGGCCATAAGTTGGGTGCGTACTTGTTTCTTTTGGAGCAAGCAAGGCTTGCAATTATGAATTGTGGCTTTAATCATGTTTTGAGCCTTGGGTATCCAGTACCGCGTGCGGAGCAAGCGTAGCATCAGTTGGTTTCCACCGTGTAAACTGATGTTGTGGATAAACCGAACCAAAAGGCGGGTGAAGACGCAATTGTAGGGGAGCAAAATAGGGTGGCGTTCATCGTACGAGAGAGATGGACAAGAGATTAACCGTCCGTTCACGCGGAGGAGTCCATCATGTGAGAGAAATGGGTTAAGCGAGAGAATCGGACTCTTGCGCTTAAGAGTTTGTTGCATTTCAAGACAATGATATTCGTCGTTGAAATGAACTTTTTGCGCGACACTGATGAGCCGCGTCTGAACGGCTTGAATCTCATCGGAGTCGATGAGAGTAGTTTCGCGCCGAAAATGAGGGCGGTAATGGGGGTGCGTATGCTGCAGGAACCGAAAAGCATACGCCAATACGCGAAGCGCTCGCGGGAAAGAGGAGAATCTTTCCAAGGGGTCCTCATATTGGTGGTAATAGGTGAAATTGGTTTTGATGGGCTTAGCCTCCAACTCAGTTTCGAACTCGTGGGGGGCAGTGTAGTGCGGCCACTGCGTCCTCGCTTGCCGCAGCCATGCAGGTCCTTGCCACCAGAGCGGGGTGTGAAGCAAATCCAGCGGATACATGCCTCTGCTGGCAAGATCCGCTGGATTGCTCTCCGAGTCGACGTGGTACCAGTGAGTGTGGTCCGCCACCTCGACAATTTTCGCGACACGATTGGCGACGAACGTCGTCCATGTGCAGGGTGGTCGTTTCAACCACGCCAGCACTATAGTCGAGTCGGTCCAACAGTGAAGGTCATACTGTGGAAAGTCGAGATGGGGAACGATTGCGTCAATCATATCGACAAGGAGAGCAGCTCCGCAGAGTTCCAATCGAGGGATCGATATGGTTTTGATTGGGGCGACCTTCGTTTTGGCAAAGAGCAAGGAAGTCGAAGTGCTGCCTGAGTTACGAGTGAGCACGTAGATCACGCCAGCGTATGCTTTCTCGGAAGCATCGCAAAAAGCATGAATTTCCACGGTGCTGCCTGGGGTGAAGTGAATCCATCGGGGTATTTTGAGGAGATTGATATGGGGGTAACATTGGACGAATTGAAGCCAACGTTGTAAAGTGATGGGAATGAGTGGGTCGTCCCATCCGATGCCGTCCAGCCAGAGTTGTTGCATGATGGTTTTTGCAATGACAATGATTGGAGCAAGCCATCCTGCCGGGTCAAACAGTTTTGCAATCCGAGATAACACCTCGCGCTTAGTATATGTGGGGGAGAGGTCAAAGGGCTTTGACTCTATGTTGAAATGATCAGTTTTGGCATTCCAACGGAGGCCGAGAGTTTTGGTATTGCTACCATCTTCTAATTCAAGAAAGTCTTTGTTTAAGAGATCTTGTGGTGGGATCCCAATTAGAAGAGCGGGGTGATTTGCTGTCCATTTTCGTAGCGTGAAGCCGGCAGAGAGAAGAGCGGCAGACAGTTGATGTCGGGTGCGAAGCGCGACATCAATGTCATGAGCGCCACATAACGCGTCATCCACGTACATGGAGTTCTTAAGAATCGGAGCAGCAAGGGGGTATTTTTTCTCGACATCCTTTGCCAATTGATGTAGAGTACGTATGGCTAGATAGGGAGCACAATTGACGCCAAACGTGACCGTTTGGAGTTCGAAATCTTGCACATCGTCGTGTGAAGAGTTTCGGAAGAGGATTCGCTGGTAGCGCGAATGCTGGGGATTGATGCGGATTTGGCGATACATTTTTTCAATGTCGCCATTGAAAACGTATTTATAAAGTCGCCATTGGATAATGAGAAATGTCAAATCCGATTGCAGGGCCGGCCCAGGATAGAGGACATCGTTCAGGCTGAGACCGTTGGAGGAGGGGCAGGAGGCGTTGAACACAACACGCACCTTGGTTGTGCTGCTGTCGGGTTTGAGAACAGCATGATGGGGTAGGTAGTAGTTGTCGGAACCGGAAGGGTTCTGGGAGGGGTGGATCTGTGTCATATGATGCAGATCCGAATACTCTCGAATCACGGAGTCATATGTTTCTTTAAAACTGGGGGTCTTCAACAATCTCGTTTCGTTTCGGAGAAACTGTTTGAGAGCAATCTCTCTGGATTTCCCGATCTTTATTGAAGAAGGAAAACCTTCCTTGAAGGGCAGCGAAACAATATATCGGCCATCGGGGCGCCTCTGAGTGGTACTTGAATATAAGTCCTCGCAGCGTTGGTCACCCGGGGTGGGTATCCGTTGAGTTTGGACTTCTTCAAGCTCCCAGAATCGCGATAGTTGGTGATCCATGGAGACTTCGGTGAAGAAAGAGACTCGTGTGGTAATCGAGGGAGCGGGTAAATCCTGCTTAAGTGGACCTGTGAGAATCCACCCGAAGATGGTCTCTTGAGCGACCAGAGAATCAACGATGTTGCGTTTAATTCCATCGCGCAAGATGAGGGGGTAGATGTCGGCTCCAATAAGCATATCAATCTGATCACTGCGGTAGAAGTTCTCATCGGCTAAGGGTAGCGCGCGAAGAGATTCACAGCGTGAAGTATCGAGAGAGCAAACCGGGAGATTGCCGGTTAACTTGGGGAGCACAAGCGCGCAAGCTTGAAGGTGAGTCCCAGGAGCTCGAGGTGAGCCAATCTGGAAATTACAAAATTTCGAAACCTGAGCAGTAATCGTTTGATTGACACTCGCCACTTGGGCCTGGATGGCCTTCACTGGGAGTTTCAATCGCTTCTGGATACGTTCGGTTAAGAAGGTGGCTTCGGAGCCGGGGTCAATGAGCGCACGCGCTGTGTATGGCTCACCGCGATGATAAATATGAATCATCGCAGTGGCGAGCAACACCTGCTTCGGTCGCGAGGTGAAGCACGTCAATACGTTGGATGTTGAGGGGGCTTCAGTGGACTGTATATTAGGGGTAGAGGTAGAGGGGGTCGCTCGAGAGTGCGACGGAAGGTTCGACGAGCGATTATGCGTATGAGCATTTGAACCGCGATGAGGGGGGTTTTTACGAAGCGAGGTATTATGGGGAGAGTCCGAATGAGAGTTCGGTTGGGGGGCCGAGGCCTCCTCGCGATGTAATAGTGTGTGATGTCGCTGATTGCACGACATACACGTGAACGCACTTTTACACTCTTTTATGTGATGTGAGTGCGCCAAGCAGTTGGAACAAAAATGAATTCGTTGAACTGTCGCCCAACGAGAGTCCACATTCATTGCCAGAAACCGCGGGCATCTGCGGAGCGTGTGCGGTTGATCAGTGCATAATCTGCAGCTCGTCGAAACCATATTAGCCTGGAACGTATTCACAGGCTTTGGGTTGGGGGGAGCGCGCGTAGAGGTAGGCGACGCTTTTTTAGGGGGGTTGACGGACTTCCGGATATCGTCAACAGTTTCCAAAGTTTGGAAATGGGAGGTGAGAAATGCGTCCATTTCGCGCCATCTTGGGATTTCGCGTTTGAGAGTGATAGATTGTTCCCATAACGAGAGGGTGTGTTCGGGGAGGCGAGTTGAGCAGAGATGCACAATAATTGCGTCCCAGCTGTTCACATCGACATCATGCAAAGTGAGAGCTGAGAGGCAGTTATTAATCTCTCGTTGGAGACGTTTAATGGCCACTCCCGATTCTTTGGTAATTGGGGTTAAATTGAATAACGTTCGGAGTTGAACGTTAACAAGAATTCGCTTATTCTCGAAGCGATCGGTGAGGTTCCGCCAAGCTTGCTCAAAACCGGCGTCGGTGAGGGGGGATTTTTGGACTATTTCTTTTGCTTCACCTCGTGTCTTTTGGTTGAGGTGAAACAACTTTTCGATGGGGGATAACCGATTGTTGCGGATGTAGAGAGCTGAAAACATATCGCGAAAAGTTGGCCATGATTCGTAATCGCCGTTAAAAATCGCGGTGTCACATGGAGGTAAGCTAATATTATGGCCGGAGAGATTCGAGTGGACTGTTGCCTCCAGTGCAGAGGCATGGGATAACGAAGATGGCGAAGTTGGGGAGGGTAGGGGGGCAGCGAGATGCTGCAGCTCGCTCATCTTGGCGGAGAAACGTACATAGATTTGGTAACTGCGTCGGTATTGGCTTTTCACGACAGTGACCTCCGCGGATTTGGGATCGTCGATTGCTAATGGATTCGCTGCCATGATGGTGGATTCCAAGCATGCGTTGTATGCTCGTTTCAAATCGGACCAGACCGCCTTCAGTTCCTCACGATGGGTGTCCAAGGTGGGTGCCGAATGTTCACGTTCCGGGATGTCGTTGAATTCCTTCTCGAACTCCTCCAGTGTTTCAGTCACGCTGATGAATTTCGTAAGGGGGTCCATGGTAACCGGATCACTCGTGCGAGAAATTGTATTTGTATACAAAAAGTTTTATTGTTTATTTATTTTTGGGGGGGGTTATTAATAATAATAATTTATTATTAAATGATTTGTGATGATTTAACACCGTGGGGGGGGGGAGGTATGCCGAACGAAAACTCAAAACACTCGTGTTAAAAGAGTGGCACACAAAAAAAAATAAAAATGAGAAAAACCACTAATTAAGCATAATATAATGCTTGTTTATTTTATTTTATTTTGGGGGTAACAATTTTCGGGGTTAATTGTATATTACTGTGAGAAAGTAATTTAATTCAAAACTAGTCGAAGTAGTTTAAAATTAACTACTTCAACTACTTCTGCAAACGCCGTGTCCAACCGGGTAGCCGCTGCTTGTGCGCTGCCCGCACGCTGTCACCGATGCTCGCTGCGGATATAGCACAAAGCAACTCCGCAAAACGAGAGAGTAGTGCTTGCGCCTGTGAAAAGGTGGTGGTTTTTTGGTGTGCTGAGAATTCCACGCTGGAGCTGCAGGTTTTTTTTTGTACACTTTTGGGGCCAACGGCAACTCTCGATACCGCTACGAGAATGAACCGTTGGTAATATTCTTTTTCAAAAAATATAAGTTTTCGATTTGGGAATATTAAATTGATGTACAACAATCTAATATAAAAGAACGATATTTTTGTTCTTTTGGGGAGATCACAAATGAATGCTGCGCGACGCCGAACCGAAACAAGGGGTTTACACTTAATATTATAATTTTAATATTATAATTTTATATAATATAATTGTAATAGGGGGGATTGGGGGTTTTGCCGGCGTAATATCCGGCTCGAAGGACCAAAATGTTTCTGTGTTCTCCTCGAGCGCGTGGGATGGCTCGAAGAGTCAAGAAATTGGGGGTGGTCTCCGAGCTCGTGGGGATCTGGCTCGAAGGACCAAATGTTTCTTTCGATCTCCGAGCGCGTGGGATGGCTCGAAGATCCAAGATGGGGGGGGGATAAAGATAATAAAGCTACTCACTTGTCTGTTCTCTGGCGTCGTTGATTTCGCGGCTGCGCGTTTCTTGTCTCTGGGTCGTCTGGATGGTGGATATGGTGGTTTTCCAAATAAACTTCCAACTCGGTGGTCTCGATGGAGATGGGGGGTGATGGTGTTAAAGTTGTACTGATGAGTTAAATTGTTCACTAAAAGTTGCACTCGCGTGTACTTCGGCGACACTTGGAAAAGAGAATGAAGCCGGGCTTCCTCCCGGAACCACCGCCATCTACCTGTGAACGAGAAGAAAGCGAGAACGGAACGAGACGGAATGGGGTCCGCTCGAGCCGTGTTCAGCGGGGTTGCTGATGGATTAGTGTGGGATTTGTCGCCACGGGAAAAGCGACGGGAGACGGTGGGTTTTTCGCGTGAACATATTTATTTGTATCACTTTGTCGACACAGGTTTGAAAGACGTTGTTTCTCACTGCGTTCGCCGAACTTTTCTGGACTATGATGGACACTTTGAATTTGGATTCCGCTCAATAACTTTGCACACTTCCTGGCTGCACTGAACTGAACTGTACAGCTGAACTTCTCTGAACGCAACTGAATTGAACGTCTGAGCCCACTGAACCACGAGTTCTGTTTTGCAGTTAGTTTTATACTCTTCTGGATTTTCTTCTCGAATGTTCAATTTTAACGGAGTACGGTAGTTCGTATTACGCTAAGCCGTTTTTCTTATTTAATCATGCAAAAAAGATATTACTTTTTAAAACTCTTTTTTAAGGTTAAGGAGTTGTACGGTCAGTGAACTTCTCTGCCGTCTCCGTACATACGCTGTTTTTGTAGTACATAAGTTGTGCAAAAGTGGGTCATGGCTTAGATCAGCTGAGCGCTGATCTTATGTATTCACTGCACTCTATGATGTTGTGTAGTGTACGAATTGAGCCATCCCGCTCTGCCTCTCAGTTGGGTTTATGTGTATCGTGTATCCACGTTACTTTCACTTTTCTACATATTTTCTCCGCTGTCTGTCAGTGCGTTTCTAATGATTCACTCCAGTTTTTGTATTCGTGCGTGTGTTTTATGCAGAGAACTGTTCCCAGTATTCTCCTTGGCAACAGTTATTTCCTAGGTGTGTTCGACTACTTTGTTGTGGTCATCACAATATGTACAATATTCAAGTTGTAAATGCATGTTGCCCCTGAGACATACAATACAAAGTGTAAGTGGTAAAAATCTAAATAGGTATGTACAGCGCGTATCGATAATTACAGTATTTCAAATTCTCTGAGTTAAAGCTAAATGACAATACACAGATAATTCACAACATTTCAATTCGTTAAACTTAATTGTACACTTCAATTTATAACATTTCAAAATAGGAGAAATTCGAAATTGCGTCGAAATGTTTTGGTCCGTCGTATGTTTTGGTCCGTTACATCTCTCTCCTACGTCAGGTTGGGCTGCAGGTGAGATGATACCTGGCCGATTTCAGAGATCCGGAAACGGTACCATCCTCCCTTCATCTGCCTCCGTGCCGATAATCTTTGCTGGACGTCGGTTGTCGCTATCGTCTCAAGGATTTCTTTGGCTTCGCATCTAGCAGCTATGCCGCAAGGTACCTCGGGGTTTTCGGCTTCGTTGATTGCGCGTGGAGACGAGCATGTGAGACGGCAAGACCAGATGCCGGAACTATGTCGACCTCCCTCTCCGCCTGCTGTATGATTGGTCAGGTGCCCTTACCAAGCAGTCGTCGACCCAGACAAGGGCACCTACACCAGCAGGTATGGGTGATGGTCAGCGTATATACTCTGAGTATACCCAGGCCCGATTAGGATGTCCACGTCTGTGCTGGCATGGTAGTGCTCTGGCCTTGGGCCTTCGCGTTCGGATTCAGTCCACTCGTCGTCATCCGTGTCGTCCGTTATGGACGCGGCCTCAGGTCTGCAACATGCAATTGCCTAGTGCATGGTCTTCTCGTCATTTCGTTCCTTTGGGTCGTGATCACCCTCTTACTTGGGGATGGCAGCCCGATTGTCGACTTCTATGGTGGGTTCCGCCAGGTCGACCGACTAGGTTACCTTATCGGAGTCCGTTTCCACAGAAATCCGCGTCTTATTAGGTGGCTGCTTCCCTATGTCGATGTCCTCTTGGAGGGTGGTGTCGACGGTGCATTTTCGGCAGCGCTCAGTGGTATGACCCGCTTCACTCGGATCCGTGGCCATTTATTCCTTGGCCGATCCAGGACCTCTTCGTCGTCCTCAGTCAGGCGTCGGATGCGTGGTTGTCTGCGTTGTTTCTCTAGGAGGGGTTTTTTGTACCGTTCCTTTGACATTTCAGACTTCGTAGTTCATGATGTAGTTCAAAATCATGAACTGACTTAGCTGTGCTATGCTGCACTTACTTAGCCTTTGCGTGTAGCATTTAGCCTTTGAGTTTCCAGATAAACATTTATAATTTCCTTCTGTGTTACGGGTCGTACCGAGTACAATACGCACATACTTGGAATTTTCTTTTCCTGGAATGACCCCTTTCGTAGCGCTTGGTAAGTTTGTTCCGGATCATTTCCTGGGGTACGAAATTCCTTAATGTCGGCCATGTGGGCAGTCCTAGTTCGTGCCTCTCCGTCCTTCCGCACCCTCACTATCGCAGGGAACACAAACCACTTTACCTTGTAGGGCTCGTTATACCGTGGTGCCAGTTTGCGGCGAACGCATTTTTTTTTTATGGCAGATAGAACCAAACTCAGGGGATGCCCCCTATCCATGCAAAGCATTCGTTGGTTTAGAAGGGAAAAGGTTAGTGGGAAGGGGAAAAGTGGGAGTAGTGTCGATTTACACCTCTTTTGAAAGCTTCGAGTAGTGTCGATTTACACCTCTTTTGAAAGCTTCGACGTTATAAGTGGATGGGAAGACATGCGCAGGGAGACTATTCCACAATTTAACTGCGCGACCGAAAAACGAATTCTCGCGGTAGTGGGTAGTGCGTTGGATCGGGATCGAGACGTAAAAGGGGTGCACCGCTCTGGAAAGCCGAGTAGATCTGTTGAATACCTGAACCGAAGGGATCAGGCTGGCTACTTCAGAGGAACAATTACCATTAAAGTATCGGTAGAATAAGGTTACACACCCCACATCCCGACGACATCCCAAGGTTTCAATAGAGCTGGATACCCTACTGCCCCCTATAAGTTTTATCGCACGACCTTGTATACGGTCCAGAAGCTGAAGATATGTTTTCGAAGCTCCAGACCAAATATGCGAGTTGTACTCCATTTTCGGACGGATATAAGTGGTGTAGATACAACGAAGGTCGGTTGGAGTGAAGTATTTCTTGCACCGCTTTAAACAGCCTAAGCACTTGGCTGCTTCTTTCGACACATCAAAAATGTGATCGTTCCAACGAAGATCGCATTGTATTGACATGACCAGAACATCAAGAGCCTCCGACTCATTAATATCCACACCACCCATATTTAACGGTGGGAAGTTGTCGCCCGCCAGATGCTTCTGGGGCAACAAAGAGCATTGGGTCTTCCGCGAATTAAAATCGACCCGATTCGCTTGATCCCACTCATGGATTTTGTTAAGGTCAGATTGGAGTGTGTCATTCATAATTCTGCGTTTCTATTGATGTCCAGAATAGAAGGACGCCTGGAGAATGAATATGAATGACAAATGCTGCTGTCATCAGCAAACGAGTAGACGGGGTTTGACGTCAATGGCAGAAGGTCATTGATGAAAATAAGAAAAAGTGTCGGAGACAGGACCGAACCCTGCGGAAATCCAGCATTGATGGAGTGCTCTTCGGAAGCAGAGCCGTCTATCACAACCCGAATAGAACGGCCGCTGAGGAAACTCGATATCCATCAAGTGAATGTGTTACCGACACCATAAGCAGCCAGTTTAAACACTAGTGCTTTATGCCACACTCGGTCAAATGCCTTGAAGATATACAAAGCAACAACCTTGCTCTCACCGAATTGGTGAACACAACTGTTCCACCGCTCGGTGAGGGACGCCATCAAATCGCCTGTGGAGCGGTGAGCACGGAAACCGTACTGGCGATCGCTGACCAATTGGTTGCCCTCTAGATACCTCATCAAGTTAAAATTTACAACGCTCTCCATAACTTTGGAGAGCATTGAACAGATTGCTATGGGCCGGTAATTAGCAGGATTCGTAGCCTCACCTTTTTTGGGAACTGGCTGCACATTGGCAATCTTCCAGGAATTAGGAAAAGCTCCTGAAGTAAACGATAAATTAAAGAGATTGCGCAATGGGCCAAGCAGTGTTGAGGCACACTTTCTCAACACGTGGACTGAAATGCCATACGGTCCCGAGGACTTATTGACATTGAGGTCTGCAAGCACTCTTTTAACAGCTCGCGTTCGAAAATGCATCTGAGGCATAGCATGAGATACACCATCAACCGCAGGCAGTGGTTGACTACTCTCAGGAAGAGAGCAGTTTTCAGCAAACATTTTGGCTAATAAGTTTGCTTTATCAACCGAGTGAGTGAAGATCTGATCGTCCTTAAGGAGAGTTGGAATAGACGATTTCGTCTGATTTTTCACCCTCCCCACAAACGACCAAAAGTTCTTGCTACCCTTATGGTATTCAAGAACTCTGCGTCTAAGGCGCTGTTCGTAGAGAACTTTTTCGCGCTTTAGAGTGGCATTGCACGTATTTCTGGCCTGATTGCGCAGCAGTTTAGTATCAGCAGTTTTGTTTAAACGCCAATTCCTAAATGCTTCCTCTTTGGACCTGACTGCTTGTCTGCAAGTCGCATTAAACCAGGAATGGTCTTTTGGTTTAATGGAAATTCTTTTATTAAGTATGAAAGACCTCATACAAAATAAAATTATATTTTCTACCAATTTTGCTGCAGCATTTATGTTCCTATCCCTGAAACACAATTGCCAATTGAAACGGCTGAAAAAGGAGTTCAGCGCATCCCAATTAGCCTTCTCATAAAGCCACACTGTCCGCTTCGTAGCTGGCTGTTGAGCGGATTGAAGACTAGAATATGGGAAGGTAGCAGAAATTGTAGCGTGGTCCGAATTACCAAGAGGTGCAAGAACATTCACATCATACTTGCTGTGATGTGAAGTTAGAAAAATGTTCAATTTTAATGGAGAGCAGAGAACTGTTCCCAGTATTCTCCTTGGCAACAGTTATTTCCTAGGTGTGTTCGACTACTTTGTTGTGGTCATCACAATATGTACAATATTCAAGTTGTAAATGCATGTTGCCCCTGAGACATACAATACAAAGTGTAAGTGGTAAAAATCTAAATAGGTATGTACAGCGCATATCGATAATTACAGTATTTCAAATTCTCTGAGTTAAAGCTAAATGACAATACACAGATAATTCACAACATTTCAATTCGTTAAACTTAATTGTACACTTCAATTTATAACATTTCAAAATAGGAGAAATTCGAAATTGCGTCGAAATGTTTTGGTCCGTCGTATGTTTTGGTCCGTTACATCTCTCTCCTACGTCAGGTTGGGCTGCAGGTGAGATGATACCTGGCCGATTTCAGAGATCCGGAAACGGTACCATCCTCCCTTCATCTGCCTCCGTGCCGATAATCTTTGCTGGACGTCGGTTGTCGCTATCGTCTCAAGGATTTCTTTGGCTTCGCATCTAGCAGCTATGCCGCAAGGTACTTCGGGGTTTTCGGCTTCGTTGATTGCGCGTGGAGACGAGCATGTGAGACGGCAAGACCAGATGCCGGAACTATGTCGACCTCCCTCTCCGCCTGCTGTATGATTGGTCAGGTGCCCTTACCAAGCAGTCGTCGACCCAGACTTCCGGATCCAAGCAGGTATGGGTGATGGTCAGCGTATATACTCTGAGTATACCCAGGCCCGATTAGGATGTCCACGTCTGTGCTGGCATGGTAGTGCTCTCGCCTTGGGCCTTCGCGTTCGGATTCAGTCCACTCATCGTCATCCGTGTCGTCCGTTATGGACGCGGCCTCAGGTCTGCAACATGCAATTGCCTAGTGCATGGTCTTCTCGTCATTTCGTTCCTCTGGGTCGTGATCACCCTCTTACTTGGGGATGGCAGCCCGATTGTCGACTTCTATGGTGGGTTCCGCCAGGTCGACCGACTAGGTTACCTTATCGGAGTCCGTTTCCACAGAAATCCGCGTCTTATTAGGTGGCTGCTTCCCTATGTCGATGTCCTCTTGGAGGGTGGTGTCGACGGTGCATTTTCGGCAGCGCTCAGTGGTATGACCCGCTTCACTCGGGTCCGTGGCCATTTATTCCTTGGCCGATCCAGGACCTCTTCGTCGTCCTCAGTCAGGCGTCGGATGCGTGGTTGTCTGCGTTGTTCCTCTAGGAGGGGTTTTTTGTACCGTTCCTTTGACATTTCAGACTTCGTAGTTCATGATGTAGTTCAAAGTCATGAACTGACTTAGCTGTGCTATGCTGCACTTACTTAGCCTTTGCGTGTAGCATTTAGCCTTTGAGTTTCCAGATAAACATTTATAATTTCCTTCTGTGTTACGGGTCGTACCGAGTACAATACGCACATACTTGGAATTTTCTTTTCCTGGAATGACCCCTTTCGTAGCGCTTGGTAAGTTTGTTCCGGATCATTTCCTGGGGTACGAAATTCCTTAATGTCGGCCATGTGGGCAGTCCTAGTTCGTGCCTCTCCGTCCTTCCGCACCCTCACTATCGCAGGGAACACAAACCACTTTACCTTGTAGGGCTCGTTATACCGTGGTGCCAGTTTGCGGCGAACTCATTTTTTTTTTATGGCAGATAGAACCAAACTCAGGGGATGCCCCCTATCCATGCAAAGCATTCGTTGGTTTAGAAGGGAAAAGGTTAGTGGGAAGGGGAAAAGTGGGAGTAGTGTCGATTTACACCTCTTTTGAAAGCTTCGAGTAGTGTCGATTTACACCTCTTTTGAAAGCTTCGACGTTATAAGTGGATGGGAAGACATGCGCAGGGAGACTATTCCACAATTTAACTGCGCGACCGAAAAACGAATTCTCGCGGTAGTGGGTAGTGCGTTGGAACGGGATCGAGACGTAAAAGGGGTGCACCGCTCTGGAAAGCCGAGTAGATCTGTTGAATACCTGAACCGAAGGGATCAGGCTGGCTACTTCAGAGGAACAATTACCATTAAAGTATCGGTAGAATAAGGTTACACACCCCACATCCCGTCGACATCCCAAGGTTTCAATAGAGCTGGATATCCTACTGCCCCCTATAAGTTTTATCGCACGACCTTGTATACGGTCCAGAAGCTGAAAATATGTTTTCGAAGCTCCAGACCAAATATGCGAGTTGTACTCCATTTTCGGACGGATATAAGTGGTGTAGATACAACGAAGGTCGGTTGGAGTGAAGTATTTCTTGCACCGCTTTAAACAGCCTAAGCACTTGGCTGCTTCTTTCGACACATCAAAAATGTGATCGTTCCAACGAAGATCGCATTGTATTGACATGACCAGAACATCAAGAGCCTCCGACTCATTAATATCCACACCACCCATATTTAACGGTGGGAAGTTGTCACCCGCCAGACGCTTGTGGGTCAACAAACAGCATTGGGTCTTCCGCGCATTAAAATTAACCCGATTCGCTTGACCCCACTCCTGGATTTTGTTGAGGTCAGATTGGAGTGTGTCATTCATAATACCGCGTTTTCTATTAATCTCCAGAATAGAGGGACGCCTGGAGAATGAATATGAATGACAAATGCTGCTGTCATCAGCAAACGAGTAGACGGGGTTTGATGTCAATGACAGAAGGTCATTGATAAAAATGAGAAAAAGTGTAGGAGACAGGACCGAACCCTGCGGAACTCCAGCATTAATGGAGTGCTCTTCGGAAGCAAAGCCGTCTATCACAACACGAATAGAACGGCCGCTGAGGAAACTCGATATCCATCGAGTGAATGTATTACCGACACCATAAGCAGCCAGTTTAGACACAAGTGTTTTATGCCACACTCGGTCAAATGCCTTGAAGATATACAAAGCAACAACCTTGCTCTCACCGAATTGGTGAACACAACTGTTCCACCGCTCGGTGAGGGACGCCATCAAATCGCCTGTGGAGCGGTGAGCACGGAAACCGTACTGGCGATCGCTGACCAATTGGTTGCCCTCTAGATACCTCATCAAGTTAAAATTTACAACGCTCTCCATAACTTTGGAGAGCATTGAACAGATTGCTATGGGCCGGTAATTAGCAGGATTCGTAGCCTCACCTTTTTTGGGAACTGGCTGCACATTGGCAATCTTCCAGGAATTAGGAAAAGCTCCTGAAGTAAACGATAAATTAAAGAGATTGCGCAATGGGCGAGCCAGTGTTGAGGCGCACTTTCTCAACACGTGGGCTGAAATGCCATCCGGTCCCGAGGATTTATTGATGTTGAGGTTTACAAGCACTCTTTTAACAGCCCGCGTTCGAAAGTGCATCTCAGGCATAATATGAGACACACCATCGATCACGGGTAGTGGTTGGCTACTCTCAGGAAGAGAGCAGTTTTCAGCAAACATTTTGGCTAATAAGTTTGCTTTATCAACCGAGTGAGTGAAGATCTGATCATCCTTGAGGAGAGTTGGAATAGACGATCGCGTCTGATTCTTCACCCTCCCCACGAACGACCAAAAGTTCTTACTACCCTTATGGTATTGAAGAACTCTACGTCTAAGGCGCTGTTCGTAGAGAGCTTTTTTGCGCTTTAGAGTGGCATTACACCTATTTCTGGCCTGATTGCGCAGCAGTTTAGTATCAGCAGTTTTGTTTAAACGCCAATTCCTAAATGCTTCCTCTTTGGACCTGACTGCTTGTCTGCAAGTCGCATTAAACCAGGAATGGTCTTTTGGTTTAATGGAAATTCTTTTATTAAGTATGAAAGACCTCATACAAAATAAAATTATATTTTCTACCAATTTTGCTGCACCATTTATGTTCGTATCCCTGAAACACAATTGCCAATTGAAACGGCTGAAAAAGGAGTTCAGCGCATCCCAATTAGCCTTCTCATAAAGCCACACTTTCCGCTTCGGAGCTGTCTGGTGAGCGGATTGAAGACTAGAATATGGGAAGGTAGCAGAAATTGTAGCGTGGTCCGAATTACTAAGAGGTGCAAGAACATTCACATCATACTTGCTGTGATGTGAAGTTAGAAAAAGGTCCAGAATATTTTGGTTTTGCCCATCAACGCAGGGAAAGTGCGTAGGTTCCTTCACAAATTGAGTCAAATTATTGGACTCAGCAAATAACTCATTATACAAACCCTCGGGTGTCGTGTGACTCGAATGACGTAGCCAATTGGAATTATGAACATTGAAATCACCAGCAACAACAATTTCACTGTTCGGATACGATTCCAGGATTTTAGAAATCGAATCAGAGAGACTGTCCAGTTTATCAAAAGTTGGCAGCCTCTCTAGACCCGGGCTTCTATAAACGAAGCAGAAGTGCAGGATGTGCGACTGGATTTTGAACTTAACCCACATGGAGCTTAATTCGGCATCCGTCGTGCAAAGGTGTTGCTGATACTGGTACGCAACATCACTGCGAATATATAAGGCGAGGCCTCTGTGTGATGAAAATAATGGCAGTAAGTGGTACCCAGGCAAGTGAAAATCCAGTGGATCTGCACCCTCAGACACCTGGGTCTCACCCAGTGCCATTATATGCGGTTGGTGTGTAAAAACATACGCATAGACCTCGAAGAAATTCGCCCTCAAGCCACGCACATTTGTGGAGTCTACACGATATCATCTATCGCTTTTGAGAGTGAGTGTTGTTTGAGCATCAGTAACTGCCCGACCATTAGTTTCCACTTCCTTCGCCGTAAGTTATAATGCTTCTCATGTTCCTCTGCATGTTCTCTGGGTGGGATTTCCTCATGTCCCGTTAGCCGTGTTTCACGGTCGAAAAGTTCTGTCGGTAAACGTGCTTCTCTTCCCTGGATCAAAAACGCCGGACTGTAGCCGACTCAGATTTGCTAGTGTTGAAAGCCAGATTGTTATCAGGTAGCAACTCATCCCATGTAGTCTGTTGCGGCCTGTGAACTGCGATATCATCACCCTGATCGTGCGGTTGGTACGCTCTGTTGGGTTCTCCTGGGGAGTATGTTGCGCTGAGCGCTGTGTAACGATTTTCCACCCCGAGTTCCTTCATAATCGTTGAAAAGTTTCACTGGTAAATTGAACACCATTATCCGAGATGAAAATCTTCGGAACTCCGAAATGGGCTATGATTCGCTCCCGAAATTACTTGTTGAACTGTTCGGTGGTTGTTTTTCTACAAGGTTCTACATGGATGTCGATGGATATCGAGTTTCCTCAGCGGCCGTTCTATTCGGGTTGTGATAGACGGCTCTGCTTCCGAAGAGCACTCCATCAATGCTGTAGTTCCGCAGGGTTCGGTCCTGTCTCCGACACTTTTTATTATATTCATCAATGACCTTCTGTCACTGCCATCAAACCCTGTCTACTCGTTTGCTGATGACAGCAGCATTTGTCATTCATATTCTTTCTCCAAGCGTCCTTCTATTCTGGAGATTGAAAAAAGCAGAATTATGAATGACACACTCCAATCTGACCTCAATAAAATTACATACTCCAATCTGTCCTCCAAGAGTGGGGTCGAGCGAATCTGGTCGATTTTAATGCGCGTAAAACCCAATGCTGCCTGTTGACACACAAGCGTTTAGCGGGTGACAATTTTCCAACTCTAAATATGGGTGGTGTGAATATTAATGAGTCGGAGGCTCCTCATGTTCTGAGCATGTCAATCCAAAGCGATCTTCGTTGGAACGATCACATTTTTGACGTGTTGAATGAAGCAGCCAAGTGCTTAGGCTTTCTTAAGGGATGTAAGAAATACTTCACTCCAACCGATCCTCTTTGTATCTACACCACCTATATCCGTCCGAAAATGGAGTACAATTTGCATATATGGTCGGGAGCTTCGCGAACATATCTTCAGCTTACTCTCATGAAACTGATGAATATAGCTGTTCCACCGCTCAGTGAGGAACGCTATTAAATCGCCTATGGAGCGGTGAGCACGGAAGCCGTACTGGAGATCACTGACCAACTGGTTGCTCTCTAGATACCTCATCAAGCTGAAATTCACGACACTCTCCATAACTTTTGAGAGCATTGAACAATTGTGCTGTGGGTCGGTAATTTGCAGGATTGGTAGCCTCACCTTCTTTGGGAACTGGCTGCACATTGGCAATCTTTCAGGAAACGGGAAAACTCCTGAGGTATATGACAAATTAAAGAGATTGCGCAGTGGGCAAGCCAGTGTTGAGGCGCACTTTCTCGATACATGTGCTGAAATGCCACTGTGAAATTGTAGTGGTCAGAATTACCAAGAGGTGCAAGAACATTCACTTCGTAATTGCTGTGATGTGAAGTTAGAAAAAGGTCAAGAATATTTTGTTTTTGCCCATCAACGCAGGGAAAGTGCGTTGGTTCCTCCACTAATTGGGTCAAATTATTAGACTCAGCAAATAACACAATATACAAAACCTCGGGTGTTGTGTGACTTTAATAACGTAGCCAATTGGAATTATGAACACTGAAATCACCAGCAACAACTATTTCACTGTTCGGGTACGATTCCAGAATTTTAGAGATCCAATCACACCAGATCCAGTTTATCAAAATTGGGCAACCTCTCTACAGGTGGGCTTCTATAAGCGAAGTAGAAGTGCAAGATGTGCGACTGAATTTTTAACTTAACGCAACTTCGCTGCGAATGTAATATTATATGGTTATATAATATGGTTAATATTATGGTTTTATTATTTATTCTTAATAAATTAAGAACCATTCGTTGACTCCGGCAGTGTTTGCAATAATAAAGCAAAATAGCTGTTCGTAGAAAGCTTTGCTTCGCAACACTTGCCGGAGTCGAATTAGTAGAATGCGAAAAGTTCCCTTTCCCTTCCTCTCCCACTATCCCCCATTCCCCCAGTAGCCAATCATGAAAAAAGAGATTGATCTCTTAAGGGCTACTGCTAGAATCTGATATAAAAAAAAAAAATGTATAAGGCGAGGCCTCTGTGCGCTGAAAACAATTTCAGTAAATTGTACCTAGGCATATGAAAATCCAGTGGATCTGCACCCTCGAACACATGGGTCTCACTTAGTGCCATTATATGCGGTTGGTGAGTACAAATATGCGCATAGACTGCGAAAGAATTCGCCCTCAAGCCACGTATATTGGGGGAGTCTATATGGCCGCTTGTCCAGCTAGCTTTAAAAGCGGCCATGCGTACGCCGTACAAAACAGACAAAACACTACAAGGCAAGTGTTATGCCTTTGTCTTTCCGCGCTTCATCCCACGGCGCACTCACAGCCGGCTGCACACCTGATGCGACCGGGAACAAGTAGGAAAAGGTGAAAGCAAACGAAATGCAAAGCTTACTGCGCAGACCATAAAAAAGCCCCTCGCATGGTTGTCGGCATCCCGTTTGGTTGTCTATTTATTTTTTGATGGTTTTTATTAACTTGTATGCTTGCATATTTTTTCGGTGCTTATTTATTTCACTATTATTGTTTGTTTTTGGGTTAAATATTGTGACGAATATATAATCGAGGTTTCGCTAAACTACTGGAAACCATCCAAATGCTTTAATCGCTGCATCTACATGTCACCTAGCGCAAGAGATAAAGAGATAGATGGCTAGTTCCACAAACTGCCACAGCATTGCAAGACGACATCTAGCGCGAGATAGATTTAAATGGAGAGATCGACAATTTGATTTGAAATTTCCAGAACCTTCCGCAGCAGTATTAGCTGGCATATAAATAGCCCGCAGGGCGTCTCAATTAATTCTTTCGAGTTTGGTTCTTGAACGGAATGCATCAACCATAATGTGAGCAAAGTGTCAAGTAATAAGTGTTAAAAAGTGAATTCAGAAGAGAATAAATTTGTGAAATTAAAAACAACAACACCTTTGAGTTTTATTGGATTATTCTCAATCTAGGAATCGAACCTAAGAGGGTCGTACCCGTAAATCTAAATTTACGTAACAATTGGTGTCAGAGGTGGGATTGCTGAATAATCCTAAATTATGCTAAAGTTTATTGAACTAAGAATACCCCAGCTGAGGGAAGAGCTGGAAGCTGGAGGTTTGTCTGTGACAGGACATAAGGCAGATTTACATGCATGGTTGTGCTTAACAATTTAACTGAATTATTTAAAATTCAGGCGTTCGTGAATGGAATACGAGATGCGGATACCAAACGTGCAGTCTACTCCATGCCAAAGAAGCCGTTTGCCGAGACAGTGTCATTTGCGTTGACGCAGGAAATAACATGCCTTTAAGCAATGAAGCACATAAAGTTCATCGGCTGGAAGTTGAACCCAGTGAATCCCTGGAGAAAATCATAAGGGATCTTATCCAGACTGTTTCTCAGAGGATGCCAACTTCACGCAAGGTCTGAACCAAAATGTTACAGCTGTGGAACAGCAGGACACCTGGCACACAATTGTAATGCGTCTGGTTGGAAAAACGAAAACACAAGGAAGAGAAGCACCGAAGATGCAAGTGGTGCTTCTGGAGAGAAACGATCGTTAAACTAAAACGGACCCACTCGAAGGGGCGTGAGCTGGTTCCCGAAACTGATTGCCCCACTGTCTCCGTTTCACAAATATATCGTAAAAACAATAATTTAACCGTAAACGGGACTGCAAACGGACGATCGCTGGTTTTAACTGTGGACACGGACATTTTATCATTCGATCAGACCTAGCAGGAATAACGTTGAACCGCTGATTGGTTGCGAACTATGAGAGTTACAGGGGAGGAAGCTGCGATTTGTGGAAAACTAGTGTGCAAGGTTCAGATTGGAACGCTAAAAGTGATTCACACCTTCTTAGTGGCTGGAATAATGGACGAGGTAATAATCGGCTTGGATTTAATGCTGCCCATGGTCTTACCCTAGATCTGAAGAAAAGAATGCTGACGTGCCAGAACATGGAGATACCTTTAAGCACTGGGTATGAACGACCTCAGATAAGGAATGTAAGTGTAAGTCACCGTCAGCAGATTCCACCAAAGTCCGAAGCAGTACTGTGGGCTTGTGTAAAGGGATACTGTGGAGCAAGCAAGCTGTAGGTAGTAGAGGTATCAAAAAGGACTGCAAATATATTGGTTGGACGAACATTGGTGCAAACGGGAAATAATAAGCGGATCCCAATCGGAGTGATGAATGAGTTTAGGTCACCGATCACTTTTGAGAAAGGAGCGTTAGTAGGACAATGCCAAGCTGTGGAAGACGTGGTTAATTGTGACAATCCTCCCCAGGAATGTAAAAACGAGGTTCTTAAAGAGGGCACGAAAACTCCTATCATTGTGGGTACCTAGATGAATGAGGTGAGCGGGCCAGAAAGGATGAAAGCAAAACGGCTACTAGAAAACTATCTGGCGATGCAAGACCGATTCGGCAAGCTCCATGCAGGGTCCCAATAGCAAAACGAGAAGAAGCGGGACAGATAATAGACGAAATGCAAAAAGGTGGAGTTATTGAATCATCAACCAGCCCATGGAGTTCACCGGTCGTGTTAGTTAAAAAGAAAGATGGAATCACACGGGCTTGCGTTGACTATTGGAAGCTGAACGATGTCACTAAAAAGGACAGCTACCCACTGTCACGAATAGACGACACCATTCCGGTACGAAATGGTTTTCAACGCTGGATTTGCAAAGTGGTTATTGGCAATTGGAGATCGTGAAATCCGATCGCGGCAATTCTCCGTGATGCCATTTGGATTATGCAACGTTCCGGAAACTTTTGAGCGTTTAATGGAACACGTACCAAAAGGGCTTCACTGGAAAACATGTGTGGTGTATCTCGATGACATTATCGTCATGGACCAGAGTTATGATGACCACCTCAAAAATTTAGAAGTAGTCTTTCGTTGGACGAATTGCTTCCGTTGGATTACGGTTGAATCCAAAGGAATGCAATTTATTTAAAACCGAAAAAAACCTATTTGGGCCACAAATCCAGAGGAATTCACACTGATGAAGACAAAAGATCGGTAAGTTTGGCCTCGACGCACGAATGTTCATGAAGTGCGAAGCTTCTCTGTATTCTGCACATATTACCGACGCTTTGTACCCGTGTTTGCCAATGTTGCTAGAAATTTACATAATTTGACGAAGAAAAATTAAAAATTAGTGTGGAGAGAGGAGGAAGAGAATGCCTTTCAGCAGTTGAAGGAATTGCTTTGTACAGCTTCAATGTGGGCTATCAGTGTTTAAGTTTTCACTTGCCTGTTTTGATGAAGTCGAATTATCTTTTTTGAAGTCACTTAGGGAGTGGGGTAGAGATGGTCATAAATGTCAGCGTCCGCAGCGATACTGAGATTGTTGTAGAAGCGACGACTTAGCCGAAAAGATTAAGGTAATTCTTAAAGAAGAAGTTATTATTGACCCGTTTCCTGGGAGACGAAAAAAATCTAGGGAAATAAAAATCCTAGTGGCAATAAAATGGCAATGTTGGCCATCATTTCATTTTGCTTTAAATGTTTTCTGAAATTCTACAACAGATATTTAATCTTCGTTTTAGCGTTTTAATACGCACAACTTATATATGCTGAGAAAAAAAGCTGAATGAAGAACTTTATTTTTTACAATATCGTTTTGACAGTTTCGAAAAGAACAACTTATAGTTTTGTTTGCTTTCAAAATATAAAGTATATTCTACAAAGTATTTTTCAACACTTTGAATCCGTTAAACATTTTGAAATAAAACGTCGGCAGACTTTCGACCAGACTGGTATAGACAAGAATTTCTTTGTAACTTATAATATTACCATTTATTGAAAGTCAAAGCTATCTTTAAAAAGAAATATTTGTGTAATAATTACTACACAAGTAAATATATTTGTGTAATTAACAGTGTAATTAATATAATAAATATACTTAATTCTGTTTTAACACGGTAGATTCCTTCCAGGAAAAAATCGTGTAACAAATTCCCTGTAAAAAAGTACAATACGTATATATATAGTATATTGTATAGGATATGGCTCCATATCCTTAAAATCCGCAAAAAATAAATAATATAAAAGAATTAAAAAAACTTTGTTAAGAGTTATAAATAGCCTAATTTAATTTGTATGTGCATTCTTCGGTTGCAATTCTTTGGAAACCTTCCATCTTTAGAAGTAATTTCTCCCTTAATATTTCTGTTGTATAGTGCGTTCCTTTTCAGAAATCCTGTAACAATCGAATGAAACTGAATCGAATGAAACTGTGTAAAAAGGAAGGTGAATTTATTTTTCTAAATCGTACCGCTAAATCGTAAATCGCTAATCGTGTAAACAAATACCATGTAAAACAGATTTGAGTGTATACGTAAGAAATTACATTTATTTTACTTATTTTTTATTTTTTTATTATTCCTAGGTGATATTTTAGTATTGTTGCCAGAATATGAACACTTAATTCGATTGGATTACTTAGTTTTAAAGCAAAAACTCCTTGGAAATTTACCGCCGAAAAGTAGTGTGCACTTGCTTCATTGTGATATTGAAAAAGACCAAATTCAAATAATAGCTCAGCCAAAAAATATGAAAATAGTTATTGCCACGGACATAGCAGAAACAATGGGATTTCTTCGATCGTTTTCTTATGTAATAGATTCAGCCCGTTTTCTGCGGTATGAATATGATGTCGAAGCAAAATGTGAAAGAACTGTGTACGAATGGATTTCCAAAGAAAATTTGGACAGACGAGCCAAGTTGGCAGTAAGATATCAAGGTAAAAAAAGTCTTCCTGTTGTTTTATAGTTATAAAAATTTTATTGCTTATGTTCTTCAGCTGATTTATTCCCAATATCATTTTGTTTTGTTTTGTTTTGCGGATCAACAAAACAAAAAAGACGACGCGTACAAAATTTACTACTATGTTAACAGTAGCCGCGACAACAAGTGTGTTTAGTTTGATGGACTCGCTTTTATGTACTGAAAAGCGCATGATCGTTCTCGTTTTCTTACTTTGCTAAAGGATAATTCTTTTTGCAGAGAAGGTTAGAGTTTTCTTGTACAATACATTGTTGTGATGGGTTTCCTCCTCCTAAGATGATATGTGTTGATAATTTGTTGCTTGAACTCGTTTGTCTTGATTATTAGTTTATTGAAATTTTCGTTCATTCTTGAAGTTATTTTATCTAGAATTTTGAATAATTGATCGGAAACATGTGAAACCGCGGATGTAGAAACGGAAGCAACTTAGCGTTATTTATTTCCTCCCACACTATTTCGCCGAGGCTCTGTTGTGTCGGCTGAATTGGTTTCAGTTAAAGCAACATTAAATTTCTTCTGCAGTTTTTGTTAATTCTTAACATAATTATTGTTTGGCATTAATAATAAATATCTGCCACGGCGTTTGGTTCTCACACAGTTTTTCAGAATTGCATTTATTTTATTCATTGCTGCATTCCAGAATATTTTCAATGAAATGTAATTTACTGCATGCCTGCAAAAAGTGTGAGAACCATCCGCAGTGAAAATCAAGGTGTAACGAACCGCTTTTGTTTGCGCTGGCCAAGGAACGCAGCCAAAATTTGTCTACGCAGCGTCGCTGGGCCAGCGCAACACTTTCCCGCGCTACACGTATATGTTAGCGTCTGTGTGTTGGCAATTTTAACTATAAATTGAAAATTTATAAATCAAAATAAAGAGACAGTCAGAATTCAAAGTTACAACGATTGTGTTTTCATATTGACTCGCGTTTTCACAACATTTTACGAACTATTCATACTGGTTCAAGTTTATTAAAATTAAGCAATAAATTTCAATTTCATCCTGGTTCAAGTGCCAGCGTTGAATTAACATAAACAAATCAAATCCATTAACAAAAATTCATCCTGGTGCAAGGGCCAGAGTTGAACTCCACCCTTCCATACGCATTTACATTGGTTCAAGTGCCTAGGTAAATAACTACAAAGTGTGGAATTAAACATTCGAGGCGCCGGCGAGATTCTTCGCATTTCTACATTCATCATCAATAGAGGTTGCTCCAGCTTTCAGGGCTAGACGACTTACGGCAAAAAATCAACGAGAAAAACGACAAAATAATAAAGGTTCCAGAGCCATGAAGTTCGAGGTCGCCCAATATCCGAAATTCTCAATGCCAGCTGCCAAGGGTATCAATAAATCATTTTCAACTCGACAGGATGGCCCTGTTCACCAAAGAGTGGCCACACTTATTCGCAAACAACGCATGCTTTCAATCGTGCAGGATGTGCAGCAAACTGTGGCACATCACGGTCACCGCATTACTACAACACGAAGTCAAAAATCATCGAACACAACTGGCAAGGAGTGCAAGATCTGCACGACAAAAGTTGGGAACTTGTCGATGACAGCACTACAGCTTCATACGATTTCAACAAGTAGCTTTAGATCGAGGCTGATGTTCATGATCAGCTCATGGAACTACAAGAAAAAGGCACAAACTCAACCAACGCTTCACCAATGCATGTTCCAATGAACTAAATGCTGCTGAAACACAACTGCTGAGACCTACTAGGAAACATGACATTAGGAAATATGAGCATAACAACGACGTCATTGGATCCCATGCTGGTACATATTTTAATAAAAAAAAATGAATAAGGGGACTTACATTGTATATCGCTAAAGGATCCCCGAAAAGTGCCATAAAAGACCTCAATTAAATATAGTGCCACAGCGACATCCAGACAATCGACGCTCAACGGATACGTGCTTCTCCGTACTGCTGCCGTCAAACTGATCGGCAGCGATGGACGAAAACTAGAATGTCGAGCTCTCTTGGACTACGGATCGCAAGTGAACCTCATCGCTGACAAACTCGCCCACCACTTGGGATTGTCTACACAACCAACCGTTGCACAATTAGAAGGCATTGGCAGCAAAAGGAAGGATGCCATCCGACATCAAGTAGTGATCAATTTACAATCCCGATTCTACCAATATTGTCATCAGGTCAAAGCGTTCGTACTTGGGAAAATTGTCTCACAGGAACCCACACATCAGCTGGACCTTTCAATATGGGACCTGCCTAAAGACGCAGATCCATACTTTTTCCCGTCTGGAACAATCCAGTACGCAGATCCACACTTTTTCCGGCCTGGAACAATCCACGTATTGTTAGGAGCAGAATTCTAACTACGATTTTTTTGTCAACAAAAAAGACTACCTTAGAGCGTGGACTCTATATAACACAGTTTTTGGATGGATACTCGTCGGAAACATTGCTGATAGCCCAGGACAGCCGTCTTGCTACATCTATAGGCAAGACGAGCTAAACTATCAACTAGAAAGGTTATGGGAACTAGAAGGATCTACAGAAGGTATCATGATACTATCACCAGCAGAAATATTATGAGTCTCATTTTAATCAGAATACGGTAAGACACAGTGATGGACGGTTTATGGTTAGGCATCCATTTACCGAAAAAAAACGTCAGTGTTGAGCGACTCTAAATAAGTGGCCATTTCCAGCTTTTACAGGCTAGAACGTTTCTCCAAGGATGCTGACTTAAAACAACAATATGTCAAATTTCTGACAGAGTACGAAGCGTTAGGATATATAGTATGTCCAAAATTAACATCAAAACCATTGCACCTCCCACCTACTTCATACCCCACTGTTGTATCCTGAGGCCTGAAAGCAGCACGACAAAGCCGCTGGTAGTGTTTCATCATCAAAGTCATCAACTGGAAAAGCTCTCAACGCCATTATGCACATCGGACCAAGCATTCAAAGTGAATTGTTTTCAATTCTACGCTTTTGCTTGCCAAAATTCGCTTTCACATGCGACATACAACAAATGTATCGACAGATTTGGAACCATTTAAGCGATCGCAAATATCAGCTTATCGTCATATCCAGTTAGACATCGTCATATATGGCACAATATCTGCAACTTATCTCGCAACCAGGTGCTTACAGCAACTGGGCACAAAAATTCATTAACACATCCTCTTGGTGCCACAACTCTCTTAAATGACTTCTATGTCGATGATTGCTTAACTGGCGCTGACAATCTCTATGTTGCTAAGGACATCCAAAAACAGCTTAACGCCATATTAACAAAAGCTGGATTCAAGCTCAGAAAATGGCGTGCCAACCATCCTGACCTCCTTCAGAATATGGCGAAAGAGGTTCAGGAAGTCAATTTAGACTTCAGCAGTGACGTCAGCGACATTGTAGAACGGTAACACCAACACTTCCAACAAAACGATCGATTTTGTCAGATGTAGCCAGCTACTTTGATCCACTAGGAATTCTCGACCAGCGGTAATCACCGCCAAAATTATAATTCAAGAACTGTGGCAGACAAAATGATCATGAGATAAAGAAATACCACAGAACCTACACCTGAGATGGACCGTAATGAGCTAAACGAGCTTAACAAATTTGAAACACTCACTTTCCCATGGTACACGGGATTCTCTGCAACTACACATCTTCTGCTACGCAAAAGGCGTATGGAGCAGTCGCATACACCAGATCAACCAGTAAGGAAGGAATCATTATCGTGCGAATTCTGTGTGCCAAATCTCGAGTAGCTCTACTCAAAAGGCACACTTGGCGCCCAGCTGTCAGACACGTCAAACACGACCTTAAGTCAGGATTATTCCAACATATTTCTGGTCCAACTCAGAAATTGTTCTGGCTTGGATAAACTCTCCAACCACATCCTTCACACTTTTGTTGCCAATCGAATTTCCAAGATTCAAGGGTTGTCAGATGCATTGCAGTGGCACCATGTGAAGTCCACAGAAAATCCAGCGGATTTACTATCACGAGGAGTACCACCAGCACAGTTCAGATCTAAAAACTTATGGTTTTACAGTCCGTAATTTTTGCATGGTAAGAATAAAACCATTTTGTGGCAACTCTACCATTACTTTGGTCATGGAAAGAAAAGAGTCAGCATTCACGACATTAGCTGCAGTACAAGGAGAACTGGAAGACGTAATTTATAAAATCAACCATCGAAATTCCTTCAAATCTCTTATCCGCATTGTGGCCTACGTCCTACGATTCACGGAGCACTGTAGGAACAAGAATAAAGCAAGGGTATCCTCAATACATCTCACACCTGCAGAACTTCAGAAGGCACTTAACGTCATCGTTCATGCCATACAACAATCAGATTTTAAAGAGGAGATCACGTCGATGACCAAAAAGTTTTGCGTGAGCAAATCCACCGCAATCAGCGAACTTAACACATTCATGGATGATGAAGGCTTAATTCGAGTAGAAGGCCGTCTCGATGCATCCGCCATCCCGTATGAAGCTAAACATCCATTAGTTTTGCCATAAAACGACCTCTTGGCAAAACTTATCTTCGAATGGTTCCACGAAGAACACTACCATTATGGACCGCAGACGTTGTTAGCCCAATTTCGACAACGTTTTTGGCCTGTGAAGGGAAAACAAATGTGTCGATCGGTGGTACAAAACTGCGTTCGTTGTACCAAGGCGAAGACCAAAGTATTTCACCAGATCATGGGAGATCTAGCAGCTCAGAGAGTCCAACCGGCACGGCCTTTCCTTAACTCAGGAGTGGACTTTTGCAGCCTTTTGGATTCACCATAAGACGCGCGGAAAGAGACCCACGAAGGCATATGCTGCAATCTTATGCTGCTTGTCATAAAGGCGGGACTGTGGGAATCAGCGGTTATATCCGCAAAATAACTCTTCGTTCGAGGGGCATCGGGCTTACAAAGAGTTGGAAACGGCAATGGTTGACATCGAGGCTATCCTGAATTCCAGACCATTGACACGAATGTCATTTAATCCAAATGATATGCTTTAACACCTGGCCATTTTCTAATTGGAGAGCCACTAATATCATCAATTGACGCCTCGGCAGCACCTTAAGTATAGTGTTCTTAATGACACGATGAAAATTAGTTTCCTATTTAAAGCATGACTTCTGGAAGAGGCGGTCCAGGGAATACTTTAGTGAGCTACAATTCCGGCATAAGTATAAGAAATCAAGTGCAAACGTGGAACCTGGAATGATGGTTCTTCTGAAGGAGGATAACCAGTGGGGTCAGGTTATGGCCCAATGGCCCTTGGGATGAGTTATTAAGACTTACCAAGGACAGGATCCTCTAGTTCGAGTTGCTGAAGTCCAAACAGCAAAGGGAGTATTAAAAAGGGCCATTCATAAATCAGCCCCTTTCCGCAACTAAAAGACTCATCACTAGAAGATTAAAATCAACCAAGCACGAGCAGCAGCAAGACTAGAAGCAATGACGAAAAACACACATACAGAAAGCCGTCGAAGAGACAAAAATCATAGCAACATCTCCCAGCACTGTGTTGACCTTGGTGGCATCCCTCTTTCTCTCAATGGTGGCTGGTAAGGCCATCACAGTCCGGAAATTCGAGCGCATTACGGGAATTCACTTCGAACAAATAGGAAAAGGTCACGTAGTGTCAAATGAATGGAATCTCATTATATATTACGTTTTGGCACCAATGCAACTGGAAATGCAAGCTCTCACAAACGGTACAAGGACTCTTGAGCACCTATGTGAACTCGTGCAGCAGCAACCTCTTTGCGGAGATTTAATCTCTCAAATTCAACATTCAGAAAACGAATTGCGGTTAAGTAATACTCTACTAGCCCCCGCAGACAAAAAAAGGGGTGTTTTCAACATAGTAGGAAATATCGCAAATTCCCTGTTGGCGATGCTAGACAACAATTACACCACCGAGATGTCCGAAACATTAGCAAATGTCCAAATGAACGAACAATACCTGCTTGAGTGCCCAAAAAACCTCACATCTATCATTGATTCAACACTCAACATTATGAAGCTTAATCTAGAGGACGCTGCAAAAATTTTCGCACAGTTTGAAAGTAAGCTCAGCAACATTACCACGCGACTTCAGAAGAACGAACTCAAATTGCAAGAAACCCAAACCTTACAACTATTAACACCTTGCAAAACAAGGGATAAAGATAGCGACAGCGGGACATCGTCACCCTGTGGAGGGATCCACCACCGGTGGGTCCCCACTACTCAACGCTTAGCGGCGACCACAACCTCGATGGTTGTAGCGCCATCTTTCGGCGGCAAGCGCCAGCAGTAGGAAGTAGAGCCCACCGACACCAACAGCCAGGGACGGGAAAAATCCCGCAAACAACAACGGATAACGGGCGTCCTGCTGTCTCCCTCTCCCACGAGAGGGAGACAGCAGGACGCCGTGTGGAAAAGCCACACCGCCGCCGCTGGATTTACAGAGGACAACACAACCGTGCCTTTACACCTCGAAGGACCCTTGCGACGCAGAACCGACGCCCGTCGAAGGACTATCAGCAGAGTGAGTTTTCATTGCGTAGTCATTTACTTTTAACCAGTAGGCTTGAAAACTTTATCACCCACCCTGTCTCACCGTGTGGTTTATTAACCGACGGGCTCCCATCCTGAATCCTCCACAATCCCGCATCCCGTGTGGTTTGTTAACCGACGGACTCCCATCCTGTTTTCCCTAAAACCTCGTATCCCGTGTGGTTTGTTAACCGACGGCTCCCATCCTTGATTCCCACATCCCATCCGTCTTTCCCTTGATTCCGACTTACGACGGAACCGTGTAGTTGGCTAACTGATGGTACGTCCGCTCCCCGTGAGGAACGCAATTGGAATCGAGGTCGGCGGGATAGGTTTTCTTAAATTTTAGATTAAGAACAAGTGAAAGATGTTTTAGTTTAATAAAGTTATTTAAAAGAAAACCCTTGTGTTAAAAAATTAGGAGTCCGGGAGGGATTACATGCAGGTATCCTTAGGGGAGCTAGTGTCGCCGTCAGAGTATTGTGACCCGAACTACTGGACGCGCGACAGCTACTATACTCCACGCCAGCCAAAGAAAGGTTCGTCACAATTGGCGCCCGAACAGGGACCCTTGGGGTCGAAATTCAGCGACGACAATAGCAGCAGAAATCCCACGCTTCAAGGACCGGAAGTTCGAGAAACAAGCAGAAGAGGCACCGGAAAATCTCGAGTTACAAAAAGCCAAGCAGCGCACCCAGCGAGCAAGCAACCGAGACACACACCGCACAGAGGTTAGTGGAGAAACAGACCAAGCAGGTAAACATCAGAGAAACACACTAGCAAGATCGTTAGCAAAGATCTCCCAGCGGAGAACCTCATCGCAAGCCAAGACACACACCGCACGCAAGCCAAGACACACACAGCACGCCAAGGCACGCACCACAAGAAAACTCACTAAGACGAATTCAACAGAGCCGTCAACCAGAAAGAAATAATAACGAAACAAATATTCAATAAAATAATTAATAAATAAAAGAATGAATGTCAGCACCGCTAAACCCATAAAAACTGGATGGGTGTACAATGTACAGAAGGAGGAGTTCCAGAAAATTATGGAGGAACTTGGCTCGAGGTAACAGGGACGGTAGAGGAGTTACGACGACGATTTCAGGGTTACGCCACCAGAGCAGAGTTAAGCGACGCGGAGGAGTCACGCTTGAGGGAACTCGAGCAGAAATACAAGCGCTCTCCCTCACCGGGGCCCAGTGGGCAGCAACGAGCCAGCCTTGGGACAACGACAACGACAATCAGCACGACGCCATTACCAACGCTATATACCGGTACACCTCTGGCAGCCCAAACGGACGCTCACATCTCGCACGGGTCAGTTATTTTTTTTTTATGGCAGATAGAACCAAACTCAGGGGATGCCCCCTATCCATGCAAAGCATTCGTTGGTTTAGAAGGGAAAAGGTTAGTGGGAAGGGAAAAAGTGGGAGTAGTGTCGATTTACACCTCTTTTAAAAGCTTCGACGTTATAAGTGGATGGGAAAACATGCGCAGGGAGACTATTCCACAACCTAACTGCGCGACCGAAAAACGAATTCTCGCGGTAGTGGGTACTGTGTTGGAACGGGATCGAGACGTAAAAAGGGTGCACCGCTCTGGAAAGCCGAGTAGATCTGTTGAATACCTGAACCGAAGGGATCAGACTGGCTACTTCAGAGAAACAATTACCATTAAAGTATCGGTAGAATAAGGTTACACACCCCACATCCCGACGACATCCCAAGGTTTCAATAGAGCTGGATACCCTACTGTCCCCTATAAGTTTTATCGCACGACCTTGTATACGGTCCAGAAGCTGAAGATATGTTTTCGAAGCTCCAGACCAAATATGCAAGTTGTACAGTTGAACTGTATTATTGACACAGTTCGCAGATGGGCGACGCGGTATGATGGCGGCCAAGATCCACTCGCATTTTTGGAACGACTTGAAGAATTGGCAAAGGTGTACGGCGTTAACCTCGACACCCTGCCCCACACCATGCCGGAGTTGCTGAAAGACCGGGCGTTGGCATGGTATCGCAACTGGGACAACTGGCAGGCTTTCCAACGCGACTTTCGGAAGTTTTTCCTGCCCGCTCGGTACTTCGAGGACCTCGACGGCAGCATACGCCGTCGCGTTCAACGCCCCCGGGAGACTTTCAAGGACTACGTGCTGGGGATACAGACCCTTATGAGGCAAGCCGACCTTCAAAGCGAACAGCAGTTGCAACGAATTTATCGCAATTGTCGCAGCGAATACTAGCTCTATATTCGACGCAAGGAGTGAATCTGGAAGAATTAATCGCTCCCGCCGAGGATTTCGAGGACATCGGGAGAGAAAAGGCAAAAGAACCGCCACCACGACCCCGTCCAGAGCAACACCAACAACTGAAGCAGACCTCAACAACAGAATCGCCGCCCCGGCCGACCAACGCCGTGGAGGACCAACCGACAGGAGGGGTGTTGGATCCTCAAGACCAGTAAATCCCCCAACAACAGACCAGGCGTCCTCCCAACCAAATTAAACACGAGCAATGCAAGGAACTACAAAGTAACAGCAGGGGCGACAAGCTCCTCCTATGAGCCACACCAGTTGGCAGCCACGACGGCTATATTGGCACCTTTGCTTAGCGACGGCAGGAAGATCCTGGCAAAGGTGAGAATCGGAGAATTGGATTTGGAGGCGACGTTAGACACGTGAGCCACGTGAAGTTTCGTCAGCGCCAATTGGGTAGCGGAATTGGGACTACCCGAGACGTCCGAAAGCACAGGAGTAAAGGTCCAGCTGGCAGACAGTGGCGTGCGGGTAGTGCACCGGTCCCTTCGAGCAAAAGTTTTGTTCATGTCCGGCCGGACACCTCGGCCGGACATGAACAAAACCCCAGTAGCAACCGAAGAAGACAGGCTTGCAACCCACAGGCAAGCAACCCAACAAACAAGGCTATCATCAGCAAAGACATCCCCGTCGAGGAACAGGTCGAGTAATTCCTAGACGAAGAACTACGTGGCTACGATGAATTGGAGAGCACGTCCAACATAGCTACATACCGTATTGTAGTGAAGGACGAACGACCCCTCAAGCAGCGATATTACCCAAGAAATCCCGCTTTGCAGAAAGTAAAATACAGACGAGGAAAGCAGAACGTTGTGGCAGATGCCCTCTCTAGGCAGCCAGCGGACGTCCTATTAGTTCGGGACGCCAACTCCGCGGATTGCCGATGGCATGCCACGAAGCTTCGAGACGTAAAGACAAGCCCTGAGAAATTCCCGGATTACACAATCCTCGATGGACAACTCTACCGACACTTTCCAGTGTCCGATCTAGACGACGACTCACCACCTTGGAAGTTGTGCGTCCCTAAGAATCTGCTACCTCGGGTGCTCGCCGAGAACCACGACAACCCCACCGCTGGACATCACGGGATTCGCAAAACAACAATCAGAATTGGCAAACGTTACTACTGGCCCGGCATGGCGCGGGATATTAAAAGGTATGTCAACAGCTGCGAATTCTGCCAGAGGTACAAACCCTCACAAGAAGAACCAGTCGGACACATGCTGACACATCTGAGCAACGAACCATGGTCGACGATCGGTGCTGACTTCATAGCACCGCTGCCGCGTACACACAGGGAAGAGAACCACGATTACCTCGAGCATTATACGACGAAAACACACTAGGCACAGGCAACCCGGAGCAGAGCCCACAGCGACGAACTCAACGATTACAGGGAATCATTGAAATTGTACAAAGCAACCTTCGACGCGCAGCATATGCCCAGGCGCGGGACTACAATTTACGACATCGACCTTGGAAACCACAGATTGGCCAGCGAGTTTTGGCGAAAACACATTTTTTTTCTAACACAGCCGAGAAATTCATAGCGAAACTGGCGCCGAAGTTCGACGGGCCGTACCGCATTATGGGATTTAGCTCCCCAGTCATTGTACAGCTTAAACTGAAAGGCGCAGAGCTGATACGCACTGCACATATCAGCGTAGTGAAGCTATATCGAGACGCCCACACATCTCCTTGCGACTCCGAAGGGGGAGAAGAAAGGGCGCCCGCCAAACCGAGTAGCCCGACACTCGGACAACCGACACGACAGAACAAGCATCCGAACAGACAAATCGACGAGCGGTCGACCCGGACCGCTAGAATACACTAACGTCTTCTTCTTTCATGGGTCCAACAGAGCACCGGAATCACCTTGCGAGAACGTACCCACATATTTAACCCGTTCTTCTTCGACCGAATGGCAAGGGCTGAGAGCGCCGAGGAGCGATTCCAATCCGCGCGTCGTTGGACGAGGAAAATAGACCTCACGGCGATGACGGTCATCGGTGGAGCCATCCCGGTTCATGGAGGGGAATCTACCGCTGATCAACGCAAGAATACCACGACAGACAAACGGCGACGAGTGTGGGGTGTTCATGCTCCACTACGTGGAACAAATCATTAAGGACCCAGCAGCCTTCAAGGCGAGAATGCTGGCACGTCAAGACACCCCGTTCAACCCACAGGAGAAGCGCGAGGCGATCGCGCAAGTGCTCAGTCAACTCGCCACGGAGCAAGGAAGGGACGTCAGCGTCTTCCCCACGTTGAAATTCGCCCTCAGACACCCGACGACGCATGCACGAAACAGGTGTGCAGCCAAAGCCACTGACCACCAACCTGTGCCGAAGGTTATGGAAGTGTGCTATAGTCTACGAGTGGAGCCCGAGGCCACGTCCGAACTCTCCGGAGGCCTCGACGACGAAACGCAGCCCACTCAGGCCCAGGAAGGCGTCAAATTGAGTAACCGTCAAACCACTACCACAGCGCAGCCGGCCAAGCAGTGCAACGATGAGTTTCATCCCGTGCCGATGTCCAACGAAGGTGCTGTGGGGCAGACTGCTGAGACCAGAATCTTTGCCAGTAGGACCAGGCTGGAAGTCTTGGGTATGGACTGCCTCACAATAGCTTCAGAGGTAGAGGACGCAGTACGCCGTGAGCTCTCAAACGACTATAACGGAGAGCTGAATGTAGTGGTTTCTGCCGCAAATGCCCGAGAACAGCGCATGGCAGTCGTCGAGTTAGAACACAAACATGCGGGCAAACTCCTCAATGTAGGGAGAATACGAGTGGGCTGGATAAGATGTTGCATCCGGCAACGCATTGATGTATAGCGGTGCTTCAGGTATCTGGATTACGGTCACCGGAGGCAAAAATGCACGGGACCGGAAAGTAGTGGCCTCTGTTGGCGATGCGGGCAGAAAGGTCACAAAGCCACGTCATGCTCCTCAAAACCGCAGTGTTACCTGTATACTGCTGACAACGAGGTGCCAAAGTCTTTGGAACATGTCCCTGGCTTTGGAGCCTGCAAAGCGTTTCGGGTGGCCCTGGACAACGTGAAAGGACAATGATTACCGTCCTACAGGGTAACATGAACGGTAGTCGGGTCGCTGATGAACTGCTATCTCAATTCATCCATGAATACGGGGTGGGCATGGCGGTCATCAGCGAGCCTTACCGAATCAGGAAGCACTGGCTGGTGGATGACTCTGGCTCAGCGGCTCTCTGGGTTGCGGATACTCTGGGATACAGATCACAAGCAGCGGGGCTGGAGGTAGCTATGTCTGGGCAAAAACAGAGTCGGCCACTTTCGTGAGCTGTTACTTCTCTCCCAACGACGCCATAGGTGTGAACAGGGCTAAAATTGAAACCCTGGAGGACGACCTACGCTGCATTACTGGCGGCCTCGTGATCGCTGGGGACTTTAATGCACTAGCCATAGAGTGGGGTATGCCACAAACCAACACAAGAGGCCGATTTTTATTGGAGATGGCAGCCCGGCTGGGACTAGTTGTCCTTAATTAAGGTACAACCCCGACATACCGCCGGCCCGGCTTTGGGTACTCGATTCCAGACCTTACCTTGGTGTCGGAGACCCTAGCGCAACGTTCCGCTGGCCGAACGCAGCTTATAAAGCCCCTAAAAAGGCGTTGGGCAAGGCTATCCGAGATAGCAAGGTGCGCTGCTGGAAGAAGCTTTGCGACGGTTTAGAGCAGGACCCATGGGGTAAGGGCTATAAGCAGGTAATGGGTAATCTCCGCTCGCCCGCACCAGACTTGGAACACAGGGAGGTTCTGAGCATTATAGATGCCCTGTTCCCGACCCATCCCGATAGATATGACGCTCGTACGTTTGCTGGGGAGGAGGACATCCCATTGTTTGGAGTGGATGAGCTAATTGCCGCAGAGCGCATGAAGTCTGGTAAGGCTCCAGGCCCCGACGGTATACCAGCAGATGCCATCAAAGCAGTTGCCCGTAGCCTTCCGGATCTCTTGCTTAACATGTACAAGGTGTGTCTTAGGGCGGGTGTATTTCCAGCTCGCTGGAGAAAGGCGCGTATGGCTTTGATCCCAAAGGGCAAAGGTGATGCCAATTCTCCACTGTGCATGTTAAACACGGCGGGAAAGATGATGGAGGCCTTCCTTAAAATGGGGGGGGGGGCTGCCATTGAGCCGGCTGGTGGTCTCTCCAACCGGCATCATGGCTTTAGAAAGGGGCACTCTGCGATTGATGCAATCAGCGAAGTGACCCAAGCTGTAAAACGGGCCGAAACTGCATGCCACCAGGCAAGGCCGATAGTGCTCATCGTGACTCTCGATGTGAGGAAGGCGTTTAACTCGGCAGGGTGGAGTGACATGCTTAACGCGCTCGAGCAGACCTTCAGAGTACCAGCATATCTCTCGGCTATACTGAGGGACTATCTGAACGACCGCTGGCTTCTCTACGTCACAGGGAACGGGGCAAAGGCGGGTGACTGCTGGAGTGGCACAGGGATCAGTGCTTGGGCCTGAGCTGTGGAATGTCACGTACGATGGCCTGCTGCGCCTGGAAATGCCGGGTGACGCTTTCCTTGTTGAGTTTGCCGATGATGTCATAACAACACGCAGTCCTGAACTGGTCCTTGTGCTTAATCAAGTGATGCGCAGGGTTAGGGGGTGGATGGACGACCACGGTCTCCAGTTGGATGTAGCCGAAGCGGAGATCGTCATTCCTACGAAGAAGCGCGTCCCCACTTCGTTGACTATGATGGTTGGAGCCCAACCGGTGAAAACAAGACGGTTTGCGAGATACTTAGGAGTAAAGTTTGACAACCGACTCACATACTGGGACCATATTCGCGGGGCTGTGACGGGGCTGCCCAGAAGACGGCTGTGCTGAGCCGGTTAATGGCGAATGTTGGTGGGCGAGGCAGCATACGAGGAGGATCCTGCTCGTCTCCGTCCAGTCAGCCCTGCTCTATGGTGCGAAAATATGGGCGGACGCCCTTCGAGTTAAAAAATATAAGAGAAGGATGGCCGCCGTCCAGCGTCGCTGGGCATTGGGGATTAGCGCGGCGTACCGTACTGTGTCCGCACATGCAGCACTGGTTGTGGCCGGCTGTATTCCGATAGAGCTGCTAGCTCAGGAGCGGAAAGAAATCTATCTGCAAAGCTCTACATTAGGACGGGCGGCCGCCGCGGAGCAAGCACGTGAGAGCGCACTTATTTCCTGGCAACGAAGATTTGCGCGAGTGGTATAAGCGACGACATAATGAGGTGAGTTTTTACCTGACACAGTTCCTGACTGGACATGGATACTTCCGTAAGTATCTGCACAGGATGGGAAAGGTGGGCTCACCGTGCTGTGTGACTGCGAGGAGGACGATGTCTGGCATACCTTCTTCGCCTGCGAGATTTTTGCCGAAGAGCGGAGACTAACTGAGAACTCAGTGGGTCTTAGTTACCCGGCAAACCTCACTGCAGAGAACATCATAGCCGTGATGTTACGGTCAGAGCACGACTGGGACCTGGTGGCGAAGTACGTCGAAGTTATACTCCGCCGCAAGCGTGGTATGGGGTGCCTCCAGTAGGTGCGCTTGACCCCGTGCTGCGTCCACTGCAGCGAAGATGGCACAGCTTCGAAGCTGTGAAAAGCGGCGCCTGGACGCAGGCACTATGAGGTAGGTCCGGTAGGATCTGATGGGAACCCCTCCCCGAAGTAATGCGAAAGCGGTTCCGCGGTGGAGTCGGGTTCCGTCAAAGAGGGGAATGTTTTAGTGCTTGAAAGCGGCACATACCAGAGTTTGTGACGACAGCCTTGAGATGTGGTACGCATTTTTACCTCCTCTCCTGCGAAAGTACCCATGTTCAGTCAAAAACTGCGTCAGAAAAAAGTTGACTGGAAAAAAGAATCTGCGTTCCAACACCCGCGGTCACTTTCTTCTTCCTTAAGCCTTCGTTTGTATTATATAGAAGAACACGATGCCTTAAATAGCTTTTTATCATTTGCATGAGATAGTCAGCAAGTCCAAACCTGCACCTGAGCACTTCTAATATGTCACACCATCCTGCTGAGTTGAACGCATTTTTAACGTCCAGGGTCACAAGAAGAGTGATTTTTCTCGAGTAATGATTCCCTCTCTGCGCTTCTTCTGCAATTTTTATTACATCCTGAATAGCATTTATGGTCGAATGTCCTTTCCTAAATCCATGCTGTCGATCAGAGAGATCCCCTGCGTTTTTATCGCATTTATAATCTGGGGTTGTAATAATTTCTCTAAGACCTTTCCAGCGGTATCCAACATACACAAAGGTCTATACGAAGATGCTAAGCTTCCTCCTATTTTACCTTTGTTAATCAGCATGAAACGGGCTCTTTTCCACGTAGTATTAAAGATTCCTGACACTAAACAAGCATTATACATGCCTAACATCAGCTGCGGAGTAGCCCTTAATGCTGCTTTTAATGCTTCTGTTATGATACCGTCAGGACCTGGTGCCCTCCTATTTTTCATAGAGTCAACCGCATTTAACAGTTCCATTTCTGTAAACAGTGGAACATCTCCGAGAATAATTCCTTCGTTTTCATTTCTTCCTGGGTGGTCAAGGAACAGCTCGTTTACTATGTCGTTCACAGTGGTTGCGTCCAGTATCACGTTCGTAGACTTACAAAGTTTTTTCATGACAATTTTGTGTTCCAAGCCCCATGGATCTGTATCCACCTCCTGGACAAGTGCTCGAAACTTTTCAGCTTTGCTTTTTTTAATAGCATCATGTAACTGCTTTTTTTGCTCTCTTGTACTCGCCGGATAGTATCATGACCTCAGGCCTTTCCACGGCGCGTTGAGCCTGTCGTCTGCTTCGTAGACATTTTCTCCTGAGATCGGCAATTTCAGTCGTCCACCAGTAGGCTGGTTTCCTATAACGGCGAGGGGTCTTGCGAAGCATAGTTCTCTGAAAACCAGCCTCCTTGATCTCTATTGCGGTATTGCTCACTTATGAGTGTAATATTGGCCGATTTCTCGTATAATATTTGGCTCAGGAGGGCATCTGCGGTCTTGCTTCTATTCATATTGCATTGCAATACTGTCATCCTTTCAGCCTTAGCTTTCGTAAGTGCAAAACGAAAAGCTGCACATTCGCCTGATCCCGGTATATGATTTCTTCTAAATTCTTCGATGTTGCTTTCCGCGCATAGTGTGCACTTGGGATTTTCCGCGCATGTTCTTGCATTGTGGCCCTCCCGTCCGCATCTATAACATATCTTGGTCCGATCAATCCCTTTACATTCGAAAGCTTGGTGTCCGTGACCAAGGCATCGAAAGCATCGTGTCACCATAGCTCTTCGTCTGACCAGGCAGCTAACCCAACCGATCTTTATCCGACCAGCTTTTAGAAGAGAGAGAGAGCCTACTTCTCCTCTATATCAAGAGTAGCTAAGTCACTGTCTAACGGTTTACGCAATTCGTCCAACACAGACCCTGTCCTGGTCTGCCGTATGGTGCTCACTTGCGAGAAGATAAAGTGAAAGAGATAGTTAAATGCTGCTGTGTACTACACATTTTTTTAATAAGAAATAGCAGTTATTACGCGGAAACACATATGTCACAAGAAAATGCAGGTCAAGACCCAGAAATTGGAAATTCGGGGCAAACTATAAATCAGCACTCTACTGCCAATGAAAGCATTCCGAAAAATTGGGCTGAATACTTTAATAATGAAGGGCGAATTGCAAGGTAAATTCTTATCTTTCCCAATTATTGCAAACATTCTCTTATAGGATATGTCATTTTTATGACTAATTTTAAGAGTAAAATAAATGTAGTAAACAGAATTTAAAATCACCTGTTTTTTGACGTGCTTGGTTTCTCCATCGGAGGTTCTTCGATAGCTATTTCCTTCGAGGAAACTTCTGCACTATTCTCTTTGTCGTCATCCTAAAACAATGCTTTTAATACACTAATACCCTTCCGTAATTTTCTAATAAATGGATGACCTAATGGTTAATAAATTACCGTTGCAAAATGTATGTTGCTGTAGCTGGGAACAACATCGTTGCAGTGCTCTAGGAATGAAAGCTCATTGTATCACCACAATGTTGGTGCTACAACTTCATCGGTCCCACACCCACTCCGTTTCGAAACAGCAATTTTTTTTTCTCTTTAAGCAACTGCATTTGCAGTGTCTAAATTTTTGTTTTTATGTCCCTAAGGGTAACATTCGGTTTGTGTTCCTTCATGTTTGACTGTATATTTTTTTTCTATACCAGAATTCAGGAGCTGCTAAGCTTCAAAGCTTTTTGCGCTGATAGCACGAGCTGCTGTTAAGAGGGTTGATAGAGGGAGGAGAGTGGAAAGTAGCTCTTTTTTGTTTTAGGACTTAATTTTTTTTAATGAAAACAACACAATTAACATCCATGCGTTTGCGGGATTCGAACCCGCATGCTCGGAGCTCGCAGCGAAGGTATTATCCACTGCGCCTCCGAGGACCACATTATTCAAACACGGGCTCCTTTCTACTTTATTAGTAAAATTTACATTTCTGGGATCGTAGAGGCATGGAGACTCCCTGTATAGTCTCATTAAAAGTAGGGTTTCATCCCTGGTCCAGTTCAAAGTCACTAAAAGTAGGAAAGTAATTTCAATGTGAATATAGTTTCCTTTAAATTAAGCTGAATCGCATAGCTGCAAAATGCGGCCGTATTCGTGGCCAAAATAGGATAAGTAAACTAAATTTCTCCCAAAAAGGGAATTTTTACAAAGAACTTCGGTATGACAACCATACGATTTCATGATGGCGGACACTTCGTTTGTTGTTCTTTTGTTCTTCAGTTTTATACTTACTTGTTTTTATTTTATATCAACACTTTATGATTTTAAATATATTAGGTGTACCGGTTAATTCGTGCGTTATCGTTAAAACAAAAAAAAATTAGAATTAATTTTGAATTTCGTAGTGCTTTTGATATTGACTAAGTTCGATAAATGTTATTCCCGCGTAAACACTTTATGTAGAAGTTTTTATCCTACCACAAACTTAAAATATAAAAGTGCATTATTATTACTGTTGCTTTCTATTAGCGATATCGAACATATTTATAAATACGTAATTTTAAAAGACTTTTATTTGCCTTTTATTTGCCTTAAAAGGAGATAACAAAATATGGTGTATTTTTTAATTATGTTAACGAGTTAATGTATTATATCATATTTTATTATGATATAATACAATACAATACTCAGAAGTGCCCACTTTGCGGTACTACTTTAACTAAAGTAGCAGTTAATACAGTCTTGTGTCATTTTATTTTTACAGATATGAATGGATTCTGCTTTCGGTTGGTGCCTAGTGAATTCTTTAAAAACATTCCTGCTGTTCACACACCTGAGCTTCTTGGAATGAAGTTAGAAAGAGTTTGTCTTATAGTCAAACTTCTTTCACAACATCAAATGATTGCTGAGTACTTTCAGAACACTATCGTGCAGCCCTCGTTTTTGCATATTCATGACACAGTGGAAAACTTAAAAAAAATGGATTTCTTAGATTCGCTTGAAGATCTAACATGGTTAGGTTGTCGATTAATAGACATTCCGGTGGATTGTCATTTAGGCAAATTGTTAATTTTTGGAATTTTATTACAATGCCTTGACCCGATTTTAACTATTGTTAGTTTTTTAAGCAGCATCGATCCTTTGGAACTGCCCCATAATGTATTAGGAGCGGAAAATGATCTTGGCCCAGTTATTCGCTATAAAATTAAAAAATTAAGATATCGGCTATCTGAAGGATCATTTTCAGATTATTTAACGTACATTCGTTTATATCAAGAATGGCAAAATCAGCTGCGTGAATATAATCCTGAAACTGCTCTGGTAGATGAACACCACTTCGTACTAAATGGTATTTTAGAGAAGATTTGTGGAGTACGTACACTTTTAGTAGGTGCCTTGCGCTCTTCACAACTTATACACAACCAAGGAAATTTGAGTATGCACTTTATTAATCTGAGGTCCAACAGCTGGCCTATAGTAAAAGCAGCTTTAGTCAGCGGTCTTTACCCTCGAATTTGCGTAGCAGACTTACACAAATGGAATATAAAATCTCCAACAAAGAAAAAGATAATTATGCATCCCAGCTCGGTTTTACGCGAATTAGATTTAGATCAATTATATCGTTGTGATGAAAATTATTTATCGCCCTGGATAATATATGGTAAAGATACTGCAAGTGTCGGTTGCAATAATATTTCATATTGCACGATCGTGGCCCCGGTTGCTATTGCAATGTTCGCTGGTAAGTATTACAAACCAATATTAATTCTGTGTGCACGAAAAGCGGTGAGCACAAACCCTTTAATATAACCCGGAATATAAAACCCTTTCCAGTGATATTGAATCCAAAGACAAGAAGAAAGGCATTTTTAAATTTAAAATTTAAACTCCGACATATTTTTTATACCCTACACCCGAAGGGAGACAAGAAGAAAGGCATTTTTAATTTTAAAGTTTATACTCCGACATATTTTTTATAACCTACACCCGAAGGGAGTATATTCACTTTGTTCTTCCGTTTGTAACGCAGAGGAGGAGACGAGATAGATATAGAAAAGTATATATATTCTTGCTCAGCGTCACCTCCTGAATCGATTTAGCCCTGTCCGTCCGTCTGTCTGTCTCTCTGTTGAAATCACGATTACGGAAGAACGAAAAGAGATATCGCGATGAAATTTGGCACAAATATTCTTTGTTATGTAGGGCTGTTTGGGATTGAGATCGGTAAACAGCCACGCCACTTTACATACGGAATGTAAAGGCACCTCGTTTAAAAAATGTTATAATGTGAATATCTCATAAACCGTGTGAAATATAAGGTATAATTTTATTCCGGAACATATAGCGCCATTACAAAACTTTTGCAAAAAATGGGCGTATCACGCCCACTCATAACAAAGTTGGCAATATCTCATGACCGGTATAATATATTGAGATGTAATTTTATTAGGGTATATAGGGAAGCATTACCATTAAGCTTGCCAGAAATGGGCGTACCGCGCCTACTCATACAAAAGTTGTCAATATCTGCATTTGTGGTTACTGTTGAGGAAGGTTATTTCGGCCACTGCTTGAAGGGTTTTCAAACCTCCTTTGGTTACCCTGTTGTGTTGGGCTCCTGCGGTTATTATTCTTGTTTTTAGTTGTATTTTTGTCTGTTGTTGTTGGTTACATACTTGTTGACCCAACTGGGGTGGTCCCCGCGACGATTTCCCATTCCGTGTATTCTGTCGCTGTGGTCTCTCCCACCTCCAGTTGGGCTTATGGCCATAGAGCGAGTATTTCTGGAAAAAAGGCGTAATGTTTCTACCAAGCATTCATCGTTGGTGTGACATTTCTTGCTACAGAAACTGCACGCCATTTTAATTTTGGCATCGTCGCAGCGTTCTGTGCGCATAGGACTACCTCACATCTTAGCTGAATTGAATTCCATTCGGTTACTCGAGCGGTATTCATCTCCCACGTTTGCGTAAAGGCCGTGCTAGGAAGTTATTTGCATGCTGTATATAACGTAGTGTCGAGTATGATACCTTGTAAGTAGTAGACGTGTTTTTGAGTTGTCAATCAACAGCGCTACATATTAATTTGCTACCTTTTAAATTCTAAATTGTAAAACTTGCCCTGATTTTAATACTTCTAGTGTATTATCATTTCATTAATCTTAAGTTAGTGGAATTTTTAAATAAATTCTGGAATGTCTAATTTTAATCTGCTGTCTAAAATGAGTGCAAAGTCAGTTGCAGGTGATCCCCTGACTTCAAGAATGTTGCAGTCCCCGTTAACAAGCAATACCGGCTCTTCATCGCTACTACGCATGCTTGATGAGCGTATTGATACACAAAGTGCCTTTCTAACAGATATTATTAAAACTGAAATCAGCAAATTGCGGGAGGATGTATATGAGAAAGCACTAAATGCGTTACGTTGCTTATGTGAAGAATTTAAAAGCAAATTTCTTTTTCTTTAATAACATCTTAAACATCGAGAAGTCATGGAAAAAATCGGCTGCTTTGTCTGTGCGCATTGATGCATTGGAAACGTCTGTGGCTACGTTCTAATGAATGCATATGGTTGCCTGTGGATGATAGGGTGTGATATGCATTTTTTATGCCCAGCATTTTGCATATTATCGTGAAATGTAATGACTAACTCCTTCGTCATAGAAAGCTCTAGCTATTGTGTACCTTGATGTTAACTTGATGGTGAGTTGTGAAAATCTTTTAGAATAGTTTTTATTTCCTTTCGGTCTGTTAAGAATACTAATCTATTCTCCAGTAAGTTAATTTGGTCGTCGGCCTCAACTCGCGCTGACTCAGGTGTATTTTGTTTTGTATCGTTCGCTTCGAGTTTTCTTCTTCTAAGCGCATCAGCATTTAAATTCCTGGTTCGTAAACGATTTTAAAATAGTATTCGGATAATTTATGCCTGAATCTCGCCAGACGTGAAGTGTGATCCTTAATGCAATTCCTCGCATTGGTTGGTGGTCTGTGAAAATTTTGAAAGGTCGCTCTGAATTTGTTAGTTGCCCAAAAAATTGCCAAAAATTCCTTTTCTATCGTGGAATATCTTTCTTCCGTATCGTTTGAAGCTCGGCTGGTAAATACTATGGGCTAATATTCGCCCACTTCCACCGGGAAGTCTTCGCCCACTTCCCCCCGCACCTAATGCTTGATTTCTTACATCAGGAAAAGGATCCAAAGGCCGCGCGAGAAGTTCAAGGACTATGTGCTGGCCATGCAGACATTGATGCAACATGTGAACTATACAGAGGAGCAAAAGCTACAGAGGATTTACAAAAATTGCCATAGCGATTATCTTCTTTACTATACATAAGGAGGTCTGATTTTTCTGCGTTGGAGGATCTTATTGAATTGGCTGAAGATTTTGAAGGCACACGAAGGGTACCCGAACCTCCACGACAGATTCATAATCAGCGCCGACAGTTTCCAGGGACGCACAGGATGATGACCATAGAAACCACACGAAAACAGCGATACCTTCGAACAACCTGTAGAAGATGCGACGAAAGTGGACATTTTCAACGAGAATGCCGAAACGCAAGGAAGCTTTTCTGTTGGACTTGTGGAAATGAGGGGGTCCGTACGATCGAATGCTGCAAGAAACCTTCGGGAAACGCGCAGGGTGTCCAGCAGGGACGAGGGCTGCTGGAACCGAACAAGATAGACTCTTCTCGTACCCCACGAAGTGCTTAAACTACAATCGAGACCGGATTTACGCCAAGGTAGCCTTAGGAAGGGAACTCGTCACCGCTACTCTAGACATAGGAGCCTCGCGGAGCTTCATTAGTAACGCGGCGGCTGTGATGAGAGACGGAAAGCTGATGGAGGTGGACTTACGGGTCAAAATGGCCGACGGCACCGTGCGTACCGTGAGGGAAGCCAAAGTCTGCGTGCGTTTGGGGACTGCAGAGTGTAAGCTCCCACTTCTAATTCTACAGGATGTGACACACCATGTGATCCTGGGTTTGGACTTCCTGACAAGCATAGGGGCTTTTGGCTTCTATTAGCTGTGGTGGTGAGACGATTACGCTGGGAGACTCGAAAGCCGAACGAGCGACTTGCTCGACAGTTTACACGTATTGCAAGTTCCTGAGGCAAAACCGTTGGAGAAGACTGACGTGGGGGACGAACAACACTCTGAACCAGGCGTAGAAACCAACAACTCGCGAAAAGAAGACCAACACATCATCAACGAATTCCTAAAAACAGAGCATGAGAAATTCGAGATGCTGGAAGGACCTTCCAACATAACGACCCATAAAATCGTCATGAGAGATGATAGGGCAATAAAGCAGAGGTATTACCCCAAGAACCCTGCAATGCAAGCGATAATTAACAAGGAGATAGACGAGCTGCTGGAAAAAGGCTGTATCGAGCCCTTACATAGACCTTACAGTGCACCAATTGTTCTTGTTAAAAAGAAGAATGGGCAATGGCGACTTTGCGTGGATTATCGTCAGCTAAATGCAAGGTCAGTGCCTGACGCATACCCACTTCCGAGGATACAACATATTCTAGATCGACTCCGCGACGCGCAATACATTAGTACACTTGATCTCAAGAAGGGTTACTGGCAAATACCCATGAGTCCAAAAAGCAAGCAACACCGCGTTCACAGTACCAGGGAGGGGACTCCTTCAATGGAAAGTTATGCCGTTCGGCCTACACTTGGCACCCGCGACGTTCCAAAGGGCCTTGGACCGAGTCATTGGACCGGAGATGGAACCACACGCGTTTGCTTATCTGGACGACATCATTGTAATAGGAAAGACGCTGGAACAACACATGAACAATTTACAGGAAGTATTTCGACGTTTAAGAGCGGCTAATTTGAAAATCAACAAGGATAAGTGCAAGTTTTTCCAGAATGATTTTAAATATCTAGGTCACGTCGTGAGCCGCAGAGGAATTCACACAGATCCAGACAAGGTAGCGGCTATTCAGGAACTGGCGGCCCCAACAAACGTCAGAGGCGTTAGGCGATTCCTCGGAATAGCATCCTGGTATCGGCGGTTCGTACCGGACTTCGCCAAATTGGTAGTCCCACTCACCAGCCTTCGTAAGAAGGGAAAACGATAGCAATGGACCGACGAGCAACAGCAGGCGTTCGAGAACCTTAAGGAGAAGCTCACGAAGGCACCAGTACTGGCGTGTCCAGATTTTTCCAAACCATTTACGCAGCAGACTGAAGCGAGCAACCATAGTTTAGGAGATGTTCTCACGCAAGAAACCGATGAGGAAGAGAAGGTCATCGCCTACGCAAGCCGGCATATAAACAAGGCCGAAATTAACTACTCAGCGACAGAGAAGGTGTGCCTCGCGATCGTTTGGAGAATCAGGAAAATGCGACCTTACTTAGAAGGCTACAAGTTCTGCGTCATCACAGACCACCTCTCACTAAAGTGGTTAAACTCGTTGGAAAATCCTTCAGGGCGTATAGCAAGATGAGCGCTCGAGTTGCAGCAGTGCATGTTCGACGTGAAATACCGCAAGGGCTATTGGAACGTGGTCGCATACGCACTTTCCAGACAGCCAGTAGAAAAACTGAGCACGGTTATGACTAACGGAGAAAAGTGCAACTGGATAGAAACAAAGATGGCAGAAATTAAGAGGAATCCAGAGAAGTTTTAGATTATACTATGGAAAACGGTCAACTGTATCGATATCCCAGAGCAGTTAAACGACGAGGATTACGCCGCATGGAAGCTCTGTGTTCCGAGGTATCTTCGTGCCCGAGTCCTTAAGGAAAACCACGATGACCCCAGCGCTTTACGTCCAGGCATTAGAAAAACCGTCACCAGGATAGCCAACAGGTACTACTGGCCAGGCATGTTCAGGGACATAAGAAAACACGTGCGCTGCTGTGAATCATATCAGCGATATAAACCATTGCAGAGCAAAACCGCCGGGAAGATGCTGACACAGTTACCAGAGGAGCCTTGGTCAGTCGTCTGTGCCGACTTCATTGGAGCATTACCCCGAAGCAAGCACGGCAACACGATGATTCTAGTTTTCTTTGACAAATTCTCCAAGTGGACCAAAATCGTACCACTGAGACAAGCACCCGCGTATAGTGTCAAGAAAGCGTTTCGAGAAAGAATTCTAGCGAGGTATGGAGTTCCAAAAGTTCTCATCACGGACAACGGCGTTCAATTCAACAGTAGGACACTGCAGAGATTTCTTCAAGATTTAGGAATCCGACAACAATTTGCAGCACCTTATACCCCCCAGGATAACCCAACAGAAAGAGCCAACAGAAAGAGCCAACCGAAACGTGAAAAGAATTCTTGCACAAGTGGCCGATAATAAGCAAACCCAATGGGATGAGTTGATCCCAGAAATTTCTTTGGAAATCAACAGCATGGCATCAGAGACGACAGGTTTCAGCCCCGCTTTCCTCACACAGGGACGAGAACTGCGGCTTCCAGGATCGCTTTTCGATGAGGTTACCATAGGTACAGGGTCAGCACCACAGAGTCCAGAACACAAGGATAACCGGCTGCAGGAGATCTTCAACATCGTGAGGAGACCTATGACCTTCGGCGAAGACAATGGAAGCCGGCAGTAAGGCCATCGGTATTATTGAAAAGCCATCCCCTATCGAAAGCTGTGGACAAGTTTACCGCCAAGATGGCTCCAAAATACGACCGGCCGTACCAACCCCAGGAATACACATCACCAGTTATCGTCGAGCTCAACTCCCAGGGAAATACGAAAACTCGCACGGCTCACATTGGGGAGCTCAAAGACAACCACCATGCAACCGAAGTACAGAACTGACCCCCAGACGGATAACTGTCGTGCTACCCGAAAGAAAGTGGGGAGTGTAAAAAAAATATTTCTTCTTACAACTGCGGGTGTAGAACCTGGCCTGCATCCCAACCGAGCCCGTTTTTAGTAAACGTAAACTGAAAACACGGTGACCTGGGTTGTGCGGACCCAACGTCAGGTGGAATTAATTCTATCAACAACAATTAAAAGAAAAAAAGCAACGTAGCAAAGGCGAAAATATGCAAAGCTAACAACAACCACATTAGCTCGCTTGCCAGCAAAGAAAAAAACAACAGCCACATAGAATACCCGAACCACATACTTTTTTACAACAATTACAACACAGACCGAGACGCGAAACCAGCAAGCAAAAATTAAAGCAGAGCCTTGGGAAATTACCAATAAAATCAGGTGGAATACTGATTACAACAATTACAACACAGACTGAGACGCGAAACTAGCAAGCAAAAATTAAATTAAAGCCTGGGAATCTGCCAACAAAATCAAAAGGAATATTTCTAGAAATAAGCACAACAACAACAAGTACGTTGAGTGCCGCTTTGCACATTAGAAAATTCCGGAATGTGCACAAGAACAACGACTGCAGCGGAGTTGTTTTGATCGGTGTATAAAAGGACTCACCGCGCTGAATTCGGTCTCTTTTGGAATCTCGTGCTCCAAGTGGTAAGTCATCCAACCTTGAACGTTTAGTACCTCGTAGTGGCTGAGTGCTTTTAAGCGGACGCCAATCCTTAGTACCTCGTTGTGGCCGAGTGCTTTTAAGCGGACGCCAATCCCGAATCCAAGTAAATTTTAGTACCTCGTCGTGGCCGAGTGCTTTTAAGCGGACGCCAATCCCGAATCCATGTAAATTTTAGTACCTTGTCGTGGCCGAGTGCTTTGAAGCGGACGCCAATCCCCAATCCAAGTAAATTTTAGTACCTCGTCGTGGCCGAGTGCTTTTAAGCGGACGCCAATCCCGAATCCATGTAAATTTTAGTACCTCATCGTGGCCGAGTGCTTTGAAGCGGACGCCAATCCCGAATCCAAGTAAATTTTAATACCTCGTCGTGGCCGAGTGCTTTTAAGCGGACTCGAATCCCGAATCCAAGTAAATTTTAGTACCTCGTCGTGGCCGAGTGCTTTTAAGCGGACGCCAATCCCGAATCGAAGTAAATTTTAGTACCTCGTCGTGGCCGAGTGCTTTTAAGCGGATGCCAATCCCGATCCCAATTAAATTTTAGTACCTCGTCGTGGCCGAGTGCTTTTAAGTGGACGCCAATCCCGAACCCAAGTAAATTTTAGTACCTCGTCGTGGCCGAGTGCTTTTAAGCGGACGCCAATCCCGAATCCAAGTAAATTTTAGTACCTCGTCGTGGCCGAGTGCTTTTAAGCGGACGTCAGTCCCGAATCCTAGTAAATTTTAGTACCTCGTCGTGGCCGAGTGCTTTTAAGCGGACGCCAATCCCGAATCCAAGTAAATTTTAGTACCTCGTCGTGGCTGAGTGCTTTTAGGCGAACGCCAATCCCGAATCCAAGTAAATTTTAGTACCTCGTCGTGGCCGAGTGCTTTTAAGCGGACTCCAATCCCGAATCCAAGTAAATTTTAGTACCTCGTCGTGGCCGAGTGCTTTTAAACGGACGCCAATCCCGATTCCAAGTAAATTTTAGTACCTGGTCGTGGCCGAGTGCTTTTAAGCGGACGCCAACAGGCCCGGTTCCCAGTATGCAATCTGCCACTGCACCCATCAAAGCGGCTTACACAACGAAGTCACCTTCGAACAACAGTTCGAACGTTTTTGGGAGTTGAAGGAACTTCCCAAAACTAGATTGGTAACTCTCTCCGAAAAGTTTCGCGAAGAAAATTTCGTTAAAACAACGCGAAGACGCGATGACGGTCGCTACATCGTGTCAATACCCTTTAAAGTCGGCTTTCCAGACACGCTCCGCTCAGGGGCCTCGAGACCTTCAAAATGTATCGCCAAATATTAGTCCACCCAAAGCACACACCATAGCAGCGCATTCTCTTCCGAGACCATCATAATTCCGAACTCACCGATTTAGAGCTTCAAACGGTAATGTTTGGAGACAATTGCGCCCCTTTTCTTGCCATCGGTACCCTTCTCCAGCAGACAGACGATGTGAGCATGAGTTCCCTCTTGCAACACACATTTTAAAGCACTTCATGTACGTGGATGATGTGTTAGTAGGCACTAATGCTCTGGTGACAGCTACCCAGACCCATGACCAACTTATAGCGTCCCTCGACTCAGCAGGGTTTTCCCCTCGCAAATGGACTGCCAATCCTAAAGGCATCCTGGCAGACTTACCTGCATCCCTCTACTCAACACCGATTTCCTGACGCTCGAAGATTCCAGCACCACTAAAATGCTTGGAATTCCCTGGAATGCGACCCATGATGACTTCTACCCATGATGACTTCTAGCGCTTCCGGCCCCAAGACGCGCTCATGCCGTAGTTTCCGAGCAGAGACACAACTGGCGTCCACCAGCCCTGAGGCTTCCAGCTGATGGACGGGAGCGAGAGTTGTGTTGCCCTCAGTGCGCAGGGCAGCATGTGCTTCGGCCAGGCCGAAGACAACACTCTTACTTGTTTTTGTTTAAAAGCAAAATATAGAAGTTCCATTGAATTAAATATTTATTAGAATTTAAATTAAAATAAGTTTCCGAATTAATAACATTAAAATAAGTTCACATTAAGGAATACACAAGAAAGAATAAACTTATAACAACAACAAACAAGAATTGAACCAGAGAATTATAAAAACAAATTAAGCCCCCGAAAACACTCGATAGTATATACATACGCTCAGAGAATAAGACATACGTACAAGTAGAGTAGCGGCAATTCTAAAAATATAAATATGCGACCAGCTTATCTTCACTTTCTCTTTTTCTTTGCGCTTTCACTGCCACCGATCTAAAAATAGAATCAAGCATTCAGCTAACACATATTTTCTTTCGTTGCGCACACGCTGCAAATGATTCCTACTATGGTTTCAGCACCATGTGCATTTAACGAATAGTTTGTGCAAGATCAGTCAGCCTTCTGCCGGTAAGCAAAGACTTGAGTCTTGCTTGTTATAACAGAAACTCCTTTTGCGTGGAGCAGTTGACCACCTGGTTCGACAGCCCCAACTATCGCATAACGAGTGGCTCATATTTGGAACGGGTTGATCAACTCGTGATACATTGAGTAGAGTAGAAGTAGTTGCCGGCGTATCCGTATTTTAGGGGTATCTTTGGGCGTATTTAGGACTATCCGGAATTATTCCTTCGGGAATTTCAAGGCTTCGGCCGGAATCAGTTCTTCGGAGCTTTCACCAGCATTGTGAGCGGCCCTCTGCCGCGGAGCACTCAGCTCCTCAGTACATACAAACTATTGTACGCGACCCTCTGTCGCTAGGCATTCGGCCTGACAAACCAATTGCAACCAGTGGCGTATAAAGTAAGATTGTAAAACTTTTGTGAACTGAATAAAATAATAAATAAAAGGAAAAAAACGAACACCAACCCGCATACGACCGAGCTGAACTTTCAGTGATAGATTTGCTTCACAGCAAATCGTGTGTAATTCTTGACCGTCGCGGTGGTTGGAACTTTGGGGGTTACGAGATCCCCCAAAATGGAACCTGGGGCGACTGACGCTACCCCAGCTAGAAACAAAAACTCGTTACAGGCTTGCCGCAATAGGAACAAAAGAGTGGTCGCTTTCCCCGACAGCTTCTGCGATAGTGGCACGGCATTTTGTATGTCTAACGGCATTTTGTATGTGACCGGGTTTCTTTTCACGTATGTGATCATATTCGTCACCACGATTCACTAATGAATCCAGATTTCGAAAATCACTGCGGCCAATGTATAGGCGATAATCTAGTCGCAGACCGTCGTAGATTCGGTTCGATGTGATCTTCCTGTTACAGTCGGGTGCTGTCGAATCATGGTTACTAGACTCATGATATAGTCTTTCGCCTTTTCTCGTGGTCCTTGCCGTCGCCGAATAATATCCTCCTCTAGGCGTTGGAGATGTCTCGGCTGTAAGAAGAAATTCATTGCTGCTTCTTTCAATTGTGTCCACGTTTTAATTTCGCTCCTTTCATAACGCCACCAATCTTTGGCGCGATCGCGTAGTAACTCATCCATTGGCTGATTCTTCGATACTTTGTATGAAGTCAACCATGGAGCGAGTGTCGTTGAAGTGTAGACCCCATTTCCTTATAGTATTCATCATCTCGCACTCAGCTGGCAGTGTTTAGAGATAATCTAAACATGGTATTTTAAGGTAAACAAGTGATGTACGAGGAGTAATATCCTCGGAGAAGGAGTAGGATAGCAGACAGAAGGAGAAGGATAGCAGACGGCGAAATACGATAAGGCAGAAGGGAAAACAAGTAAGAGTGTTGTCTTCGGCCTGGCCGAAATCTAAATACCCTACACCCGAGTAACTGAAAAAATTATAATTTCGCCACTTAACAACTTTTGTATAAGTAGGCGGACCACGCCCATTTCGAGAAAATGATTTTGTAATGTCTCTAGGTACTGCTAGATAGAATTACGAAAGTATTAATACTTTGAACCGTTTATGGGATATTGACAACTTTTGTATAAGTGGGCGGACCACGCCCATTTTTTGTATACACATTGGTAATACGCGTAGATACCTCGTGATAAATTTTTTTAATTTCGTATTAATATCTTATACCGTTTACAAGATATCGACAACTTTTGTATGAGTGGGCGTGGCATGCCCATTTTTGGCACGCTTATTGGTAATGCTTCCCTATATATCCTGATAAAATTACGTATCAATATCTTATACCGTTCATTAGATATTGCCAACTTTGTTATAAGTGGGCGTGGCACGCCCATTTTTTTCAAAGATTTTAGTAACGACGCTATATGTTCCGGAATAAAACTATACCTCAATATCTCACACGGTTTATGAAATATTAAGATTTTAACATTTTTTGAAACGAGGTGCCTTTACATTCCGTATGTAAAGTAGGCGTGGCTGTTTACCGATCTCGTGCATTTTCAATCCCAAACAGCCCTACATAACAAAGAATATTTGTGCCTAATTTCATCGCGAGATCTCTTTTCGTTCTCCCGTAATCGTGATTTCAACAGACAGACAGACAGATAATTATATCGCTTCACGATATTAATTTTTTCTATACATAATGATACTTGGGTGGCTTAAAATTAAGTCTCTATAATTGTTTACCTCAAATCTACCTTGAATCCCATTCTATTGTATTTATTGATCGTAGTATTCTCAACTCTGTTGCTCATGTGGACCGTTGAATGTGTTGTATTGGCGTGGATGTTGTGTGTCTAGTCACGCACGACTTGTTTGCATGCACTCTCTAAGCTGTACCAACCGCTGTACTTGACGCAGTTGTAGACCTTGGTTCCTGGATGTTGCTGTTCCACTTGGCGAACCAACAGCACTCTGACCCCGAAAGTACTCCGTGCGCCACAACCACCGGTTTGTAAGCCCAACTACATTTCAAGCAGAGAAATAAAACTGCAGCCAACTTCAGTGCTATTTACATTGTTTCTCTTCCAATTACCTAATTAGAAATTCGTCAAGTGCGATCAATCCGCCTTCTGCAACGATTGTTTGGACGGAATTTGTTTACAAAAGTACAATTAAGCAGAGTCATGCTCGGTAGTGATGTAGTGTAATAGTCTTAATGTAATGTAGTGATGTAGTGTGTAGTCTTTTAAGAGGCTAGTTAGAAGTTAATTCCAGAATCAGTATGGATAAATATAAGACATTAAACATATTTATATAGTAGATATTCCTGACGTGTATTCGTAACTGAAATTATTCTATCTATCATCTATTGTATTCTAATAATTATCCTTAACAAAGGTGTTAATGAAAATTAATTTATTCTTAAAATAGGTTACAATATGTTATATTCGTATATCTTGTCTTAAAAATTGCACAAATCATTGATTGATTATTCGAGCAATAGTTTTTTGTTTTCTTAAAATTCAATTAGTTTATCACAATGATTAATTTAGGATATTTAATCTTTTGGAATTTATTTACATAATTTTTCTTCTTTTGATTTCAGCCTTATTTTGTTTTCTCATTTGAATAAGCCAATTTGTCTTGCTTGTTGAAACGATTTTTTTCTCTTTTCTTATATTTCAATACTTGCTAATAAATGCTTTGCAATGCCTAAAGGCGGCTTGAAACAATTCTTCTTCGGTATTCTTTTCCTTTCTGGTTGTGAATTTCTTTTGTTTTAAAAACCTGGGACGTTGCTGTTTTGGAGCGAGGTAATTTGTACCCCTTTTGGTACAAATGTTGTAATTTGGCAAATAAAGCAAAGAAAGGCCTGCTTACTTAAACTCATGTAATTAAATATTAGTGACTATAAGTTAGTTGTGTCAGTAAATTTTTTTTCTCATTCCTTTTACCTATGAGTATTGTACTCTACCCCCTTTTTGTTTTATGAGCGCAAACACTGAATTTTGGTCAATGCTGGTCCTTTAGTAAAACACTTGCATTTCCTTACCATAGTCCATACCGAATGTACAGATCTCTAAGAAATTGGAAGTGTATTGTCCAATATATATTCAGTTCTCCTGATTTTGGTAAGTTAAACAGAAAAATAAATATATATTTATTTATTTCAGTTTTAGGTAGGTCTTATACATGACCCAATTCTACTTGCATATTCTTTTTACCTAAAAGTTGTCTATACTATAGTTATATACAAATTACCTGCTACCCAATCTTCTTTTTGTTGCAATCATCGACTTCATGCTTTCAAGGCTCATCACACCGAAAATGGTAACATGATGCCGTCAGCCGATGCGGCTGCCGTTTCCTTGCAGTCAATTTGTTAAGTTCATTGGCCAAATATTTGCACTTGTTTTTGTTGCTTGTTAAGCATTTATTAACCTCAGGCTTCCGACACTCATCATGGTAACATGACGCTATTGTCAAGGCGGCGACTGTTTCCTGTGCAATGAACTGCACGATAAGCCAAATGCTGAGTTAAATTTTTGAATTTGAACATTGATTAAAAATAAAAATAAAGCTAAATGCTGAGTTTAATTTTTGTATTTGAACATTGATTAAAAATAAAGTAAATTCTTGCACCAATTGTATGTATTATGCACCTTTGTTATTGTAAATGTATTATTGTAAAATATTCCTTCTTTTGTATATAAATAAGACAAAATTATTCAATAAATCGTCATTACAACTGAGTTCGGTTCAAGTGCCGCACGTAACGTCCATCTTTGTGTTATTACTTTGTATCTAGTTAAAGTGCCTGATACAAGGAACTTTTTGCGTGAATACTTTGTATCTAGTTAAAGTGCCTGATACAAGGAAGTTTTTTTCTACAAAGTTTGGTACAGTGCATCTGGTTTAAGAGCCAGCTGTTCTTATCAGTCACCAACAACCAACAGAGACGTTGGTACAGCCTACGTCTTTAAATGAAAACATTGGTGACCCCGACGTGATCGTGATTACGATCTTCATCAGACCAGTTCAAGACTTGTCAGAGAAGTCAACGTGACGCTTTTATTGAAGATATATTCACTAAATTCATCAAACAGTCTGCAAATACAATGGAGGGCTCCACAGAAGTATTTGAGAGGTTTGTAGCAGATCAGCAGACTATTGGCAGCGAAATCCAGAACATTATCAGGAATTTTAAGAAGGACTCCGTCGATAGAAAGCAATCAGTTGCTTACTTTCAAGAGCGTGTAAAGCGACTGCAATCATCAATTCGAGCAGGTCGATTACCAAATTCGGTCTATCAGAAATCTACCATGAATCTTTGGTCAAATTCGTTCAGTCGTGGAGCAATATTTAGAAAGATTTGAATCTGAAATGAAAAGGCTGCAGAAGGGATCTTAAACAAACACACAAGACCGGGCTACCGACAACGAGCCACCAACTCCAGCTCCAATAATAGATGACAGAGCAAAGCCAATCATTCGCGAGCAAAAAGCATCATTTGCATCATTACAAAGGCTCCTAAATGGTAAATCAAAAGACAGCTCACCAGAACAATGCCTTCTTGCTATGAACAAATTATGGGATGACATGGAGAAGGCCAATTTCTTATTGTGGAAATTATACGACAATCCAAAGACTATGGGATATGACATGAACTCGTACATCGAATTAGAAGAAAGAGTTCTGGAAGTGCGAGGTCTCTTATCATCAAAGAACGCCAACTCCATAAATAATCAAAACAATCAAGCAATTGTCCATCAAGCACCAAACATTCATCTGCCCAAGATCAGCATCCCAATCTTCGACGGTGACTGTTTAAAATGGAAACAGTATTTTGATCTGTTTTCAAAGATGTTTCACGATCAACCACTGCCAAATATATAAAAGATGTGGTACCTCAAGACCACAGTCAAGAGTGAAGCCGAGCAACTTATTCGACATTTACCATTAACAGAAGAAAATTATGTGACAGCCTGGAACATGCTTCAGGATCGCTACAACAACAAGAGAATCCTGCTTTTAACGTTACTGCAGAAGTTACTCAATCAGCCAAATATTCAGCCAGACGCAACATCAGCAGCTATTAAGGCACTTCATGATATCACTTTAGATTGCCTGTTGGCGATTCAAAATTTAGGTGTCGATGTGGGCAACTGGGACACACTAATAATTCATTTATTAATCAAAAAGTTAGATCGAGGAACACACATTTTTTACGAGCAGTCACTAAAAAACCCAAGAGAATTACAACCTGTAAAATCATTTCTACAGTTCTTGGAGCATCGGTTTCAGTCATTAGAAACTGCTGAACGTAAAGAAAGGACCTTTCTGGCTAAGGCAGTATCCTCGGTAGTCACGAATCCAAAGGACAAATTGAAATGTAGCACTTGCAAAGAATCCAATCACCCATTATTCTCCTGTAAAAAATTTTTGAATCTATCACCTAAGGATAGACTGCATCATGTTCAACAATATATATTATGCATAAATTGTCTCAAATCAGGGCATAAGTCTAAGTTTTGCACATCAAAAAGCTGTCTTAAGTGCGATAAGAGACACAATACCTTGCTATATTTCGACATCAAGAGCATAGAACATATTGGCCGTCCTCGGTGGCGCAGTGGGTGATAACCTCGCTGCGAGCTCCGGGGATGCGGGTTCGAATCCCGCCTTGGGCATGGATGTTAATTGTGTTGTTTTCAGCGTACTTAAGGCCTAGCCTAGCGCTATTAGTTGTACAAAAAAACTACAAAAATAGTTCTACAAGTTAAAAAAAAAAACAAAAAAAAAAAACCTTTTCACTCCCCTCCCTCTATCAACCCAGCAGCTCCCGAACTCTGATATAGAAAAAAAAAAGAGCAACCTGCCTTATCCGCTGCCCCAATTCAATCACCCTTACTTCTGCATCTAACAACAAACAACAGTATATTTTACTTGGTACTGCCAGGATTAAAATTGTTGCCTCAAATGGAAGATTTGCGGAATGCAGGGCAATTCTGGACTCGGCTTCTCAAGCTAATTTCATCACCATAAGGATTATCAGGAAATTGCCGCTGAACACAAGGCCAACGTCAATAAGAATTGAAGGCATAGGTAAAACATCGAAATCAACTAATCAACGCGTTCATGTTACTTTACAATCAACAACCGGCGAAAATTCGATGGATTTTGAAGCATTGGTGCTACCGCAGATAATCTCCAAACAACCGTCGGCACCTCAGTTTGGATACATCAAACTGGTCAATTCCCAAAAACATAGCACTAGCAGACCCACACTTCTACCGTCCAAATAAAATAGATGTACTGATAGGAACCGAATACTATCACGCACTATTGTCGACTGGAAGGATTGTGTCGGCAGATAATCTACCTGTCTTACAAAATTGTGCATTTGGATGGATTGTAGTCGGAAAGGCTGGATTTGAACAATCAAGTACATTGACTTGTGGAATTACTAGCTCAGATTATGAAGCACTGGAGAGCACACTAGAAGGATTTTAGCAACTGGAGGAAGTGTCGGAATCATCGCAGCATTCATCTTCACCAGAAAATTCACTTTGTGAAAGTCACTTCAATCAAAACACGACTAGAAATCAAGATGGAAAGTTTGTAGTGAAACTTCGCTTAAACACTAATCCGACCGCCTTAGGAGAATCTCGAGGAATAGCTTACAACAGGTTCGCAGCTCTCGAAAGGACACTCACAAAGAACAATGATTTAAAGGCAAGGTATGTCCAATTTATGAGAGAATACAACGATCTTGGACACATGACAGAAATCAAGCCAAGTGACATCGCACAACCACATTACTTCATACCTCATCATTGTGTGCTCAAACAAGAGAGTAGCTCTACCAAATTAAGGGTAGTCTTCGATGCATCATGCAAAACTTCATCAGGTGTAGCCTTAAATGATATTATGTACACAGGCCCATGGGTAGAAAGCGAGCTATTTTCCATTTTGCTACGGTATCGAAAAAATGTACAGGCAAATTTTTTTAAAATGCTATAAACTCAACACGGTCACTTATGCAGCGCCATACCTTGCGACAAAGTGCCTGCAAGAGTTGTCAAAGCAAGCTGCCCATAAGTATCCCAATGGAGCAGAAGCATTAAAGCGAGATTTTTACGTCGATGATGACATTACAGGTAGCGATAATCTCACAACAGCCAAATTAATTCAGGAACAACTCCGCAAAATTTTGAACTCCGCTGGGTTCAAATTACGAAAATGGTGCGCCAATCATCCACAGCTATTACAAGGAATGCCGATGGAAGATCAGGAGATCAATCTCAATCTCGACGAAGGAAAGAAAGCAACAGTCAAAACATTAGGACTAACCTGGATCCCAAAAGAAGATTCGCTTTTCATAAAATCTAACACAAATACAGGCAACAAAATCACAAAACGCATAGTTGCAGCAGAATTGGCAAGAATCTTTGATCCATTAGGTCTTATGTCGCCTGTAACTGTCACAGCTAAAATCTTCCTAAAAAAATTGTGGGAATTAAAGATTTCATGGGATGATCGGCTCCCGGGAGAATATCACACCACGTGGACCAATTACAGAGAAAACCTACGACAATTAAACGATTTAAGGATTTCTCGACATATATTTTCTAAACAGACTCCTGCATCGATTCAAATGCACGTATTTGTAGACGCCTCAGAAAAGGCATACGGTGCTGCCATCTACATACGATCAATTGTAGAAAGGGACAGAATCATAGTCAGATTATTATGCGCGAAAACCAGAGTAGCGCCTATTAAAACACAAACAGTACCCAGGCTCGAGCTCAGTGCTGCATTTTTGGGAGCACAATTAGCCGCGAGGGTGAAGAAAGATCTTCGTTACGAATCTAAGCCCACCTTCTACTGGTCTGAATCACAAATTGTTTTAGCATAGATCAACTCCTCAGCGTCCTACCAAATCTTAGTTGCAAACAGGATTGCAAAAATTCAAGAATTAACTCTTCCTGAACAGTGGCGGCACGTCTGCACAAAGGATAATCCAGCCGATATTCTATCCAGAGGCCTATCCCCAAAAGAGCTGTCTACAAGCAATCTATGGATGTATGGACCACTCTACCTACATGGACCAGAATCCATTTGGCCGCGGGAAATCACTAAGGCACCGCTGACAGCTCCATCTCTCGAAAAAAGGATCCAAAAGCCACTAATATCATTCACAACGAATTATATGAATTATAATTATATGACTTGTATGAATTGAGTCGAAGAACACTTTTATTGGTCATCGTCGTCGACCACTCGTCGTAACTGCGCCGTGATCTTCTTTCGACTGACTCGCTGAATTTTGCGAACTTCCTTTTATGCTTTCTCTTCAGGGTTGCAGCAAAATTCTACTACCACATTCCGGCCATCCTACAACGTATCTAACTCAAAGGATTCGACTGGTTCGTTCTCGTCTTCATCTTCGTCGGTACGTGACCAGGGCTTCATATATTCAGCGCAGGTTGTTGTTTGGCCGGGACCGTCGCTGCCGCCTTTCATCGTCGTTGCCGTCGTTGTTTGCGGCATAATCGCTGCCGTCGTCGTGTTCGTCGTTATGTTCTTCCTCACCTTCAATAACTGCAGCGCGGTTTGTGCCAAACAAATTTCCCTTCCGTAAATTCTTAAATATGTGGAGTTCTAAATTGTCCACGTTGTACTCAATTTGCAAAGCATTGCAAATTACTAAGTCAGCGGCTGTTAGATTGTTTCTTACGTATTCGAGCTTCGTTTCGAATTGAGAGCTCTTTTCGTCAAAGGTGAAGCCTTGGAACTCTCGAAAACGGGTTCTATTTAGCCTATCGCCGTCTCTCTCGAAGACGTACTTGTGCAGCACCAACACAATTGCGCATGAACCGGTGCGCAAAAGTCTTTCGATTGGCATTACCTGTTGCAATGACGCCATGACTAAGCACCGTTATTAATTCCAAACGCAAAAAATTCACTACAACCGCTTAGTCGAACCGGTGAACCCGTCGAAAATCACTCCACTTCTTCAAATCCCGGTTGAGCCCCCAAAATTTGTAGGGTGTATTTATAATAAGAATTATTACTTTGTATCTAGTTAAAGTGCCTGATACAAGGAACTTTTTGCGTGAATACTTTGTATCTAGTTAAAGTGCCTGATACAAGGAAGTTTTTTTCTACAAAGTTTGGTACAGTGCATCTGGTTTAAGAGCCAGCTGTTCTTATCAGTCACCAACAACCAACAGAGACGTTGGTACAGCCTACGTCTTTAAATGAAAACATTGGTGACCCCGACGTGATCGTGATTACGATCTTCATCAGACCAGTTCAAGACTTGTCAGAGAAGTCAACGTGACGCTTTTATTGAAGATATATTCACTAAATTCATCAAACAGTCTGCAAATACAATGGAGGGCTCCACAGAAGTATTTGAGAGGTTTGTAGCAGATCAGCAGACTATTGGCAGCGAAATCCAGAACATTATCAGGAATTTTAAGAAGGACTCCGTCGATAGAAAGCAATCAGTTGCTTACTTTCAAGAGCGTGTAAAGCGACTGCAATCATCAATTCGAGCAGGTCGATTACCAAATTCGGTCTATCAGAAATCTACCATGAATCTTTGGTCAAATTCGTTCAGTCGTGGAGCAATATTTAGAAAGATTTGAATCTGAAATGAAAAGGCTGCAGAAGGGATCTTAAACAAACACACAAGACCGGGCTACCGACAACGAGCCACCAACTCCAGCTCCAATAATAGATGACAGAGCAAAGCCAATCATTCGCGAGCAAAAAGCATCATTTGCATCATTACAAAGGCTCCTAAATGGTAAATCAAAAGACAGCTCACCAGAACAATGCCTTCTTGCTATGAACAAATTATGGGATGACATGGAGAAGGCCAATTTCTTATTGTGGAAATTATACGACAATCCAAAGACTATGGGATATGACATGAACTCGTACATCGAATTAGAAGAAAGAGTTCTGGAAGTGCGAGGTCTCTTATCATCAAAGAACGCCAACTCCATAAATAATCAAAACAATCAAGCAATTGTCCATCAAGCACCAAACATTCATCTGCCCAAGATCAGCATCCCAATCTTCGACGGTGACTGTTTAAAATGGAAACAGTATTTTGATCTGTTTTCAAAGATGTTTCACGATCAACCACTGCCAAATATATAAAAGATGTGGTACCTCAAGACCACAGTCAAGAGTGAAGCCGAGCAACTTATTCGACATTTACCATTAACAGAAGAAAATTATGTGACAGCCTGGAACATGCTTCAGGATCGCTACAACAACAAGAGAATCCTGCTTTTAACGTTACTGCAGAAGTTACTCAATCAGCCAAATATTCAGCCAGACGCAACATCAGCAGCTATGAAGGCACTTCATGATATCACTTTAGATTGCCTGTTGGCGATTCAAAATTTAGGTGTCGATGTGGGCAACTGGGACACACTAATAATTCATTTATTAATCAAAAAGTTAGATCGAGGAACACACATTTTTTACGAGCAGTCACTAAAAAACCCAAGAGAATTACAACCTGTAAAATCATTTCTACAGTTCTTGGAGCATCGGTTTCAGTCATTAGAAACTGCTGAACGAAAAGAAAGGACCTTTCTGGCTAAGGCAGTATCCTCGGTAGTCACGAATCCAAAGGACAAATTGAAATGTAGCACTTGCAAAGAATCCAATCACCCATTATTCTCCTGTAAAAAATTTTTGAATCTATCACCTAAGGATAGACTGCATCATGTTCAACAATATATATTATGCATAAATTGTCTCAAATCAGGGCATAAGTCTAAGTTTTGCACATCAAAAAGCTGTCTTAAGTGCGATAAGAGACACAATACCTTGCTATATTTCGACATCAAGAGCATAGAACATATTGGCCGTCCTCGGTGGCGCAGTGGGTGATAACCTCGCTGCGAGCTCCGGGGATGCGGGTTCGAATCCCGCCTTGGGCATGGATGTTAATTGTGTTGTTTTCAGCGTACTTAAGGCCTAGCCTAGCGCTATTAGTTGTACAAAAAAACTACAAAAATAGTTCTACAAGTTAAAAAAAAACAAAAAAAAAAACCTTTTCACTCCCCTCCCTCTATCAACCCAGCAGCTCCCGAACTCTGATATAGAAAAAAAAAAGAGCAACCTGCCTTATCCGCTGCCCCAATTCAATCACCCTTACTTCTGCATCTAACAACAAACAACAGTATATTTTACTTGGTACTGCCAGGATTAAAATTGTTGCCTCAAATGGAAGATTTGCGGAATGCAGGGCAATTCTGGACTCGGCTTCTCAAGCTAATTTCATCACCATAAGGATTATCAGGAAATTGCCGCTGAACACAAGGCCAACGTCAATAAGAATTGAAGGCATAGGTAAAACATCGAAATCAACTAATCAACGCGTTCATGTTACTTTACAATCAACAACCGGCGAAAATTCGATGGATTTTGAAGCATTGGTGCTACCGCAGATAATCTCCAAACAACCGTCGGCACCTCCAAACAACCGTCGGCACCTCAGTTTGGATACATCAAACTGGTCAATTCCCAAAAACATAGCACTAGCAGACCCACACTTCTACCGTCCAAATAAAATAGATGTACTGATAGGAACCGAATACTATCACGCACTATTGTCGACTGGAAGGATTGTGTCGGCAGATAATCTACCTGTCTTACAAAATTGTGCATTTGGATGGATTGTAGTCGGAAAGGCTGGATTTGAACAATCAAGTACATTGACTTGTGGAATTACTAGCTCAGATTATGAAGCACTGGAGAGCACACTAGAAGGATTTTAGCAACTGGAGGAAGTGTCGGAATCATCGCAGCATTCATCTTCACCAGAAAATTCACTTTGTGAAAGTCACTTCAATCAAAACACGACTAGAAATCAAGATGGAAAGTTTGTAGTGAAACTTCGCTTAAACACTAATCCGACCGCCTTAGGAGAATCTCGAGGAATAGCTTACAACAGGTTCGCAGCTCTCGAAAGGACACTCACAAAGAACAATGATTTAAAGGCAAGGTATGTCCAATTTATGAGAGAATACAACGATCTTGGACACATGACAGAAATCAAGCCAAGTGACATCGCACAACCACATTACTTCATACCTCATCATTGTGTGCTCAAACAAGAGAGTAGCTCTACCAAATTAAGGGTAGTCTTCGATGCATCATGCAAAACTTCATCAGGTGTAGCCTTAAATGATATTATGTACACAGGCCCATGGGTAGAAAGCGAGCTATTTTCCATTTTGCTACGGTATCGCTTGCCACGATTTGTATTCACCACAGACATCGAAAAAATGTACAGGCAAATTTTTTTAAAATGCTATAAACTCAACACGGTCACTTATGCAGCGCCATACCTTGCGACAAAGTGCCTGCAAGAGTTGTCAAAGCAAGCTGCCCATAAGTATCCCAATGGAGCAGAAGCATTAAAGCGAGATTTTTACGTCGATGATGACATTACAGGTAGCGATAATCTCACAACAGCCAAATTAATTCAGGAACAACTCCGCAAAATTTTGAACTCCGCTGGGTTCAAATTACGAAAATGGTGCGCCAATTATCCACAGCTATTACAAGGAATGCCGATGGAAGATCAGGAGATCAATCTCAATCTCGACGAAGGAAAGAAAGCAACAGTCAAAACATTAGGACTAACCTGGATCCCAAAAGAAGATTCGCTTTTCATAAAATCTAACACAAATACAGGCAACAAAATCACAAAACGCATAGTTGCAGCAGAATTGGCAAGAATCTTTGATCCATTAGGTCTTATGTCGCCTGTAACTGTCACAGCTAAAATCTTCCTAAAAAAATTGTGGGAATTAAAGATTTCATGGGATGATCGGCTCCCGGGAGAATATCACACCACGTGGACCAATTACAGAGAAAACCTACGACAATTAAACGATTTAAGGATTTCTCGACATATATTTTCTAAACAGACTCCTGCATCGATTCAAATGCACGTATTTGTAGACGCCTCAGAAAAGGCATACGGTGCTGCCATCTACATACGATCAATTGTAGAAAGGGACAGAATCATAGTCAGATTATTATGCGCGAAAACCAGAGTAGCGCCTATTAAAACACAAACAGTACCCAGGCTCGAGCTCAGTGCTGCATTTTTGGGAGCACAATTAGCCGCGAGGGTGAAGAAAGATCTTCGTTACGAATCTAAGCCCACCTTCTACTGGTCTGATTCACAAATTGTTTTAGCATAGATCAACTCCTCAGCGTCCTACCAAATCTTAGTTGCAAACAGGATTGCAAAAATTCAAGAATTAACTCTTCCTGAACAGTGGCGGCACGTCTGCACAAAGGATAATCCAGCCGATATTCTATCCAGAGGCCTATCCCCAAAAGAGCTGTCTACAAGCAATCTATGGATGTATGGACCACTCTACCTACATGGACCAGAATCCATTTGGCCGCGGGAAATCACTAAGGCACCGCTGACAGCTCCATCTCTCGAAAAAAGGATCCAAAAGCCACTAATATCATTCACAACGAATTATATGAATTATAATTATATGACTTGTATGAATTGAGTCGAAGAACACTTTTATTGGTCATCGTCGTCGACCACTCGTCGTAACTGCGCCGCGATCTTCTTTCGACTGACTCGCTGAATTTTGCGAACTTCCTTTTATGCTTTCTCTTCAGGGTTGCAGCAAAATTCTACTACCACATTCCGGCCATCCTACAACGTATCTAACTCAAAGGATTCGACTGGTTCGTTCTCGTCTTCATCTTCGTCGGTACGTGACCAGGGCTTCATATATTCAGCGCAGGTTGTTGTTTGGCCGGGACCGTCGCTGCCGCCTTTCATCGTCGTTGCCGTCGTTGTTTGCGGCATAATCGCTGCCGTCGTCGTGTTCGTCGTTATGTTCTTCCTCACCTTCAATAACTGCAGCGCGGTTTGTGCCAAACAAATTTCCCTTCCGTAAATTCTTAAATATGTGGAGTTCTAAATTGTCCACGTTGTACTCAATTTGCAAAGCATTGCAAATTACTAAGTCAGCGGCTGTTAGATTGTTTCTTACGTATTCGAGCTTCGTTTCGAATTGAGAGCTCTTTTCGTCAAAGGTGAAGCCTTGGAACTCTCGAAAACGGGTTCTATTTAGCCTATCGCCGTCTCTCTCGAAGACGTACTTGTGCAGCACCAACACAATTGCGCGTGAACCGGTGCGCAAAAGTCTTTCGATTGGCATTACCTGTTGCAATGACGCCATGACTAAGCACCGTTATTAATTCCAAACGCAAAAAATTCACTACAACCGCTTAGTCGAACCGGTGAACCCGTCGAAAATCACTCCACTTCTTCAAATCCCGGTTGAGCCCCCAAAATTTGTAGGGTGTATTTATAATAAGAATTATTACTTTGTATCTAGTTAAAGTGCCTGATACAAGGAACTTTTTGCGTGAATACTTTGTATCTAGTTAAAGTGCCTGATACAAGGAAGTTTTTTTCTACAAAGTTTGGTACAGTGCATCTGGTTTAAGAGCCAGCTGTTCTTATCAGTCACCAACAACCAACAGAGACGTTGGTACAGCCTACGTCTTTAAATGAAAACATTGGTGACCCCGACGTGATCGTGATTACGATCTTCATCAGACCAGTTCAAGACTTGTCAGAGAAGTCAACGTGACGCTTTTATTGAAGATATATTCACTAAATTCATCAAACAGTCTGCAAATACAATGGAGGGCTCCACAGAAGTATTTGAGAGGTTTGTAGCAGATCAGCAGACTATTGGCAGCGAAATCCAGAACATTATCAGGAATTTTAAGAAGGACTCCGTCGATAGAAAGCAATCAGTTGCTTACTTTCAAGAGCGTGTAAAGCGACTGCAATCATCAATTCGAGCAGGTCGATTACCAAATTCGGTCTATCAGAAATCTACCATGAATCTTTGGTCAAATTCGTTCAGTCGTGGAGCAATATTTAGAAAGATTTGAATCTGAAATGAAAAGGCTGCAGAAGGGATCTTAAACAAACACACAAGACCGGGCTACCGACAACGAGCCACCAACTCCAGCTCCAATAATAGATGACAGAGCAAAGCCAATCATTCGCGAGCAAAAAGCATCATTTGCATCATTACAAAGGCTCCTAAATGGTAAATCAAAAGACAGCTCACCAGAACAATGCCTTCTTGCTATGAACAAATTATGGGATGACATGGAGAAGGCCAATTTCTTATTGTGGAAATTATACGACAATCCAAAGACTATGGGATATGACATGAACTCGTACATCGAATTAGAAGAAAGAGTTCTGGAAGTGCGAGGTCTCTTATCATCAAAGAACGTCAACTCCATAAATAATCAAAACAATCAAGCAATTGTCCATCAAGCACCAAACATTCATCTGCCCAAGATCAGCATCCCAATCTTCGACGGTGACTGTTTAAAATGGAAACAGTATTTTGATCTGTTTTCAAAGATGTTTCACGATCAACCACTGCCAAATATATAAAAGATGTGGTACCTCAAGACCACAGTCAAGAGTGAAGCCGAGCAACTTATTCGACATTTACCATTAACAGAAGAAAATTATGTGACAGCCTGGAACATGCTTCAGGATCGCTACAACAACAAGAGAATCCTGCTTTTAACGTTACTGCAGAAGTTACTCAATCAGCCAAATATTCAGCCAGACGCAACATCAGCAGCTATTAAGGCACTTCATGATATCACTTTAGATTGCCTGTTGGCGATTCAAAATTTAGGTGTCGATGTGGGCAACTGGGACACACTAATAATTCATTTATTAATCAAAAAGTTAGATCGAGGAACACACATTTTTTACGAGCAGTCACTAAAAAACCCAAGAGAATTACAACCTGTAAAATCATTTCTACAGTTCTTGGAGCATCGGTTTCAGTCATTAGAAACTGCTGAACGAAAAGAAAGGACCTTTCTGGCTAAGGCAGTATCCTCGGTAGTCACGAATCCAAAGGACAAATTGAAATGTAGCACTTGCAAAGAATCCAATCACCCATTATTCTCCTGTAAAAAATTTTTGAATCTATCACCTAAGGATAGACTGCATCATGTTCAACAATATATATTATGCATAAATTGTCTCAAATCAGGGCATAAGTCTAAGTTTTGCACATCAAAAAGCTGTCTTAAGTGCGATAAGAGACACAATACCTTGCTATATTTCGACATCAAGAGCATAGAACATATTGGCCGTCCTCGGTGGCGCAGTGGGTGATAACCTCGCTGCGAGCTCCGGGGATGCGGGTTCGAATCCCGCCTTGGGCATGGATGTTAATTGTGTTGTTTTCAGCGTACTTAAGGCCTAGCCTAGCGCTATTAGTTGTACAAAAAAACTACAAAAATAGTTCTACAAGTTAAAAAAAAACAAAAAAAAAAACCTTTTCACTCCCCTCCCTCTATCAACCCAGCAGCTCCCGAACTCTGATATAGAAAAAAAAAAGAGCAACCTGCCTTATCCGCTGCCCCAATTCAATCACCCTTACTTCTGCATCTAACAACAAACAACAGTATATTTTACTTGGTACTGCCAGGATTAAAATTGTTGCCTCAAATGGAAGATTTGCGGAATGCAGGGCAATTCTGGACTCGGCTTCTCAAGCTAATTTCATCACCATAAGGATTATCAGGAAATTGCCGCTGAACACAAGGCCAACGTCAATAAGAATTGAAGGCATAGGTAAAACATCGAAATCAACTAATCAACGCGTTCATGTTACTTTACAATCAACAACCGGCGAAAATTCGATGGATTTTGAAGCATTGGTGCTACCGCAGATAATCTCCAAACAACCGTCGGCACCTCCAAACAACCGTCGGCACCTCAGTTTGGATACATCAAACTGGTCAATTCCCAAAAACATAGCACTAGCAGACCCACACTTCTACCGTCCAAATAAAATAGATGTACTGATAGGAACCGAATACTATCACGCACTATTGTCGACTGGAAGGATTGTGTCGGCAGATAATCTACCTGTCTTACAAAATTGTGCATTTGGATGGATTGTAGTCGGAAAGGCTGGATTTGAACAATCAAGTACATTGACTTGTGGAATTACTAGCTCAGATTATGAAGCACTGGAGAGCACACTAGAAGGATTTTAGCAACTGGAGGAAGTGTCGGAATCATCGCAGCATTCATCTTCACCAGAAAATTCACTTTGTGAAAGTCACTTCAATCAAAACACGACTAGAAATCAAGATGGAAAGTTTGTAGTGAAACTTCGCTTAAACACTAATCCGACCGCCTTAGGAGAATCTCGAGGAATAGCTTACAACAGGTTCGCAGCTCTCGAAAGGACACTCACAAAGAACAATGATTTAAAGGCAAGGTATGTCCAATTTATGAGAGAATACAACGATCTTGGACACATGACAGAAATCAAGCCAAGTGACATCGCACAACCACATTACTTCATACCTCATCATTGTGTGCTCAAACAAGAGAGTAGCTCTACCAAATTAAGGGTAGTCTTCGATGCATCATGCAAAACTTCATCAGGTGTAGCCTTAAATGATATTATGTACACAGGCCCATGGGTAGAAAGCGAGCTATTTTCCATTTTGCTACGGTATCGCTTGCCACGATTTGTATTCACCACAGACATCGAAAAAATGTACAGGCAAATTTTTTTAAAATGCTATAAACTCAACACGGTCACTTATGCAGCGCCATACCTTGCGACAAAGTGCCTGCAAGAGTTGTCAAAGCAAGCTGCCCATAAGTATCCCAATGGAGCAGAAGCATTAAAGCGAGATTTTTACGTCGATGATGACATTACAGGTAGCGATAATCTCACAACAGCCAAATTAATTCAGGAACAACTCCGCAAAATTTTGAACTCCGCTGGGTTCAAATTACGAAAATGGTGCGCCAATCATCCACAGCTATTACAAGGAATGCCGATGGAAGATCAGGAGATCAATCTCAATCTCGACGAAGGAAAGAAAGCAACAGTCAAAACATTAGGACTAACCTGGATCCCAAAAGAAGATTCGCTTTTCATAAAATCTAACACAAATACAGGCAACAAAATCACAAAACGCATAGTTGCAGCAGAATTGGCAAGAATCTTTGATCCATTAGGTCTTATGTCGCCTGTAACTGTCACAGCTAAAATCTTCCTAAAAAAATTGTGGGAATTAAAGATTTCATGGGATGATCGGCTCCCGGGAGAATATCACACCACGTGGACCAATTACAGAGAAAACCTACGACAATTAAACGATTTAAGGATTTCTCGACATATATTTTCTAAACAGACTCCTGCATCGATTCAAATGCACGTATTTGTAGACGCCTCAGAAAAGGCATACGGTGCTGCCATCTACATACGATCAATTGTAGAAAGGGACAGAATCATAGTCAGATTATTATGCGCGAAAACCAGAGTAGCGCCTATTAAAACACAAACAGTACCCAGGCTCGAGCTCAGTGCTGCATTTTTGGGAGCACAATTAGCCGCGAGGGTGAAGAAAGATCTTCGTTACGAATCTAAGCCCACCTTCTACTGGTCTGATTCACAAATTGTTTTAGCATAGATCAACTCCTCAGCGTCCTACCAAATCTTAGTTGCAAACAGGATTGCAAAAATTCAAGAATTAACTCTTCCTGAACAGTGGCGGCACGTCTGCACAAAGGATAATCCAGCCGATATTCTATCCAGAGGCCTATCCCCAAAAGAGCTGTCTACAAGCAATCTATGGATGTATGGACCACTCTACCTACATGGACCAGAATCCATTTGGCCGCGGGAAATCACTAAGGCACCGCTGACAGCTCCATCTCTCGAAAAAAGGATCCAAAAGCCACTAATATCATTCACAACGAATTATATGAATTATAATTATATGACTTGTATGAATTGAGTCGAAGAACACTTTTATTGGTCATCGTCGTCGACCACTCGTCGTAACTGCGCCGCGATCTTCTTTCGACTGACTCGCTGAATTTTGCGAACTTCCTTTTATGCTTTCTCTTCAGGGTTGCAGCAAAATTCTACTACCACATTCCGGCCATCCTACAACGTATCTAACTCAAAGGATTCGACTGGTTCGTTCTCGTCTTCATCTTCGTCGGTACGTGACCAGGGCTTCATATATTCAGCGCAGGTTGTTGTTTGGCCGGGACCGTCGCTGCCGCCTTTCATCGTCGTTGCCGTCGTTGTTTGCGGCATAATCGCTGCCGTCGTCGTGTTCGTCGTTATGTTCTTCCTCACCTTCAATAACTGCAGCGCGGTTTGTGCCAAACAAATTTCCCTTCCGTAAATTCTTAAATATGTGGAGTTCTAAATTGTCCACGTTGTACTCAATTTGCAAAGCATTGCAAATTACTAAGTCAGCGGCTGTTAGATTGTTTCTTACGTATTCGAGCTTCGTTTCGAATTGAGAGCTCTTTTCGTCAAAGGTGAAGCCTTGGAACTCTCGAAAACGGGTTCTATTTAGCCTATCGCCGTCTCTCTCGAAGACGTACTTGTGCAGCACCAACACAATTGCGCGTGAACCGGTGCGCAAAAGTCTTTCGATTGGCATTACCTGTTGCAATGACGCCATGACTAAGCACCGTTATTAATCCAAACGCAAAAAATTCACTACAACCGCTTAGTCGAACCGGTGAACCCGTCGAAAATCACTCCACTTCTTCAAATCCCGGTTGAGCCCCCAAAATTTGTAGGGTGTATTTATAATAAGAATTATTACTTTGTATCTAGTTAAAGTGCCTGATACAAGGAACTTTTTGCGTGAATACTTTGTATCTAGTTAAAGTGCCTGATACAAGGAAGTTTTTTTCTACAAAGTTTGGTACAGTGCATCTGGTTTAAGAGCCAGCTGTTCTTATCAGTCACCAACAACCAACAGAGACGTTGGTACAGCCTACGTCTTTAAATGAAAACATTGGTGACCCCGACGTGATCGTGATTACGATCTTCATCAGACCAGTTCAAGACTTGTCAGAGAAGTCAACGTGACGCTTTTATTGAAGATATATTCACTAAATTCATCAAACAGTCTGCAAATACAATGGAGGGCTCCACAGAAGTATTTGAGAGGTTTGTAGCAGATCAGCAGACTATTGGCAGCGAAATCCAGAACATTATCAGGAATTTTAAGAAGGACTCCGTCGATAGAAAGCAATCAGTTGCTTACTTTCAAGAGCGTGTAAAGCGACTGCAATCATCAATTCGAGCAGGTCGATTACCAAATTCGGTCTATCAGAAATCTACCATGAATCTTTGGTCAAATTCGTTCAGTCGTGGAGCAATATTTAGAAAGATTTGAATCTGAAATGAAAAGGCTGCAGAAGGGATCTTAAACAAACACACAAGACCGGGCTACCGACAACGAGCCACCAACTCCAGCTCCAATAATAGATGACAGAGCAAAGCCAATCATTCGCGAGCAAAAAGCATCATTTGCATCATTACAAAGGCTCCTAAATGGTAAATCAAAAGACAGCTCACCAGAACAATGCCTTCTTGCTATGAACAAATTATGGGATGACATGGAGAAGGCCAATTTCTTATTGTGGAAATTATACGACAATCCAAAGACTATGGGATATGACATGAACTCGTACATCGAATTAGAAGAAAGAGTTCTGGAAGTGCGAGGTCTCTTATCATCAAAGAACGTCAACTCCATAAATAATCAAAACAATCAAGCAATTGTCCATCAAGCACCAAACATTCATCTGCCCAAGATCAGCATCCCAATCTTCGACGGTGACTGTTTAAAATGGAAACAGTATTTTGATCTGTTTTCAAAGATGTTTCACGATCAACCACTGCCAAATATATAAAAGATGTGGTACCTCAAGACCACAGTCAAGAGTGAAGCCGAGCAACTTATTCGACATTTACCATTAACAGAAGAAAATTATGTGACAGCCTGGAACATGCTTCAGGATCGCTACAACAACAAGAGAATCCTGCTTTTAACGTTACTGCAGAAGTTACTCAATCAGCCAAATATTCAGCCAGACGCAACATCAGCAGCTATTAAGGCACTTCATGATATCACTTTAGATTGCCTGTTGGCGATTCAAAATTTAGGTGTCGATGTGGGCAACTGGGACACACTAATAATTCATTTATTAATCAAAAAGTTAGATCGAGGAACACACATTTTTTACGAGCAGTCACTAAAAAACCCAAGAGAATTACAACCTGTAAAATCATTTCTACAGTTCTTGGAGCATCGGTTTCAGTCATTAGAAACTGCTGAACGAAAAGAAAGGACCTTTCTGGCTAAGGCAGTATCCTCGGTAGTCACGAATCCAAAGGACAAATTGAAATGTAGCACTTGCAAAGAATCCAATCACCCATTATTCTCCTGTAAAAAATTTTTGAATCTATCACCTAAGGATAGACTACATCATGTTCAACAATATATATTATGCATAAATTGTCTCAAATCAGGGCATAAGTCTAAGTTTTGCACATCAAAAAGCTGTCTTAAGTGCGATAAGAGACACAATACCTTGCTATATTTCGACATCAAGAGCATAGAACATATTGGCCGTCCTCGGTGGCGCAGTGGGTGATAACCTCGGAACCCGGATGCGGGTTCGAATCCCGCCTTGGGCATGGATGTTAATTGTGTTGTTTTCAGCGTACTTAAGGCCTAGCCTAGCGCTATTAGTTGTACAAAAAAACTACAAAAATAGTTCTACAAGTTAAAAAAAAAAACAAAAAAAAAAAACCTTTTCACTCCCCTCCCTCTATCAACCCAGCAGCTCCCGAACTCTGATATAGAAAAAAAAAAGAGCAACCTGCCTTATCCGCTGCCCCAATTCAATCACCCTTACTTCTGCATCTAACAACAAACAACAGTATATTTTACTTGGTACTGCCAGGATTAAAATTGTTGCCTCAAATGGAAGATTTGCGGAATGCAGGGCAATTCTGGACTCGGCTTCTCAAGCTAATTTCATCACCATAAGGATTATCAGGAAATTGCCGCTGAACACAAGGCCAACGTCAATAAGAATTGAAGGCATAGGTAAAACATCGAAATCAACTAATCAACGCGTTCATGTTACTTTACAATCAACAACCGGCGAAAATTCGATGGATTTTGAAGCATTGGTGCTACCGCAGATAATCTCCAAACAACCGTCGGCACCTCAGTTTGGATACATCAAACTGGTCAATTCCCAAAAACATAGCACTAGCAGACCCACACTTCTACCGTCCAAATAAAATAGATGTACTGATAGGAACCGAATACTATCACGCACTATTGTCGACTGGAAGGATTGTGTCGGCAGATAATCTACCTGTCTTACAAAATTGTGCATTTGGATGGATTGTAGTCGGAAAGGCTGGATTTGAACAATCAAGTACATTGACTTGTGGAATTACTAGCTCAGATTATGAAGCACTGGAGAGCACACTAGAAGGATTTTAGCAACTGGAGGAAGTGTCGGAATCATCGCAGCATTCATCTTCACCAGAAAATTCACTTTGTGAAAGTCACTTCAATCAAAACACGACTAGAAATCAAGATGGAAAGTTTGTAGTGAAACTTCGCTTAAACACTAATCCGACCGCCTTAGGAGAATCTCGAGGAATAGCTTACAACAGGTTCGCAGCTCTCGAAAGGACACTCACAAAGAACAATGATTTAAAGGCAAGGTATGTCCAATTTATGAGAGAATACAACGATCTTGGACACATGACAGAAATCAAGCCAAGTGACATCGCACAACCACATTACTTCATACCTCATCATTGTGTGCTCAAACAAGAGAGTAGCTCTACCAAATTAAGGGTAGTCTTCGATGCATCATGCAAAACTTCATCAGGTGTAGCCTTGATGATATTATGTACATATATATATATATATATGTACATATATATATATATATATATATATATATATATATGTACAACTGTATGACTACCAACTGTACAAGCAAACCAAACACAAATGTTAGAATAAGATATTTCTAAGGTGAATAAAGATATTGAACCTAAATACTCTTGTCTTGTAATCGAACCCTGGAGTCCCGGCGAGCTAATCCAAGCCTTAGAAGAAGACAAGAAGGTTCGTTACAATATATATATATATATATATATATATATATATATATATAAATCCTGCTGGGTTGTTAATTTTTCACCGCGTTTGTGCGATCACTGGTATTCTGTGGTATTCTGTCTATATATATATATATATATATATATATATATATATATATATATATATATATATATATATATATATATATATATATATATATATATATATATATATATATATATATATATATATATATATATATATATATATATCTCACCGCGTTTGTGAGATCACTGGTATTCTGCCGGATTATTGATGTCTCGCTGTTGCTGATTCCTCACTGGGTCTGTGGGATCACTGGTGTTCTGTTGACTTGCTGATATCTCACTGCGTTTTGTGAGATCACTTGTGCTCTGCTGACTCGCTGATATCTCACCGCGTTTGTGAGATCACACGTGTTCTGTTGACTCGCTGATATCTCACTGCGTGTGTGAGATCACTGGTGTCCCGCTGGCTTGTTGATATCTCACTGCGTTTGTGAGATCACTGATGTTCTGCTGACTTGCTGATACCTCACTGCGTTTGTGAGATCACTGATGTTTTACTGACATGCTGATATCTCACTGCGTTTATGAGATCACACGTGTTCTGTTGACTCGCTGATATCTCACTGCGTGTGTGAGATCACTGGTGTTTTACTGACATGCTGATATCTCACTGCGTTTATGAGATTACACGTGTTCTACTGACTTGCTGATATCTCACTACGTTTGTGAGATAGCTTGTGGTTACGCGTCTCTTTACGGGTAATTACAGGAGGGCATTTGAGCCACTACAACTGTGAATTCGACTCTTTACGAGCACTGACAGGAGGGCATTTGAGCCACTGCGACTGTGAATTCGTCCCTTTGTGAGTTTTAGCAGGAGGGCATTTGAGCCACTACGACTGCGAATTTAACAGGAGGGCATTTGAGCCACTGCGACTGTGAATTCAACTCTTTGCGAGTACTAACAGGAGGGCATTTGAGCCACTACAACTGTGAATTCGTCCCTTTGTGAGTTTTAGCAGGAGGGCATTTGAGCCACTACGACTGCGAATTTAACAGGAGGGCATTTGAGCCACTACGACTGTGAATTCAACTCTTTAAGGGTACTAACAGGAGGGCATTTGAGCCACTACGACTGTGAATTCGTACTGCGCGTTGCCTGCTTGATCACTTTTCACTACTTCACTCTTTAATTTTCTCGAGTACTGCCAAACTAACAGCACAACTGAACTGGCTGAACCACTGCTTTCACTGAACCGACTGAGCAATTGCACCGTGTGCACTTGTTGAACTTATGAAACGAGAATCAGACTGAGAACTGAACCGAAAGGTAGACTGCACTGAACAACCTCGAGTTCTGTTTTGCAGTCTGTTTTATACTCGTTGGCGTCCGTTTTCCAGAATGTTCGATTTTAACGGAGTGCGGTATTTCGTACTCCGTTAAGCAGTTTTCGTGCAAAAAAAAGTATTTTTTCCAAATAGCCGCTTTCCCAAGGTTAAGAAGTTCTACGGTCAGTGAACTTCACTGCCGTCTTCTTGCATACATTGTTTTTGCGGTATATAAACTGCAACAGTGGTTCACTCTAGATCAGCTGAGAGCTGATCTGTGTACTTACTGCACTCTCAGCACAAAACAGGTTATTAGTACTCAGCGCACTTTGATTGCTTGCTCTCCTCGCTGGAATCACTTGCATATAGCCGCTCTGACGCTCAGTTGCATTTGCATGTAACATGCACACCACGTCACTTTTGCTTTCTTTCCATTTCTCCGCTGAGCGTCGGTGTGTGGGCGTTTCTAAACGATCGTCTGTAGTAGTAGCGTAAATGCGTGTGCTTTCTGATGAGAACTGTTCTTGGGAACAGTTTCTAAGTCTGTTCGACTGCTTGTTATTTTTGTGCGCCAAATTTGCACAGCAAATTTGGGTCGTCACAATATATATATATATATATCCCAGCAGAATACCAGTGATCTCACAAACGCGGTGAGATATCAACAGCCCGACAGAATATATATATATATATATATATATGTGTATATATATATATATATATATATATATATATATATATATATATATATATATATATATATATATATATATATATATATATATATATATATATATATATATATATATATATACTCAGCGCACTTTGATTGCTTGCTCTCCTCGCTGGTGTAACTTGCATATATGCCGCTCTGCCGCTCAGTTGCATTTGCAGGTAACATGCAGACCACGTCACTTTTACTTTTCTCCGCATACTTTTTCCTGCCCGTCCATGTATGTGGGCGTTTCTAAACGATTGTCTTTAGTAGTAGCGTGAACGTGTGTGTGCTTTCTGATGAGAACTGTTCCCATTCTACTTGGGAGCAGTTCCTAGGTCTGTTCGACTGCTTGATTTTTTTGTGCGCCAAATTTGCACAGCAAATATATATATATCTGTAAATATATATATATATATATATATATATATATATATATATATATATATATATATATATATATATATATATATATATATATATATATATATATATATATATATATATATATATATATATATATATATATATATATATATATATATATATATATATATATATATATATATATATATATATATATATATATATATATATATATATATATATATATATATATATATATATATATATATATATATATATATATATATATATATATATATATATATATATATATATATATTTACAGATATATATATATTTGCTGTGCAAATTTGGCGCACAAAAAAATCAAGCAGTCGAACAGACCTAGGAACTGCTCCCAAGTAGAATGGGAACAGTTCTCATCAGAAAGCACACACACGTTCACGCTACTACTAAAGACAATCGTTTAGAAACGCCCACATACATGGACGGGCAGGAAAAAGTATGCGGAGAAAAGTAAAAGTGACGTGGTCTGCATGTTACCTGCAAATGCAACTGAGCGGCAGAGCGGCATATATGCAAGTTACACCAGCGAGGAGAGCAAGCAATCAAAGTGCGCTGAGTACTAATAACCTGATTTGTACACTGCACAACCTGAGTCAGAGAGTGCAGTGAATACATAGATCAGCTCTTAGCTGATCTAAAGTGACCCACTTTTGCAGCTTATATATTGCAAAAAACAATGTATGTAAGAAGACGGCAGTGAAGTTCACTGACCGTAGAACTTCTTAACCTTGGTAAAGTGATTATTTGAAACAAATACTTTTTTTTGTACGAAAACTGCTTAACGGAGTACGAAATACCGCACTCCGTCTTAAAATCTAAGATTCTAGAAAAAGGCTCCAGCGAGTATAAAACTGACTGCAAAGCAGAACTCGGGGGTCAGTCTGCCTTTCGTTTCAGTAAGTTCAGTCAGTATCTCGTTTCAGTAAACTCAGTACGGTTCAGCAAGGTTCAGCAAGTAGAATTTCAGTCAGTGCAAGTCAGTTGAGAAGTTCAATTCGGTTGGTTCAGAATAAAGTGATAAAGTGCAAAATTATTGGCTGAAATCAAGCAGAGAAATACGGCGAACACAGCGGAAATAAACCACGTCTTTCAATCCTGTGCACAGCTCAACAACACCCAGCCAAAAGCCAAGGTATCGTACTATATTTAAGTTATAAAATTCGAAAGTAGAACAACAGAAAATACACAATCGCAGTTGCTCAAACGCCCTCCTGTTGTATGAGTTAAAAGCGCTAGAAGCACACAGTCGCAGTGGCTCGAACGCCCTCCTGTTGCAAAAATCGAAGCGCCAGAGATACGCAGTCGCAGTGGCTTCAACGCCCTCCTGTCGTAAGAACAAAGCGCTAGAAGCACACAGTCGTAGTGGCTCGAACGCCCTCCTGTTGCAAAAATCGAAGCGCCAGAAATACGCAGTCGCAATGGCTTGAACGCCCTCCTGTCGTAAGAACAAAGCGCTAGAAGCACACAGTCGTAGTGGCTCGAACGACCTCCTGTCGTAAGAAGCACACAGTCGCAGTGGCTTGAACGCCCTCCTGTGGCAAAACTCGAAGCGCCAGAATTACGCCTGTCCCATGGCAACCTGTCCCATGGCAACCAAGGGTAACACTAGAAATAGAGAAGTTTTAGTACAGTGGCTAGTGTAAGCAAACTCACCAGACATACCAGAGAACGGTCGCGGTGGCTTGTAGACCTTTCCGTCAGTGCAGACATCTGATCTCACAAACGCAGTGAGATATCAGCAACCCAGTAGAACATCAGTGATCTCATAAACGCATTGAGATATCAACAATCCAGCAGAATACCAATGATCTCACAAACGCAGTGAGATATCAGCAACCCAGTAGAACATCAGTGATCTCATAAACGCATTGAGATATCAACAATCCAGCAGAATACCAGTGATCTCCCAAACGCGGTGAGATATCAACAGCCCGACAGAATACCAGTGATCTCACAAACGCGGTGGTATATATATATACATAAGTAGAAAAATGCTAGTAACAGAATTATGTGGGGAAGAAATTAAGTTGTGCTTGATTTGTTCCTCACATTATTCCTCGCATTATTTCGTGTATAGTTGGTTTCTTCGCACTTCGGTACTAAAAATCCCCCGTTTATTTTCTTATTATTCGTATAAAATAGTTACTTAATAAATCGGAATATTTTGGATTTCATGCAGTTCTTATATAATAATGCTTTGCTGTGGTTTCTTTCTTTTATTTAAATATTATGTATTTATAGAAAGGGAGTTACTATGACCTCGCTGTGTTTTCCCTATTCTGCCGTGGTTGCATGCGTCGGCCGTGGATTCTCTATCGAATTTAGCCACTTAAGAGAGAGATGGTCTGTAACCACCGTAAACTGGTACCCCTCGAGGTAGCACCGCATTTTCCTGATGCCCCGTACGATCGCCAAGCACTCCTTTTCCGTAGTGGTGTAATTTTGTTCGGCTGGGTTGAGGCGGCGACTGGCATAGGCGATTACCGCTTCTCTCCCATCGTCGTCTTGCGTTAACACGGCTCCCAGGCCTACCTCGCTGACGTCAGTCTGGAGGATAAACGCTTGGTGAAGTCTGGACTTCTTGCTGGCGTTGTCCATGGGTATTTTCCAATACCCGTTTCTAAGGTCCAAGCTACAGATAACATTTGCGTTTCGTAGTCGGTCGAGGATGTAATGTATACGCGGAAGTGGATACGCGTCAGGAACTGATCTGTCGTTTAGCTGCCGGTAGTCAATGCAGAGTCTCCAGGTGCCCGTTTTCTTTTTGACCAGGACTATAGGGGCACTGTAGGCACTGCGTGACGGCTCGATGCATCCTTTAGCCAGAAGTTCGTCGACCTCTCTGCCTATTACTTCCTGCATGGCAGGCTTGCGCGGGATGTATCTCTGCTTGATCGGTCGCTCATCTTTCATGGTAATCTTGTGCGACGTAATGTTGCATGCTCCTTGTACCTCATCGAATTTCGCGAGTTCGTTCCGCAGGAAATCATCGATGCTCAGCGATGGAGGGTCCTCCTCCTTGAGAGCCGTGCACGTCCACTCCTCTCGCCGCTTCTGTCCGTGTGTCTCTCGCAGAGTGACCGTCTGACCGCCGCAGCTGATTACGGCCCCAGCCTTCGCCAAAAAGTCCAGGCCCAGAAGCAAGTCGTCCGATGCCCCGGCCATAATCAACAGCTCCACATCGATCTCACATGTGCCGAGTTTGATTCTTACCTGGAGGCATTCGTTGGTCATCCTTTGTGTGTTGTCGGCTAGGCGAATGTAGTTGGTGGAAGTAGTTCGGCTTACCGGAAGACCGAGCTCCTGCACAAAAGCTTGGCTGGCAAAGCTCCTTGTCGCTCCCGTGTCCAACATCGCTCTTTTCTTGAGGTGTTCCACTATGACTTCTGCAGTAAATGAGTAGTGTCGTGGTGTAGGAGGCTTAGTTGACCCGGCGAGGGGTCGTAGTTTCTGGACCCGCCTGGCGTGGTCCGTCCTCGTTTCCCGAGGGAGGTCGTTGGCAGCATTCGATAGTGCGGAGTCTGCGGCGTCCGCAAGTCCAACAAAACAGGATACGGCGGTTGTGACAATACCGTTCCATGTGTCCGTCTTGCCCGCATCGTCGACAGGCAGTGGCTGGGTTTATACTCACTTCGGCCGGGTGTGCCAGCTGTCGATGCTTCACTTCTCGCTCACGTGGCCGGTGGTTTGTTGGTTCCGGTTGCCGTCCATGTATCCGGTTGGCTAATCGTAGAGGGGTGAAGTAGTGGACACGAGGCTTGACGGAGAAGCGTAGGGAGTTTCGCCGCCTCAGGAAACGTTTCCAGAGAGCGCGAATTGCTGGTGATGCGAATACTGATCAGATCAGGTTGTCTTTTAGGCGCGAATTGAAAGAATATAAGCACATGCTTATGGCGACTAAGGAGAATGAATGGAGACAGTTTGCTGTGTGCCACAGCGATGACCCCTGGGGTCTCCCTGCCTGTTGGTCCCCCTGAATTGGTGATCGCGGAAGTTGGGTGTGCGGTCTCGCTGATAAGGTCCAGGAGATCTCTTGGGTTGGATGGGATTACTGGAGAGATGGTGAAAGCCATCTGGAAGGTAATTCCTGAATACCTGGTTGCCCTGCTCGGGAAGTGTGTGCGTGACGGATACCTTCCTTCTGAATGGAAGACCGCCAGAGTCATTGTGCTCTTGAAGTCGCCTGATAGGGTCAGGTCTAATCCTAGATCTCATCGGGGGATTAGCCTTCTTCCGGTACTTGGAAAAGTGCTGGAGAGGGTTATGGTAGAACGGCTTCATGAGTGCTTGCGTGATGACATGTGTCCTTGGCAGTTTGGTTTCAGGAGTGGTCGGTCTGTGGAGGATGCGTCGGCGTATGTGAGGGATTGTGTGAGCTCCTCTAGTGCGGAATACGTCTTGGGTGTATTCGTGGATTTCAAGGGTGCCCTTGACTACTTGAGCTGGTCTAGTATCACCAGTAGGCTACGTGAGTTGGACTGTGGGAGAGTTACTTCTCTGACAGAAAGGCCTGCGTGGCTGGAAGTAATCAATGCGTCTGGGCTGATGTGGTCAGGGGCTGTCCGCAGGGTTCCGTCTGTGGTCCATTTATTTGGAACCTCATGATGGATCCTCTGTTGCGGCGTCTTGGTCTGTCCTGGAAGTGTTGTGCTTACGCCGACGATCTGCTTGTCCTCGTTGAGGGTCGGTCGCGTGCCGCGATTGAATCCTTGGGAGAGAGTGCCATGAGTGTTGTGTGTGAGTGGGGTGCTCAGGTGGGTGTAGACGTGGCAATGAACAAGACCTTGATAATGCTGCCCAAGGGCAGATTGTCACGTAATCGACATCCAATTGTCCGTGCATCTGGTGTCTCCCTCAAGTATGTGACTGAGGTCAAGTACTTGGGGGTGACTATCGGTGAAAGGATGAACTTCCTTCCCCATCTGACACATACGCGAGAGCGTCTTGTGTGTGTGGTGGGTCAGGTGCGTCGGCTGCTTAGGTGTGACTGGGGTCTGAGTAGACGTGCTGTCCATGTCCTCTATGGGGGTCTGTTTCTTGCGTGTGCAACCTTTGGTGCGTCTGTCTGGTGCGATGTGGTAACGTCTGCTGCTGGGTATCGCAAGATTCTGGCATGGCAGAGAGTTATGCTTGCCGCATGCCTGCAAGTATGCCGTACGGTCTCCACGGAGGCCTTACAGGTATTAATGGGGGTTGCCCCTCTTGACTTGGAGGTGGACCGTCTTGCGGCCATCTTCAGATGCAGGAGGGGATTACCATTGCCGCATCATGAATGGTTTGAGAGTGATGTGAAGAGGCTTAGTGTGACAGAGCGCAAAGCGTTATTGAATGAATGTGTTTCATCTAGCTGGCAAACTATATGAAACAATAGTGAAAAGGGTAGGACGACGTATGAGTACATACGGGACGTCAAATTTGCTTCAAGTCATCCTTGGTTTGGCTTCGGTCTGAGATTGGGCTTTTTGCTAACTGGCCATGGCTCTCTTAATGCATTTTTGTTTAAGAGATGACTCACGGCTTCAGAAGCTTGTGACTGTGGAGCTGAAATTGAGGATTGGCTGCATGTCTTGTGTGTCTGTCCATTGTACTCCGACTTTAGGGATTTGGGGGCTATGGGGATTAGTTGGACTGACCAGGGGTTCTGTGTGAGTGAGGCTCTCTCCACATCAGAGCAACTGGAATGCCTGGACCGGTTCGCCGGTAGAGTGTACGTGGAGCGTCGTGCGAGGGTAGGTTAGCTGCCCAATTTTGTGCGTGGGTGGTCTTGTGTATGTGGCGTATGGGTTGTATGAATAGGTAAGTTGTAGGTGATTGTGTGTGTGCATTGGGTAGGGTTGGATGGCGATGTATGTGTTGGTTGTGCTGAATGTAGTGTGCATGTTATGTGTGTGCCAGCCTAACTGTCGTCCTTCGGGAGGACAGAGCTGTTGTGCCGCACTGGTGTTGTGTTTCTGGTGTCCGTCTCTCCTGTGGCCACCGGTCCCCGAGCGATATGGAGCTCACTGGTAGTAACTCGGTTACGAAGCCTGACCAGAGGTTGTCTGGTTCCACGGGTTTCGGGGGGTGCAAAGAGTTTTACATCTTGGGGGTCCAGCTAAATTGGGGTTAAACCCCGCCTTAGGTGCCGCTCCCTGTCTGAGTGGAAGAGGTAAGGATAGGCCTCGCTCCCACAGTGAGGAAGACATGTCCATACACATGTCTTCAGACTCTTTTCACGTTTGGTGTGGGCAATTTCTGTCTGCACCAAGTTCTATCCACAGCTGGACTTAAAAACTTTTGAGCGACCGGTCCCGGGCTGTAAGGAGCCCAACTGGTAGTCTTGACTACGAAGTCTGACCAGAGGCTTTGTCTGGTACCACGGGGATCAGGAGCCCCTGTAGCGTGTTCGGTCACGCTCAGCCTGGTCAGCTAGACCGATGAGTTCCTCGAGGCTCATGAAGTCGCGCCGTTTCACGTAAAGTTGCACGTCTTTCCGCGCGTTTCGATAGAGGCGTTCAAGATTCTCCTCCTCGGCCCAGTTGACATGACGCATAGCGTCGTACAGGTCGAGCACGTAGTCCTTGAAGGGTTCGTCTGGTTTTTGTTGCCGGTTACGTATGTGGTCCTCGAGTCCCTCGAAATAACGGTTGGACAGGAAGAACTTCAAAAACGCCGTTTTGAATTGACACCAGGTTTGCCAATCCATTATTCTGTTGCGGAACCAGACCGGTTTTCTCAAATCCTCGACGGTTCCACCTTCGTCGAGTTCAAATTCCTTCGCGTAGGTTACTAGCTCGTCTTTGCGTAGTGAGTAAATCCAGGTGATCTTCGTGGCGTGCGTCTTCTTACAGCACTTTGTAATGAGAAATATTTCGATGTTCGTGTCTCGTCGAGATGTTGGAAGCCTTAAGGTCCCTGCTCGAGCGCCACTGTAAAGAAACTTTCCCCTTCTCTGGCCGGGGTATGTGACTCAGCCGAGTCCAGGATCCGTCCAGTTATTTATTTGATTGAGACACAAGGCTTCCTGCAATGAATTCTCTCTTTTATTACTTTCTAGATTAGTTCAATAATTCGTAATTCTAATTCAACAATTAAGCTCATATAAAATATTTGGAAATGGTTTTAAAATGTATAAATGGATACAAAATAGATGTATGGCCACTGATAGCCTTCACAGGTGGTGAAAGAACCTGTCCTCGCTCCAGTGAGGTGCGAGCGAACCGGGTGTTGGCCGCGGGAGTGCAAGTCCACAGGAGACATTCTGGTGCGTTGGTCGTTGGCTGCGGGAGTGCAACTCCACAACGACGTGCCGTTGACAATCGTTGGGCCGCGGGAGTACAACTCCGCAGGCGACGCTCTGATGCGAACTGTTGGCCGCGGGAGTACAACTCCACAGGCGACGTTCTAATGTGCGTGTTGGCCGCGGGAGTGCAACAAGGCGACGTGCTGATGAGAATCGTTGGGCCGCGGGAGTACAACTCCACAGGCGACGCTCTGATGCGAACTGTTGGCCGCGGGAGTACAACTCCACAGGCGACGTTCTTATGCGAATTGTTGGCGTCGACGTTGTAGCTCTGCCGGCGTCGAGGCTCTGTTGGCGTCGACGTTGTGGCTCTGCCGAAATCGAGGCTCTGCTGGCGTCGACGTTGTGGCTGTGCCGAAATCGAGGCTCTGCTGGCGTCGACGTTGAAACGTCAAAAAGCCTCGATTCCTCGTGGTGAAGCGCCTTTTATAGTGGCGATGGTATTCCTACGCGCTTGTTGTAAGACGCTTATTGTCTCCTTCTTGCATGCATGGTCGTATCTGTGGTCGAGCTCTCTCGATCCACTCAGGCGATGGTGCTACTTTCTAATAACTCTCAATTTTTGTCAAATCTCTTTTCTACTTTGCCGTTCGTTACATACATATTAATATGCAGAAACGGTAGTTTGAAATGTAATTACCATATATTGTGGGTATATATATACATAAGTAGAAAAATGCAAGTAACAGAAATATATGGGGAGGAAATTAAGTTGTGCTTAATTTGTTCCTGACATATTATTCTACTGTTGTTTGTACTGTCCCGAATTATGTTTTTGATTAAGTTGGCCAATATATTGTTGTTCAAACTGCCCTGGGTGTTATTATTAAAGTTATTTCCTTGAAATTATTACCGAATATACATACCGAATACTGATGGTTTGTTGTTGCCTTATGATACCATCAAATACTTCTTGATAAACGCATGTTTATTGTTGGAACGATCACATTTTTGATGTGTCGAAAGAAGCAGCCAAGTGCTTAGGCTTTTTAAAGCGGTGCAAGAAATACTTCACTCCAACCGACCTTCGTTGTATCTACACCACTTATATCCGTCCGAAAATGGAGTACAACTCGCATATTTGGTCTGGAGCTTCGAAAGCATATCTTCAGCTTCTGGACCGTATACAAGGTCGTGCGATAAAACTTATAGGGGACAGTAGGGTATCCAGCTCTATTGAAACCTTGGGATGTCGTCGGGATGTGGGGTGTGTAACCTTATTTTACCGTTACTTTAATGGTAACTGTTCCTCTGAAGTAGCCAGCCTGATCCCCTCGGTTCAGGTATTCAACAGATCTACTCGGCTTTCCAGAGCGGTGCACCCCTTTTACGTCTCGATCTCGTTCCATCGCACTACCCACTACCGCGAGAATTCGTTTTTCGGTCGCGCAGTTAAATTGTGGAATAGTCTCCCTGCGCATGTTTTCCCACCCACTTATAACGTCGATGCTTTCAAAAGAGGTGTAAATCGACACTACTCCCACTTTTCCCCTTCCCACTAACCTTTACCCTTCTAAACCAACGAATGCTTTGCATGGATAGGGGGCATCCCCTGAGCTTGGTTCTATCTGCCATAAAAAAAAAAAAAAAAAAAAAAAAAAAACGAAACAAATTTATGCGAGCAAGATGTATTTCGTCAAATGATAAAACTTTAGAATTTGAATTTGATAAGTGACATAATTGTGATACAAACCGGCGGTTTTCGCTCCTCTGCAACAACGTTTGCGGCTGCTACGTTAATACAAAATTTCGTTTCCGGCCATGCTTCTCTAGGTAACGCCAGCCACTCTAGCCCACACCACCACAATTTGCGTTGCCGTAATTGCTCTGGATTTAAGCCGCGAGACGCGCAGTCAGCTGGGTTAGAGTTTGTCTTTACGTAATTCCAATGGTTGCGAGGCAGTGCAAATAAAATTTCTTCCGTGCGATTAGCCACAAACATTTTCCAATTTCGAGGAGGAGATGACAACCAATGCAACACTATCTCTGAATCTGTCCATGCGTATAATACAGTGTTATAGCGAGATATCAATAGTACGTTTTACTAGAGCAATATTCGACATAATAGCAGCGCAGCACAAAGTTCCAATCGAGGTATTAATATTGACTTTAATGGAGCAACTCGTGCCTTCGCTGTTAAAATGTTTATCAACGAATGTTGTTAAAATGTTTGTTAACTCGTTTTACCGAATAAATGACAGCAGCGTAACCAACTTCAGATGCATCACAAAAGCAGTGTAATTCACTCTCAACAGAGTCAACCGAAATTTGTCTTGGAATACTGATAGATTCAAAGTGATGAAGCGATTGCATTAATTAAATCCATTCTCTGCTTATATCTAATGGAAGTTTTTCGTCCCACTCGACCTTAGTAAGCCATAATCTCTGAAAAAGAATTTTCATCAATATAATTGACGGCGAAAGGAAACCGTGAATATCAAACACACGAGCAACTTCTGAAAGGATCGCACATTTAGTTACTTCACCTTCCAATGGCCTTTTGACTCGAAACAAATAAGCATCAACATATCGGTTCCAGTAGACACCAAGAACTTTTACAAAACTGTCTTGGGACTTTTCATCTCCGGCTGGCTGACCTTCGCAATCGTCTTTAGGTAACCGCTCTAAGAATTCTTTGCAGTTTGAAAACCACTTTCTCAATTTAAAGCCAGCTGTCTCTCGTCAATAATTCTACCAGTTTAGTCTGTATAGATATGTTTGTCTATGGAACTTGCTCCAACCATAACGTCATCAACGTAATATTATTTAGTATTATGCTAGCTGCATGTGGAAACTTTTCTTGATTGTCATGTGCAAGCTGTTGCAGTACTCTTACTGAAAGGAAAGGCGCAGAAGCTGTCCCGTATGTGACAGTGCACAGTCGATAATGTTGAACTGGACAATCGATACTACTTCTCCATACAATTCTCTGATAATCTCTATGTTGGTTTGCAACCCAAATCTGTCGAAATATTTTCATTGTATCAGAAGTAAAGACCAATGAAAAAGTTCGAAAGTGAAGTGAAACACCAAATAAATCGCGCTGAATAGGTGGACCAATTAGAGATCATCATTTAGAGATTTTTCCGAACTATCTTTAAACGAACCATCGAAAATCACTCTTAATTTGGTGGTGGTACTATCTGGCCTTAAAACCGCATGGTGAGGTAAATAATAGTGAGGTTGCATGCTAATTTAATTTTCTGGAACGGCCTCCATATGATCTAGTTCCAGATATTCTGTCATAAAACTTACATAATTTTTGGATAAATCTGGATCCCTTGTAAATCGACGTTCTTGATTATGTAACGCACGTTCTTGATTATGTAATGCACGCTTATGTGTTTGTTCAAAATTAATTTCAGCCGCATCGGCTGATTTTAATATCATAGCTACTACCATGATCAATATTTGTAATATTGTTTTGTAGCAACAAAGCCAAATGTAAATTGGTAAAAGGTAATGTATAGTATACTATACTATACATCAAAGATTATTTTCTCATTATTTTGAGGTGTATAAAAAATTACATTAGTTACTTCCAAATAGAATCTTGTATTCATTAAATGTAATATTTTTCTTAGTTTGTAATGTAATTCTTCTATATTTTATATTTAAGGATTGTTAAACGCCAAACTTTTCTTTAAGCCTTTGTATAGTCTGCTTCCATGTTGGATGTACTAAGCTCTTTACAGCACGTAATGCCTTTCCTTGGATACGGTTAGAAGCACCCATTGTATCGTTCCCATATGCTTCTCTGAAGTCAGTGATAGAACTGTGGATACATCTCTCAGAAAGTTGTTTAATGTGTACTCTCTAACTCCATTAAAAACATAAATACTTCTAGCCTCTCTCAGGCACTCTGCTAAGGACAACGCCATCTTGGTTCTTGATATTGAAGATTCTGGATAACTCTAATTTTTTTGTCGTTTGGTTTTTTTCAGTTTTTTCTTAACAATCAATATGTACAGCCGACGTTTAATGGTGAAAAATAGTTTATTTTCAAAATAATGCATTGTCCGTGTTCAAGGTTTTAATTGCAAGCCAAATCACAAGTACATTGGCTCTCGTAAGCCCAACAAAGCCCATGTGGGTTAAGTTCAAAATTCAGTCGCACATCCTGCACTTCTGCTTCATTTATAGAAGCCCGGGTCTGGAGAGGCTGCCAACTTTTGATAAACTGGACAGTCTCTCTGATTCAATCTCTAAAATCCTGGAATCGTATCCGAACAGTGAAATTGTTGTTGCTGGTGATTTCAATGTTCATAATTTCAATTGGCTACGTCATTCGAGTTACACGACATCCGAGGGTTTGTATGTTGAGTTATTTGCTGAGTCTAATAATTTGACTCAATTAGTGAAGTAACCAACACACTTTCTCTGCGTTGATGGGCAAAACCAAAATATTTTTGACCTTTTTTTAACGTCACATCACAGCAAGTATGATGTGAATGTTCTTGCACCTCTTGGTAATTCGGACCACGCTACAATTTCTGCTACCTTCCCATATTCTAGTCTTCCATCCGCTCACCAGCCAGCTCCGAAGCGTAAAGTGTGGCTTTATGAGAAGGCTAATTGGGATGCGCTGAACTGCTTTTTCAGCCGTTTCAATTGGCAGTTGTGTTTCAGAGACAGAAACATAAATGCTGCAGCAAAATTGGTAGAAAATATAATTTTATTTGTTTCTTGGTGTTCGATTGGTTTTCCGACAGGGTAGGAAGATGATGTATTTTGGAACGAATTCTCGTCATCCCTCGTCAAATTTGTTCTGTTGACAAACCGGTTTCGGCGTTGTGACATCTTCAGTGTCGTTTTTCGTTCTCGAGAACGAACTCAGACACCATCAAACCCCGTCTATTTGTTTGCTGATGACAGCAGCATTTGTCATTCATATTCATTCTCCAGGTGTCCTTCTATTCTGGAGATCACTAGAAAACGCAGAATTATGAATGACACACTCCAATCTGACCTCAACAAAATCCATGAGTGGGGTCGTGCGAATCGGGTCGATTTTAATGCGCGGAAGACCCAATGCTGTTTGTTGACCCACAAACGTCTGGTGGGTGACAACTTCCCACCTCTAAATATGGGTGGTGTGGATATTAATGAGTCGGAGGCTCTTAATGTTCTGGGCATGTCAATCCAATGCGATCTTCGCTGGAACGATCACATCTTTGACGTGTCGAAAGAAGCAGCCAAGTGCTTAGGCTCTCTTAACTGGTGTAAGAAATGCTTCACTCCTACCGATCTTCGTTGTATCTACAACACCTATATCCGTCCGAAAATGAAGTACAATTCGCATATATGGTCGGGAGCTTCGCGGGCATATCTTCAGCTTCTCGACCGTGTCCAATGTCGTGCGTTAAAACTTATAGGGGACAGTAGGGTATCCAGCTCTATTGAAACCTTGGAGCGTCGTCGTGATGTGGGGTGTGTATCACTATTTTACCGCTACTTTCACGGTAAATGTTCCTCTGAAGTAGCCGGCCTGATTCCTCCGGTTCAGGTATTTAGCAGAACTACTCGGCTTTCTAGAGCGGTGCACCCCTTTTATGTTACGAGTCCGTTCCAACGAACCACGCATTACCGTGAGAGTTCGTTTTTCGGTCGCGTCATTAGATTGTGGAATAATCTCCCTGCGAATGTCTTCCCGCCCACCTACAGCGTCGCAACCTTTAAGCAAAGTGTAAGCCGTCACTGCTCCCTCTTTCTCCCTTCCCACTAATCTGTCATCCCTTCGGAACCAACAAATGCTTTGCATGTATAGGGGGCATCCCATAAATTTGGTTTCTTGTGCCATAAAAATAAAAAAAAATACCCAGCCACAGACACAGACAGACAGACAGACAGTCATAGACACAGACACAGACACAGACACATACACAGACACAGACACAGATAGACAGACACAAGCAGAGACACAGACAGACAGACAGACACAGACAGACAGACACAAACAGACAGACACAGACACGGACAAACACAGAGACAGAGAGACACACAGACACATACACAGCCATAGACATCAGATTCCCGCGGTTTTGTGTGTCATTCAAGGGGAGAAGTATAAACAAAATAAAAAAGATCTAACAACAGCTTTGACACCTGTTTGCTACATAAAGTGGTTGGTGCACAGTGTTTCCTGAAACTAGCACAGTGTTTCCTGGATAGCAAAGAGAGCAAGTTCCATTGCATACTATTAGGCTGTTTGCTCCACAGGGTGTGTAGAGCCCGCTTTTAAGCTTTCAGCAATGTTTGCTGTGAGGGGCTCAGCACCGAAAGAGAAGGGCAATGTCTCAAGTAGTGATAGCTACGTAGATCTATCTATGGATGATGCTTTTAGAAGAAGTACGCGTATTGGTCGATCGCCGATAAAGATTATAGACGAGAAGGAGTGCGCGCGTTCGAGTTCCTCTCCTCCGTCGTTTTCACAGGAGAAACCAGATGGGTTTAAAAGTGTTTTCGAGCTGCTAGGCAGCAAAATTAGCGAGTTGAGTACAATGATGTCCGAAGTGATACCGACCACGGGCACCCCTCGCCGCGCAATACATCAGCCGATGGGGATCCTGATGGACAGCGTAATGAAGCTGTATGAGGAAGCTAATGCAGAAGACCCTCGTGGGATAATGTCAAGAGAGCACGTGAGTAAATGTTTAATTGAGCGTTCTTCGCAGACTTCACCGCTCCTAAAGCAGACGAAAGATATCGCAGTGAAACGAATGAGAAACGAGAAGGTGTCGGTTCAATCATCCGCGAAAGAAATTCGTGAAAGCGGGTGTAAAGACCAAGTGGAGGCAAATACAAAAGACGCGCAACAGAAGAAAAATAGTAAACCACTACAAAATGCGAGTTATGCTAGCGCAGCGAGTGCTGCCATCACTCAAGAGGAAGGAAAAGAAGCAGAATGTATCAAGGTGGCGAGAAAGACTCCTAGTAAAACCAAAGGTGTAAAATTAAAACCAGAGGCAATTATTATATCTTCGCGAGGCGAGGGGAGCTAAGCTGATATCCTCAGGAAAGTCAAAGACGAACCCAGCCAGAGGTCGGCGACTGTGTGCGTCGAGTCCGCAAAACGCAGAAAGGAGAGGTGCTACTGGAACTAGAAGGAAAGAGCTCTGCCGATTCCAGCAAATGCAAGGAGATGCTGTCGTCCTTCTTAGGCAATGAAGCCGAAGTGAGATCCTTATCACAAGGGGTACTTTTAGAATGTAGAGATTTAGACGAAGTCACTACGAAAGAGGATATAGTGACAGCGTTTAAAAAAGAATATAGCGACATCACAGATAATGCGGTCAAAGTATTGCGAAATTCGTATCGCGAAACAAAAAGTGCTTTGATCAGTTTGCCAGTAAAAGCAGCGATTAAAGCTCTAAAAGTCGGTAAAATTAAAATTGGTTGGGCGGTCTGCCAATTACGGAAATCAAAGCAGCCACTTATGTGCTTCCGGTGCTTAGAATTTGGCCATATAGCCAAGGTGTGCAAAAGCACTGATCATTCAAAGCGTTGCAGAAACTGTGGCATTGAAACTGTGGTTATGCTCTGAAGCCGCCAATGAGTCTCACGACCACATTACAAGTAGTCGCAGATGTCATGCGTATAGAAGAGCTATGGAAGCACAGCAGAAATGAAGCTGGTGCAGATAAATCTCAACCACTATGAAGCTGCACAAGATCTGCTGAAGCAGTTGATTTCTGAGGAGAAGGCAGACGTGGCCATTATATCAGAGCCATATAGAATACCTGACAGCAGCCTGGGGGTTACAGATGCGACGAAAAGGGCAGCGATTTGGGCATGCGGGCGGCATTCTATACAAAGCGTTCAATAAAACCCTTGCAGTGGTTTCGCATACGCTATGGTGGCCGGAATGCATTTTTTCAGCTGTTATGCTGCACCTAGTATGACAAGTGATAAATTCACACATATGGTGTCAAACGTCGCAGCAGATGCTCGCAGCCGTAATCCTGTCATCGTAGCAGGAGACTTCAATGCCTGGTCCACGGAGTGGGGCAGTAAATGCACCAACAGCAGAGGGAGCATTTTATTGGAAGCATTCGCAGCCCTAGACATCGTGCTGGCTAATTCGGGGTCTGTGAACACCTTTCGCAAAAATGGTCGGGTCGGCAGCTCGTTGGCGCAACACATTGAAGATGAATATTGGCAGGTTAGCGAACAGTTCACCTTTAGCGATCACCAAGCAATAATTGCAAAGGTAGAAATGGCTTCACGCAGAGAGGGTAGCATCAGCAAATTCCAGAGTGGATGGAAAGCGAATAATCTAGACGCAAGGCTGCTCAATCAAGTGTTCGCGGAGAGGCATGACTATCCACTAAGAGCCGAGGAGAAAGCCATACAAGTATCCATGCAGTTGAAAAGAGCATGCGACGCAGCGATGCCTAGACGGAGAGCAGTAACACGAGGAAGGCCTGTCTACTGGTGGAACGAGGAGATTGCAATTCTTCGCAGCCCTTGCTTAAAAGAAAGACGACGTTTTCAGCGCTGTAGACTGACTACATATAGAACTCTATTTCATGCCGAATTCTCGAGAGCAAGGAGGACACACCGAGATTAAATCCGGCGAACAAAAACGAGAGCCTTCCAGATCCTATGCGGAGAGGCAAATGCGAATCCGTGGGGTGACGCGTATAAGGTTTTAATGGCGAAAATCCATCATCGCACCCAGGAGAGATGCCCAATTTTTCTCGAGCGGATAGTAACACACTTATTTCCGCAGCAATCAGAGCGTAGAATTCTTTTCCCACAGATGCAAGAGCTGAATGAGTTGGTCATAACGCCTGAAGAAATGGCGGCAAGGAAAATCGCAACAAAAAAAGCTCCAGGACCCGACGCTGTCCCAAATGCAGCTCTAAAGGAACTTCTGATTAACCAGCCGAGTTGCTTTGCAGAAGTGATGCAGTCCTGCATGAGGCAAGCAGTTTTCCCGTCAGTCTGGAAGACCCAAAAATTGGTTCTGCTGCCAAAGCCTGGCAAACAACCTGTCGAACCGTCTTCATACAGACCTATTTGTCTCATCGACACCGTTGGCAAAGTGCTCGAGAGAATAATATACGAGAGGCTACTGCCTTTCACTGAGGGTTCATTGGGGATCAGCGAAAACCAGCACGGGTTCCAAAGAGGGCATTCCACGGTAGATGCTCTCAGCGCAGTCATCTCAATAGCACAGAATGCAATCCACGGTACGAGGTGGAAAGGTGGAACTAATGAGTATTGTGATCACTCTAGACGTAAAAAACGCTTTTAACACGGCATCCTGGTGGCACATCATGCAGGCTTTGAGAGAAAAAGCGGTACCTGTGTATATACAAAGGATAATTAATAGCTACCTTAGTGCCAGAACGCTGCTATACGACAGCGATGATGGGCTCAAAAAGTACAGCATAACTGCCGGCGTTCCCCAAGGCTCTGTGCTGGGTCCTCTCCTGTGGAGTATTATGTACGATGGTGTGCTAAGGCTTCCTGCTCCAGAAGGAGTACATGTCGTCGGTTTTGCCGACGATATTGCAGTCGTGGTGGTGGCTAAACATATGGACCAAATTCAAGAGAAAACAAATGCAGCCATTGCAAGCATTTACAGTGGTTGAGTTCAGTTGGTTTAGAGCTCGCAGAGCACAACACGGAAGCAGTTTTTATCAGTAGCCTCATAAAGGTCGAAACCATACAGTTTAAAGTTGGAGATGTCAACATAAAATCGCAGCGAGCAATCAAATACCTCGGCGTAATCAGCGCTCTACGCGTAATCAGCGCGCATCGAACAGTATCGGATGAAGCGGCCTTTGTCTTGGCAAACATGCTGCCTGTCGATTTAATGATAGACGAAGCAAGGCGCTGTTATTCAACGAGCGACGTAGACGAAGTACGCAACCACGAGAGGGCAGTCTCCATAGAAAAGTGGTTTCCATAGTTGGAATGAGTCTCATCCCAAATATAGAACGGTGGATAAGTCGACAGCAGGGGGAATTGGACTATTGCCTGACTCAATTCACGACGGACCATGGAGCCTTCCGGAGTTCTCTGCATCGATTTGGAAATGATGTTGTGGGTCAATCTGCACACCCTAAAACCAGCGCAAGTATTTTGATTAATACGGTACTTTGCCCGTTTACGCTGCATACTTCCAACGAGGAGGCTTGCAGTTATTTTTTGGAAGGCATACTTTTAGGCCAAATTTAAAGTAGAATTTAAATTGCGCAAGAGTATTTTTTCTCCAAAATAGCAAGACCGCTTGCGGAATCCAAGTTCCGCAAGCGAGACATTAAAGTTTGAGTTGCGAAACTCCCACTTGCCCAACAGCCAATAATTTCTAGCAGAATTCCAATTCTGCAAGAAAGGCATATTGCACAATGGGACAAAGTGCAGCGATTGACCCACTTAGCTGGCTCAACCGAGCTGGCTAGTAGTTTGTTTTAATTTTAAGCTGGGATTCTAATTTGGAATTTAATAAAGAGCGGACGTCGTGTCCGCATTAAAATTTTAACAAGTAGTGTTTGCTTTGCCGCGGGTATCCTTCAACAAAGGATACCACAACATTATTTAAAGTGTAATTTTATATGTCGTGGGTGTCCTTCAGCGGAAGGATACCACAACATATTTGGCGCAGCCGGTCCGCGAACCGAAGATCGCGGAAGTTTAAAGAAAGTTCTTAGTAAGTGAAATAAAAAAGGGAAAATTAAGAAAAGTGAAGTAAAAGTGAAAAGGTAAAAACGAAAGTGATTTTAAATGGAAAAAGAATAGAATTATGAAAATTTTAATAAAGCTCAAAAGCTGGAGAAGTAAAAATCCGGAAGATAAGGAAGTTTTAAAAGAAAATGAAATTGAAGAAAATGAAATTAATTGAAAGTGAGGAAGTGAAAAAAAGAAGGTTATTCGATTTAGTTAAGGTAATAAAAAAAAGAGAATTTTAAAAATTTTAAGAAGAAGAGAGGATCGCGGAAGTTTTAAAAATTTAAATTAAAGTGAAAAGTCAGTGAAAAGTGTAGATGAGAAAGTCGAAAGTTCACGAATAGCATATTAGAGGAATTTACGGTAAAATAAACTGTTGAGAACGAATTGTATATAAAATAAAAGGATAATTCTAAAGGGGTTCTAAGATTCTGAATCAATAAAGCCCATTTGTGAAAACTCGATGTAAAGGCTAACTTTCCGCCTAAAGGAAATTGAGTGAAGTGTTGGAGCCGTTGAGTGGTTTCCCCTCCTAATCAGTTCCACAAGGTTGCCACTTTCGTGAAAATTTGTCAGTTTACTGTCAGGGACTTTAGATTTATTCAATATTCCCTGTTTTATTGTAGTATAATATCTATCTAAGCATCAGACACTAAATATAAAAATATCTAAGACAAAAAATTTAAAAGTGAAGATACATAACTTAAAAATTAAATACGATTAAAATTGAAAGGAAATGGTAAAACAATAAAGAAGAAATAATAAAATTTTTAATTAAGAGATGGCAGAAGGTTAGTTCTAATATTTCAAGTTTACGTTGTGAAGTCGCGAAAAAAAACAATAAAGGAACGATTGAGCGTTCTAAGTTGAACAGTGCGTTTTTACTTAAGCGGTTGAGGAAAGTGAAGGATCAGGTTCTTCAAAACAATAAGAAGTTTAGCGAAATAAACGGACCACCCATTAAGCCGTCATCCTAGAAAGTAGACTTACATTATATATGATGAGTTTATTATTATTAAGATTTATTATAATTTTACATAACTTTTTTTTAAGTACTAACAAAACTCAATCCTGGGCAAGACTCCTTTACCCTTTAACCTGAGGCTGAGTCTGGCTTTGGGGGATTGATACACCAACACAAGCTCGAATGGAATTGGTCCTGGTGGAAGCCAATACCAATTGCAGGAGAGTCCGACCCAGCGGCATATTATGCCGGGTTGATTTTTTTGTACACCTCAAACTAACTAGAGGGAAAAATAATTCCTCTCAACGTTTTTCATAATTATTTTGGGATTTTTGGGAATTATTTTGAGAAAAAGGGACATTGGGTTCAGTGGAAGTTGGTTCCCAAATGTTTTACCCACATACGCGCGTGTTTTAACACAGTTTAACGCAATGAACTTTGTTTTGTATCAGGTTACGCGTTTTACAAACCTAAAGTGTCAGTAGTTTTCTTTTCGTTGGCCCCGCTGACCGAGTGAACAAAAAGAAAAAAAAACCACAGAAGTAATGTATAAATTGAATATGTGCAGTGAAGTGTACATCTAAACCTAGTATAAGTTAAATAAAAATGTAATTTTATTTAAAGAGGAAAATATAAATGTATTAAGCTTGCAGATAAAAATAAATCACCTGTTTATAAAAGTTCGAACAAGAGTTCGAGTGTTTTATTTGGTTAAACCTTGAAACGCGATCATTGCTTCAAGGTTAACGTTTTGTTTCCGCGTATTGTTATGTAATTTTTGTTAATTGAAGTAGGTCAGTAGTGACAAAGAAGAGAGTTGCTGACTGCAGCAGTTTTAATCGCAGCCAAACTAATTAAGTTAGCTTAATGGAAATAGTGAGTGAATGGGAAGAAACATTTTTGATATTTAATAGAGAATATAATGATTTGTTAGGGCAATTAGATAGATTTATAGATAAGATATGGTTAAATTTGAATTTAACAATAAATAATAAGGAAAACTTAGAATTAATTAAAGCGAAGTTAAACGGGGCCAGCAATAGTTCAAAAGTAGAGCAGGCAGATGCCGTTTTAGATGAATTATTGAATTTCATAGAGCATAGGAACCAGAACTACGTGGAGGAAATAAGGAATTGGAAAAAACAATTTGGGCATTTGAAAAACAGATACGACAACCATCTGGTCGAAAGGGAAATTGAAGCGAGCCAGTTAGCAGAATTGGAAGCTGAAAGAAACGACCTTAGGGAGCGCCTACAAAATAGAGGACTTTCTACGTCAGCGGAGGATAGGACGCCAAGACAGCGGAGTAAGGAGGATTTCTCGTCGTTGGAACAGGCATGACGGAGACTCCAAGAGCTAAAAGAAGAGAATAGGCTTCTAAAACAAGAGCTGGAGCTGGCCCACGACCAAACGCTGCACCATAAGGAAGCTGTTGTTCAAGTCAGCAGCCCAAAGCAGAGCAACTCTATTTCCTTTCCTTCCGCTTTATCAATAAAAGAGAAAATGGGTATCGAGACGATTTCGAAATCTGTTAGTAGGCTGGTACCTCTGTTTTCAGGGACAAGATCACCTGACTTGAGAGGGGAGGTGTATAAGTTCATAGATGGGTGCGAATTAGCTAAGAGGGGCATCAGAAATGCAGAAATGCATGATTTTATTGCTTGCGTGAAACAGAGGCTTCACGGTAGTGCGTATACTCTATTGAGGGGGAAGCAAGTCACCACGACAGAAGCTCTATACGCTGAGATAAAACAAGCGTACCTGCCATTGAAATCACTGGACACTGTGATGACGGAGATACAGATGACTGTTCAATCTCCGAGAGAAGGTATCAGGGAATTCGCCGAAAGATTAATTGATTTACGAACGCAGGCCGAGGACTATATATTGGATCATTATAAGAGTTCAGGGGATCAGGCTCTTCGGGAAGAGGTAGCTGCCTCCATAACAAGGACGTTTACATTAGGATTACAGGACCCTACCCTGAGGATGAGACTGGTAGGTTCCTCGGAAACAAATTTGGAGAAACTGGTAGATCTGGCGTTAAATTTGTACGAAGTTGTTAGCAGATCACCCTTCAGCCAAGGGGGTTGGCCAAGTACACAAGGGAAGCGAATAGCCTATATGAATCCCGTATGGGAGCTGGGGCATTCCGCTTATGTACAGCCCAGAAATACCTCCCAAATACAATCAAACGCGAGAAATTAATACCGTTCGAGTAATCGAATGGAAGTGAATTCATCTGAAAAAGGGGGTAGTCCCATGCGGGCAGAGCGAAACGACAACCCCAAACTTAAAATTGTGTGTAGTTTCTGCAATAAAAAAGGCCATACCAGAGATGAATGCCTGATAAGAAAAAATAAGCCTTATTGCGAGAAATGCTTGGTATACGGGCATGAGACAAACTGGAGGTGCGGCAATCAACGGACTCAGGACCACAGGCCAAATAACACCACGAGAGAACCACTTAGTGGTTTCCAAAGCCAGTCAAACCGGAGAGTGGAACTGCGACAAAGAAACCAACCACAGCGGAATTGGCATCCGATGCAAAAGCAGAGTCAGAGAAGGTTCGAAAACCCGAATTCGAATGCTTCAAACAGTATGCAAAGGAATCAGGGTGCGGGGAACACATCGGACAGAGCTAACCGAATAGTGTGTCATTGGTGTAACAGACCAGGACATATGATGGCAGATTGCGAGGCTAGAAGAAATTGGGAAAAATTCCAAGGCAATCGCCAGGGAAACTGGAGAGGGCCCAGAACAGGCCAGTAATCTGGGAACCCAATAATGACAGTAATTTAAGGCCAAATGAGGTAATAATGGTAAGTCAGACATCGGAAACGATTGTGGATACGTTACCAATTTCGTCGAGTGAAGGAGTAACTGTAACTCCGACATCGGAAGCGATTGTGGATACGTTACCAGCCTCAATAACTGAAGTAGTAACAGTACGTCCTACGTCTAAAGAGATTGTGGATACGTTACCAACTTCAGCAAAATTGAAGAAGGCCAGAAAGGTAGAGAAAACAGCAGAACATCAGACGAATCGGTAGTTCAGGATGTAAAGATAATTGAAGTTGGAGTACAGTGTTTAATGACGATACTTCTAATGGCACAATTGGTTGCTGTGTTTATTATAAGAACAATCTTCCGCAATTTCCAGCATTGTAAAGTAAGGAGCATTAGTCTTAAAATAACGGAATATGTTACCTGTATAAAAGCATTTGCAAGTCATATAAAATCAGGAAAAATAGCCAAATGGAGAGTTTCTTTTCCTAAGTTGCCAAATCAAGGTGTGAATGCGAGTGTTCATGTTCATAACCTGCATAATAAAAGTAAAAAGATTGAGGGGGGAGTGTCTAACTGGGAGCAATCTAATATGAATGACGTATTGAGTTGCCTTGCGAAGAGGCCAGAAATAAAAAACTCATTCTGCTAGTTGATACCGGAGCCGACACTAGTTTAGTAAAAGAAAACGCGTTGTGGGGGAATATACATATAAATAACAACGACGTGAAGAATTTATGTGGAGCATTCGGTGGCTGTGTTACCACTAAAGGCTCCGTGGTACTTAATCACAAAGGCGTACATCGCCTAGAGTTAAAGCTACACATAGTGTCATCTAGACAAGGCGTACCAGCTGATAGTATCAGTGGAAGAGATAACTTGTGGAATCATGCCATAATAAATGCGTTCAATGAAGACAAAAGGATTAAATTCTTTGATGAAAATAAGAAACATGTAGCAACATTGCCGCTATACACAAGCAAGGATTGGCAACAAGAAGAAAATGCCACAATTTCAGCACGAACTATAACAATAGTTCCAATTACATTAAATACAAATATACACACCGCAGTAATCCATAAAAAGGAACTCCAACTGAACGTGTACATAGGCGAACCTTATGTGACGTGAAAAACGGGAAAGTCTTTGTACCAATTTTAAACGCGACAAACGAAGATTACGTCTTGGAACGGAAATTAAAAGTCGACTTTACCAACTTTAGTGAATACGAGTTGCCAAAATCAGGTAGTATAAATTTGATCGAAAACGTGAAACAAGAAAATGGGGCAAGATTAATGCGACTGATGCAGGAACTACAGCTGGATCCAAATCTCAACAAGGAAGAAAGGGAGTCAATAAATAAATCATGTGCGATGTTTCACGACGTCTTTTTACTAGAGGGGGATAGATTGCCCTTCACTTCGGTCCTGAAGCATGAAATACCGACGCACCAAAACCAGGCACCCATAAATCAGAAGCAGTACAGATTACCACACGCCCACAGGGAAGAGATAAATAGGCAGGTGGATAAGTTGTTAAGGGAGGGCATAATTTCTCCTAGCATATCACCGTGGAACTCTCCGTTATTGTTGGTTCCAAAGAAAAGTGTAGACGGAGAAGAAATGGAGATTGGTGATAGACTACAGGAAGTTAAATGATGTCACCATCAAGCAAGTTTTTCCAATACCTAGGATAGATGAGATTTTGGAACAACTAGGGCATAGCAGATATTTTTCCACATTAGATTTAGCAAGCGGCTACCACCAGGAGTTAATTGACGACCGTGATACAGAAAAAACGGCATTTAGCACGGCATTAGGGCATTTCGAATTCAACAGGATGCCTTTTGGCTTAACCGGTGCTCCAGCAACTTTCCAGAGAATAATGAATCATATTCTCACTGTGTTACAAGGTATAGATTGTTTTGGGTATTTGGATGATATAGTTATTTACGGTAGGAATTTGAAACAGCACGAGGAAAGATTAGGCATAATTCGGGAAAAGAGTTTAAAATTGAATACACAAAAATGTCAATTCTTACGTAAGGAAATAGTATACCTAGGACATAAGTGTTCAGAGTTAGGCGCACTACCGGATCCGCAAAAGGTCGAATGCGTCATGAAGGTCAGCCCGCCAAGAAACAGGAAGGAGGTACAAGCTTTCTTAGGCTTGGTTAATTATTATAGGAAATTCATAGAGAACACGGCAAAAATAGCTTTACCAATAAACAAATTGCTGAGGAAAGACAGTAAATTCGTGTGGACCGACGACTGTCAACGAGCATTTCAACAATTGAAGCTAGCAATAAGTACACCTCCTGTATTAGCATACCCAGATTTCACAAAACCGTTCAATCTCACAACGGATGCAAGCAATGAAGCGTTAGGAGCAATTTTATCTCAGGGAGAGATAGGAGCTGACAGACCCATAGCTTTCGCAAGTAGAGCATTAAACAGTGCAGAGAAGAGGTATTCTACTATAGAAAAGGATTTTTAGCAATAGTTTGGGCAACAAAGAACTTCAGAGCGTATTTATTAGGAAGACCATTTATGATTTTCACAGACCATCAACCGTTACGAGGAATAGCTAACCTCAAGGACCAGACATCACGTCTTGCCAGGTTCAGGCATAAATTGTCCGAGTACGATTTCGAGATAAGCTAGGAAAGAATATAAGCTAGGAAAGAAAAACTTAAATGCTGATGCATTAAGCAAAATTCCCCAGGAGACACCATATACAGTAGGAGCCGTACAAACACGGTCAAAAACTAAAACATTGGAAAAGAAAGAGCATCACGGACTGCCCACGGGAATCGAAGTTGACAAGGACGAACAAAAAAATGGACCAGAGAACTCTGCGAAATTACTAACGGACCCTAAAGAAGTAGAAACGGTCATTAAAGACTTCCACAATTCACCATTAGGAGGACATCAAGGTGCAGTGAAAACATATCTGCGAGTTCGCAAGCAATTCAGATGGCCAGGAATGCAGAGGCAAATTAAGGAATTCGTAAAAAATTGCCCGAAGTGCCAATCAAACAAAAGCTCAAAGTTAACAAAAATGCCCATGGTACTAACCGATACACCAATGCGGCCTTTCGATAAAGTCTTTATGGACATTGTGGGTTTTTTACCAGAAACTGTATCCGGTAATAAATACCTTCTCACATTTCAAGATGACTTTTCAAAGTTTATGGCATGTATAGTAGAGCCATCCCAGACGCAGAAGCAAGTACTGTCGCCAGAGCTTTCTATGACGAGGTAATAACGCGGTACGGAATTCCACGTATTCTGGTAACAGATAACGGCACTAATTTTACTTCGAAATTATTCACAGATACGTGTAAACTGTTAGGTATCAAAAAATTACACATAACGCCGTACTACCCGCAGGCTAATGGCTCATTAGAGAGAAGCCATAGACCTCTGGCGGATTATTTAAGAAATTTTGCGAGGGAAGACGGTTCGAATTGGGACAGGTGGTTAACTGCAGCTATGCATGTACATAATCACACACCCCATATAACGACGAAGCAAACACCTTTCCGTACTCTATTCGGTTTTGATGAAGAGATGCCAACAACCTGAAAAGAAAATGCAGTCCATTATATAACGCGGAAGACCCGAATAAAATTCTAAAATTTCAAATACAAAGGGCACACGAAATTGTTAGGAGAAATCAGGATATAGCTAAGCGGATAGCTAAGAAACAGTATGATAGTAGGTTAAATTTAGTAGAATTTAGGGTAGGAGATAACGTTTTGATTAAGAATCAGGCTAGGAAAAACAAGTTTTCTCCAATATGGATAGGTCCCTACAAGGTTAAGAAAGTAAAGAGTCCAATTACTAAGTTTTTGGAGACTAAGGGAAAAGACAAACCCTTCCACAATAATCTCCTTAAATTGTATAACAACGGGCATAGAGTCTAGGAGTGTATAAAAATTAGAAATTAGGATAGTAGCAAGTAGTTTGTATATAACTATAGCATAAACAGCTTTTAGGTAAAAAAAAAATATGCAAGAAGAATTGGGTCATTTATAAGACCTACCCAAAACAGAAAGCAATATATATATATATTTATTTTTCTGTTTAACTTGCCCGAACAGGATAAATAAATATATATTGGACAATACACTTCCAATTTCTTAGAGATCTATACATTCGGTATAGACCATCGTAAGGAAATGGAAGTGCTTACTAAAGGACCAACATTGACCAAGATTCAATGTTTGCGCTCCAAAACAAAAAGGGGGGTAGAGTATAATACTTACAGGAAAGAGACAAAAAACCCTACTTACAAACTAACCCTAAATATTGAAAAGAATAAAAAAAAAAAAAAGAAATATACACAATATTCTAAAAAAAAACAACAAAAAAAGAGAAACGAAAACATTTTAAAAAATGTTATAAGGACTAATATTAAGATAGAATAAAAAGAAATTGATTTAAAAAAAAAGAAAAGAAAAATACAGAAAGAGAAAAAGATGTAGACAAAAACTGAAATACAAAAAGTTTTTAAAAAAAAAGGGAAAGACAAGAAAAATACTAGAAAAACGAGAATTTTACTAACACAACTAATCAAAACTAACCACTAACTTTAATTACGTGCGTTTCAGTAATCAAAGACCTGCTTACTTAAACGCAAACAACATGCACAACATTCGTACAGAAAAAGGCACAAATGACCTCGTTGCTCCAAAACAGCAACGTCCCAGGTTTTTGTTTTTTTTTTGAAAATTGAAGAACTTCAAAACCAGAAAAAAAACCTGAGGAAGAATTGCTTCGAGTCACCTTCAGGGCATTGCACTTAGCAATTAAAATTATGCTTGCAAAGTATTTGTTTGCAACTATTAAAAGATAAGAAAGGAGAAAAAGAAATTGTTTCAGCAAGCAAGACAAATTTGCTTATTCAAACGAAAAAAAAAGAATAAGGCTGAAATAAAAAGAAGAAAAATTATGTAAATAATTCCAGAGATTAAATATCTTAATTAATGTAATAAATTAATTGAATTTTAAGAAAAAAAAGAGATTATTGCATTTATAACCAATTAACGATATTAATTTTTCGCTTCACGATATTAATTTTTTTCCCCCTAAGGGTGGAGGGATGTTGTGGGTCAATCTGCACACCCTAAAACCAGAGCAAGCATTTTGATTAATACGGTACTTTGCCCGTTTACGCTGCATACTTCCAACGAGGAGGCTTGCAGTTATTTTTTGGAAGGCATACTTTTAGGCCAAACTGTGGCCGTTTCTCGATCACAGTTCAATAAATTTAAAGTAGAATTTAAATTGCGCAAGAGTATTTTTTCTCCAAAATAGCAAGTCCGCTTGCGGAATCCAAGTTCCGCAAGCGAGACATTAAAGTTTGAGTTGCGAAACTCCCACTTGCCCAACAGCCAATAATTTCTAGCAGAATTCCAATTCTGCAAGAAAGGCATATTGCACAATGGGACAAAGTGCAGCGGCTCAACCGAGCTGGTTAGTAGTTTGTTTTAATTTTAAGCTGGGAGTCTAATTTGGAATTTAATAAAGAGCGGACGTCGTCCGCATTAAAATTTTAAAAAGTAGTGTTTGCTTTGCCGCGGGTATCCTTCAACGGAAGGATACCACAACATTATTTAAAGTGTAATTTTATATGTCGTGGGTGTCCTTCAGCGGAAGGATACCACAACAATGAAGAGCCACCTATCTGCCCAGAGTGCAACGAGGATGAGGACCCACACCACGTGCTATTCAAGTGCTCCCGTTTTGCCGCGGAGAGAGAGAAATACTCAATGTATTGAATGGCTCCGAGCTAAACCCCACGAACATGGCGGATACAATGCTAGTGTCGGAGGCAAATTGGAAGGCGATTTCTGAAGTAACAGCGCGCATATATGATATGACTACGAGCTGCCGAAAGATTAAGAAGAGCTGCTGCAGAGACCAGCATAAATTTCCGACGGTAGGGCAGTAGTTCTTGAACAGACGTGTTTTTCATAATTAGGACGGCGACAGACGTACCGATAGTGGCAACCGACATCCGCGCGACCATTGAAAAGTGGCAGGCGAGATGGCAAAGCGGAGAAAATGGAAGGTGGACTCACAGACTCATTTCTAGTTTGGGACCATGGTTATCCAGAACACGTGGAGAAATGGACTTCTACATAACCCAGATCCTGAGTGGACACGACTGTTTTAAGGCATATCTCTATAGATTCGGATATGAGCGCGATCCATTATGTGAGTATTGCGGACTCTGTCTGTGTCTGTCTATGTCTGTGTCTTTGTCTGTCTGTGTCTACGTCTGTCTGTCGGTATGTCTGTGTCTGTGTCTGTGTTTGTGTCTGTCTGTCTGTATCTGTGTCTGTCTGTGGCTATGTCTGTGTCTGTCTGTCTGTGTCTGTGTGTGTTTGTGTCTGCTGTCTGTGTCTGTCTGTCTGTGTCTATTTTTTTTTTTTTTTTTTAAATGAGGTGGAAAGCATCAAAAGCCAATGTGCGAGACTTTAACACGCTAAAACCACCTCCCCCAGGTCTGACTGTCCTCCCGGAACTACCGTCAAGTATTACGTCGGGAGGCAGAGGGAGCAACAAGCTCAATCACGTGATAGTCCGTCTGTCCCTGTCCGACAGTTGGTCAAAGTCACTGAGTGTCCCTATCGTCTTGGTTCAAGGCCCCAACTGAACCAGTCCTTCTGCCAGTTATCCGCGCTCTCTCAGTGCTCCTCAGCTTCGCATATAAGCAGGCAGCGAATCGGCATACGGCTGTCCATGTTGCCACCGAGGATAGCATCGCATCAACAAGATTTGTTGCGTTCAGTTCTGAACCGTGCGTGTCGCTGACCAATCTCCTTTCCGCAGCAAAGCGCGGGCACTCAAACAGTAAATGCTGCGGGTCTTCCACCACCTGCGGACATGCTGGACAAAGCGGCGAATCGTCATTTCCGAATCGGAACAAGCTACTCCGAAAAACGCCATGGCCCGTGAGGAACTGTGTTAGGTAGTAGTTCAGCTCCCCGTGCGTGCGACTAATCCATTCATTAATGTTTGGGATCAGAGTGTGTGTCCACCGCCCTTTGCTGGACTCGTTCCATCGCCTCTGCCACATTTCCAAGGAAAGTGCTCTCTCACGTGGTACGTCGACACCCAAGTTCTTTTTTGTGTAGCAACGTTGAGCCTCCTGCGCCATAATATCCATTGGGATAATGCCAGCCAGAACAAAAGCCGCATCGTCCGAGACTGTTCGGTGTGCGCTTATTATGCGCAAGGCGCTAAGCCGATGGACTCTATTAACGAGCTTCCAATTAGCCACGGTCTTTAATGATTCGGCCCAAATAGGCGCCGCATACATCAAAATTGACGTAGTAACTCTAGTCAGGAGTTGTCTCTTTCCGCCTTTCGGGCCGCCAACGTTTGGCAACATCCGCGCTAGTGACGCGTGACAGGCAGCGGCTTTTTTGCAAGCATACTCCGTGTGTTGCCGAAACTTGAGGCGATCATCGATCAACACTCCTAAGTATTTAATTGCGCGCTGGGAATTTATTGTTGCCTCTCCCACTTTTAGCTGTGCCACTTCCACTTTTTTGCGACTGCTTATGAGTACCATTTCGGTCTTATTTTCCGCCATCATCAAGCCAGTCGAATTAAGCCAGCTGCGTACAGTTTCGACGGCCATGTGCGCCTTTTCCTGGATTTGGCTTATATGTTTCGCCACCACTATTACAGCCAAGTCGTCAGCAAAGCCGATGATGTTAACTCCTTCAGGGACCGGAAGTCTTCATACATTAAGTTCCATAGCAGGGGTCCGAGAACTGAGCCCTGAGGAACTCCATCATACATTAAGTTCCATAGCAGGGGTCCGAGAACTGAGCCCTGAGGAACGCCAGCTGTTATGGAATAGCGCTCTATTCCCGTGTCACTGTCGTAGAGCAGTACCCTGTTGCTGAGGTAGCTGCTAACTATTTGGAGGAGGTAGCCCGGGACTGCTTTTTCACGTAGCGCCCGTAAGATGCAGTGCCACGGCGCCGTATTGAAGGCGTTTTTTCACGTCGAGCGTGATGACAGCACAGTACTGCTTGGAGCCACCTCTCCATCTAGTGCCACGAATTGCCTCTCTAGCCAAAGACACTACTGCAGTGATAGCATCAATAGTAGAGCAGCCTCTGCGAAATCCATATTGACTTCTACTGAGACCCCCCGCGCCTTCTGCATAGGGACGCAGCCTTTCATATATAATTCGCTCTAGCATTTTTCCGACGCTATCAAGAAGGCATATTGGCCTGTATGACGACGGTTCTCCCGGTGGCTTGTCGGGTTTCGGGATCAGAACCAGCTTTTGAACTTTCCAAGCACTGGGGAAGATTCCTTGTTGCAGGCAAATTTTGAATACCCTTACGAACATGTGCGCGTCTCTCAGTGCTGCTGCTCTCAGTGTCGCATTTGGAATCCCGTCGGGTCCTGGTGCTTTGTTCGGCACAATTCGTTTAGCGGCCTCGCTGATTTCAGTGGTCGATATTTGGACTTCGGTAAACTCCTGTGGCTGAAGTCGGGCATATTCACTTTCTGGATGCTGAGGGAATAGAGTTGAAACTATCCGAGCCAGTAAATGCGGGCACCTCACTTGTGCTTGCCGACGGGTTTTTGCCATTACAACCCTATATGCACCTCCCCATGGGTTCGCATTCGCTTCTTCACACAGTGCTTTGAAGCTTCTGATTTTTGATTTGCGAATCGCATCACGAAGTTTCCTCCTTGCCTTCGAAAACTCAACCTTACGCCGCTCTCTGTCTAGTGATTGCCTGCAGCGCTGGAAACGTCGTCTTGCCTGAAGGCACTGCGCTCGGAGCATTGCTATCTCGTCGCTCCACCAGTGGACTGATCGTCTTCGATTTTTACCCTTGCGCTTAATCATTGCGGCGTTACAGGATTTAATGAGCTGTTCTATAAATTGCGCAGCCAGTTCTTCAGCTCGTGCCGACCACTCGCGATCCTTGGTGAGCACAATGTCAAACACCTCCTTATCTAACGAGCTCGCTTTCCAGCCAAGCTGCCAATGGCACCGTGCCCTCTCTCTGCTGTTTGCCTGGTGGATGTTAATCACAACCGCTTGATGGTCGCTATATGTAAAATCCTCGCTCACCCTCCACTGAATTTTCTGCGCCAAAGAAGTGCTGGCGAAGGTTATGTCTATCACCGAGTTTCTGCCATCTCTCCGAAAGGTACTCACAGAACCAGTATTCAAAAGAGTAATGTTGAGCCCCGAGAAAACTTCTAGTAGAGCCCTTCCTCTTGCGTTGGTGGTTCTGCTACCCCAGTCCACGGCCCACGCATTAAAGTCGCCTGCTATGATTACTGGGTGTTGATGTCTGGCTTCTGACGCGATGTTCTCCAGTAGAAGCTCGTATTCCTCCCAAGACACGCTCGGCGCCGCGTAACAGCTGTAAAGATGAATGCCAGCTATCGCAGCATAAGCAAATCCCTTGCATATACGTTGGGAGACACCTTGGATGGGGTGCTGGCCGCACGCCCAGATCACCGCCTTTCGAGTTTCGTCAGTAATCCATGAGTCCTTAACACCATTCGGGGTCTTATAAGGTTCGCATAATAGAGCAACGTCCGCCTTAGTCTCAAGTATTTTTTGCTTTAGCAGATCCTGTGCAGCTTCGCAGTGATTTAAGTTGATCTGGAGGACAATCATTTTCGCTGCTCTGTGCTGGCTCTCCTGTATACTGGGCAACGGCTACTGCCCATCGCATGGTCTGTCGGCTCATCACCGGCCTGCGCGCAAAGAAGGCATTTCGGTTTGTTCTTGCAATCCTTCGCAAAATGACCTTCGCTACCACATTTCCAGCACAGTTTTGACCGGTCAGGGTTCTTACACCCGTTGCTTATGTGGCCAAACTCGAGGCAACGGAAGCACCTCAGGGGGCGGCTCAACTCACGAAGGCGGCAGACTACCCATCCGATTTTTATTTTTCCTTCCTCGAGGGCTTTCTTTGCTGTAGTAATCGGAAGATTTACCAACGCGGTTTTACTTCCTCTAAACGCAGAGCGCAGCGATTTCACAGCGTTAGTTCCTACGCTCTCTCCGTATTTCTGCTGGAAGGCTTTTAAGACGTCTTCCTTAGTGGTGATCTCGTCTAAGTCCCTGCATTCAATAGTCACCTCTTGTGACATTGCTCTCACTTCGGCTTCTTCGCCTAGATAGGACATCAACAGCTTTTTAAAGTCGTTGGACTCTGAGCTAGATTTTGACTCCAATTGGAACAGCATTTCCCCTTTCTTTGTTCTTCTGATTCGACGAACGCCCTCTCCTACTCTCTGGAGGCTGGTCTCCTCTCTAATCTTGCGTAGAATATCTGCGTAGCTCGTCGTGCCTCGCGTTGACACAACAATAGCATCAGGTTTCTGTTTTTCCAGCCTGCCTTTATTTAGACCCTTTTTCTTCACTTGAGTCCACTCCGAGTCACCGCCGCGTTCGGTGATTTTATTCTTAGCCGCCTCTTGCGCTACGCTTCCAACGGTAGCTGTTTCCGCTGGCTTACTCTTCTTAGCTACTGGCTGCACTGCCTTGGGCTCATCCCGACTCCTCTTCGAACCATCTTGCTTCATGCGCTTGACTATTGGAGACGTTTGAATCCAGCTCACCCTGTGCGCCTTCGCGCCGCTTTCACCGCTGACTGCATTTCGCTTTGTAGGAAGCTGCCTACATACACTGCCTCCCTCGGTAATTTCCCTCTCCAAATTGCTGAAGAGAGAAGCAATGGAGCCGATAAGGTTCCGCATCGGTTGGTGGATTGATCGCCGGCCGTCACCAATCATATCGACCAAACGATTTACGCTCTTTCCCAACCTCTCCAGTGTCGAGAGATTCGCCTCAGATGGGGTGCTATGACGATCACCATTGGTTGGCGACTCTGCGCTTGCAGCCGCCATTGCAGTGCTTTCAGGTTCTACTCTTACCGGGGATCGACCAATCAAGGAGCTCCTCTTAAACGGATCCGCCATTGGAGTAGATACCTCTAGAGCTTCGTAGTAGTTACGCCCGCCTCTCGGTTTGTCCTCACCATGCGCCGCTATATCTGCACTCTTCTTGCACGCTGCAACAGGTGGCGTGGCCGCGGTCGGAGTTGCCATAGTTTTGACAAAAACCGAAAGCTTCCTCTTTTAGCATGGACACCACCCACTGATTCGGCAATGCAGTTCCTTCCTAAGAATTTGTGAACTGCCAAGCCGCCGGCGGGTGCAAGAACGGGAAGAAGCGGCTACAATTTAATTATAACTCCTTTTCACTCACCCAAAAGTCGCGCGGGAGTTTTGACTTAAAATGTTGCCAATAAGTTTTCACCATCCAGTTTGTAATAAGTAAAAATCCAGAGTTAGCAAAAAGTAATGCTTGGGTCTCCTATGTGTCCCAGCCAGCACTCGCGTTATGCACTCGCGTTGCTAGACTTTCGCACTCGATTTTTACACCACTTGACTAATTACCAACCACGATTTCCTTAGCAAATTGCACTATAAGCCAGGAGAGGCTTCAAACACGTCCGATCTCACCAAGAACTCAGAGATCTCCCTGTCTGTGTCTATCTGTCTGTGTCTATCTGTCTGTGTCTGTCTGTGTCTGTGTCTTTGTTTGTCTGTGTTTACGTCTGTCTGTCGGTATGTCTGTGTCTGTGTCTGTATCTGTGTCTGTGTCTGTATCTGTGTCTGTGTGTGTCTGTGTCTGTCTGTGTCTGTCTGTGTCTGTGCCTGTGTGTGTCTGTGTCTGTCTGTCTGTGTCTGTTGCTTGCTCGAACCTTCGTTGCTCTGACATTATTAACGCGTCTATTCGGCTCACTGCGTTCCAAAATTACTTGTCCTTTAGCATATGGCTCACTAAGTTTTCTGGCTTAATAGGCTGGTCCAGCAGTCTCTGTAGTTCGTTCCTACGCGAATCATACCTGGGACATTCGAAGAATACATGCTTCGCATCCTCTACTGTCGCTGCTCCGCAATACTCACATAATGGATCGCGCTCATATCCGAATCTGTAGAGATATGCCTTAAAACAGTCGTGTCCACTCAGGATCTGGGTTATGTAGAAGTCCATTTCTCCACGTGTTCTGGATAACCATGGTCCCAAACTAGAAATGAGTCTGTGAGTCCACCTTCCATTTTCTCCGCTTTGCCATCTCGCCTGCCACTCTTCAATGGTCGCGCGGATGTCGGTTGCCACTGCATTTGCCCTTATTGACACTTCCCTAGCCATCAAATCCAAAGGTATCAAACCTCCAATCACTAGAGCTGCATCTGCCGGGACTGTCCGAAATGCACAAGAGACCCTTAGCGCACAATATTTGTACGTTGCATTCAAACCGCGTGCGTAGCTGACTTCCCACAAAGCTTCTTTTCATACTGGTGCCGCGTATAATATTATGGACTTAAACACAGCTACTAGAAGTTGCCTTCCGCGTTGCCGCGGACCCCGGGTGTTGAGCATTATTCGGGATAGTGCTGTTATAGCTTCCGCTGCCTTGCGTTGCGCATACTCCAGATGGGCTTTAAATGTCAGTCGATGATCTATCATCACTCCGAGATATTTTATGTATGGTTTGGTTACGATGATGCAGTCACCAACTTTGACATTAAGACACTCGACCTTTTCCCGACTGCTAACCAGAACCGCTTCCGTGTTATACTATGATCTGCCAGTCTCAGCTTCACGACTGCTAACCAGTTCCTTATTGTGGCTATTGCTGCTTCAGTGGCTTCCTTGACTTCCGTCAGGTGTTTTGCCACGACTACCACCGCAATATCGTCCGCAAACCCTATAATTGATACTCCCTCAGGCACGCTCAATTCCAGTACCGCGTTGTACATCATGTTCCATAGGAGTGGTCCAAGCACTGATCCTTGGGGAACTCCTCCCGTTACCTCAAACTCTTTAGGGCCCTCTGATGTGTTGTATAGCAGCACCCGTTCACTCAAGTAGCTGGACACGATATGATACAAATGTCTGTGTCTGTCTGTCTATCTGTCTGCGTCTGTATCTGTGTCTGTCTGTCTGTGTCTGTGTCTGTGTCTGTGTCTGTGTCTGTGTCTGTGTCTGTGTCTGTGTCTGTGTCTGTGTCTGTGTCTGTGTCTGTGTCTGTGTCTGTGTCTGTGTCTGTGTCTGTCTGTGCCTGTGTCTGTGTCTGTCTGTGCCTGTGTCTGTGTCTATATGTCTGTGTCTGCGTATATGTCTGTCTGTGTCTTTGTCTGTGTATGTGTCTGTCTGTGTCTTTGTCTGTGTATGTGTCTGTCTGTCTGTCTGTGTCTGTGTCTGTGTCTGTGTCTGTGTCTGTGTCTGTCTGTGTCTGTGTCTGTGTCTGTGTCTATGTCTGTGTCTATGTCTGTGTCTGTGTCTGTGTCTGTCTGTCTGTCTCTGTCTGTGTGTCTGTCTGTGTGTCTGTCTGTGTGTCTGTCTGTGTGTGTCTGTCTGTGTGTCTGTCTGTGTGTGTCTGTCTGTGTGTCTGTCTGTGTGTCTGTCTGTGTGTCTGTCTGTGTGTCTGTCTGTGTGTCTGTCCGTCTGTGTGTCTGTCCGTCTGTGTGTCTGTCTGGCTGTGTCTGTCTGTCTGTGTCTATATCTGTGTCTCTCTGTGTCTGTCTGTATCTGTGTTTTTTTTTTATTAGAGGGGAAAGCATCGAAAGCCTCCGTGCGGGACTTTACCCACGCTAAAACCCCTCCCCCAAGTCTGACAGTCCTCACGGAACTACCGTAAAGTATTGCGTCGGGAGGCAGAGGCAGCATTAAAGCTCAATAGTCTATCGGTACGTCTGTCGCCGTCCTAATTATGAAAAACACGTCTGTTCAAGAACTACTGCCCTACCGTCGGAAATTTATGCTGGTCTCTGCAGCAGCTCTTCTTAATCTTTCGGCAGCTCGTAGTCTATCATATATGCGCGCTGTTACTTCAGAAATCGCCTTCCAATTTGCCTCCGACACTAGCATTGTATCCGCCATGTTCGTGGGGTTTAGCTCGGAGCCATTCAATACATTGAGTATTTCTCTCTCTCCGCGGCAAAACGGGAGCACTTGAATAGCACGTGGTGTGGGTCCTCATCCTCGTTGCACTCTGGGCAGATAGGTGACTCTTCATTGTTGTGGTATCCTTCCGCTGAAGGACACCCACGACATATAAAATTACACTTTAAATAATGTTGTGGTATCCTTCCGTTGAAGGATACCCGCGGCAAAGCAAACACTACTTTTTAAAATTTTAATGCGGACGACGTCCGCTCTTTATTAAATTCCAAATTAGACTCCCAGCTTAAAATTAAAACAAACTACTAACCAGCTCGGTTGAGCCAGCTAAGTGGGTCAATCGCTGCACTTTGTCCCATTGTGCAATATGCCTTTCTTGCAGAATTGGAATTCTGCTAGAAATTATTGGCTGTTGGGCAAGTGGGAGTTTCGCAACTCAAACTTTAATGTCTCGCTTGCGGAACTTGGATTCCGCAAGCGGACTTGCTATTTTGGAGAAAAAATACTCTTGCGCAATTTAAATTCTACTTTAAATTTATTGAACTGTGATCGAGAAACGGCCACAGTTTGGCCTAAAAGTATGCCTTCCAAAAAATAACTGCAAGCCTCCTCGTTGGAAGTATGCAGCGTAAACGGGCAAAGTACCGTATTAATCAAAATGCTTGCTCTGGTTTTAGGGTGTGCAGATTGACCCACAACATCCCTCCACCCTTAGGGGAAAAAAATTAATATCGTGAAGCGAAAAATTAATATCGTTAATTGGTTATAAATGCAATAATCTCTTTTTTTTTCTTAAAATTCAATTAATTTATTACATTAATTAATTTAAGATATTTAATCTCTGGAATTATTTACATAATTTTTCTTCGTTTTATTTCAGCCTTATTCTTTTTTTTCGTTTGAATAAGCAAATTTGTCTTGCTTGCTGAAACGATTTCTTTTTCTCCTTTCTTATCTTTTAATAGTTGCAAACAAATACTTTGCAAGCATAATTTTAATTGCTAAGTGCAATGCCCTGAAGGTGACTCGAAGCAATTCTTCCTCAGGTTTTTTTTCTGGTTTTGAAGTTCTTCAATTTTCAAAAAAAAAACAAAAACCTGGGACGTTGCTGTTTTGGAGCAACGAGGTCATTTGTGCCTTTTTCTGTACGAATGTTGTGCATGTTGTTTGCGTTTAAGTAAGCAGGTCTTTGATTACTGAAACGCACGTAATTAAAGTTAGTGGTTAGTTTTGATTAGTTGTGTTAGTAAAATTCTCGTTTTTTTAGTATTTTTTCTTGTCTTTCCCTTTTTTTTTAAAAACTTTTTGTATTTCAGTTTTTGTCTCCATCTTTTTCTCTTTCTGTATTTTTCTTTTCTTTTTTTTTAAAATCAATTTCTTTTTATTCTATCTTAATATTAGTCCTTATAACATTTTTTAAAATGTTTTCGTTTCTCTTTTTTTGTTGTTTTTTTTTAGAATATTGTGTATATTCTTTTTTTTTCTTTTATTCTTTTCATTATTTAGGGTTAGTTTGTAAGTAGGGTTTTTTGTCTCTTTCCTGTAAGCATTGTACTCTACCCCCTTTTTGTTTTGGAGCGCAAACATTGAATCTTGGTCAATGTTGGTCCTTTAGTAAGCACTTTCATTTCCTTACGATGGTCTATACCGAATGTATAGATCTCTAAGAAATTGGATTTGTATTGTCCAATATATATTTATTTATCCTGTTCGGGCAAGCTAAACAGAAAAATAAATATATATATATATTTATTGCTTTCTGTTTTGGGTAGGTCTTATAAATTACCCAATTCTTCTTGCATATTTTTTTTTACCTAAAAGCTGTCTATGCTATAGTTATATACAAACTACTTGCTACTATCCTAATTTCTAATTTTTATACACTCCTAGACTCTATGCCCGTTGTTATACAATTTAAGGAGATTATTGTGGAAGGGTTTGTCTTTTCCCTTAATCTCCAAAAACCTAGTAATTGGACTCTTTACTTTCTTAACCTTGTAGGGACCTATCCATATTGGAGAAAACTTGTTTTTCCTAGCCTGATTCTTAATCAAAACGTTATCTCCTACCCTAAATTCTACTAAATTTAACCTACTATCATACTGTTTCTTAGCTATCTGCTTAGCTATATCCTGATTTCTCCTAACAATTTCGTGTGCCCTTTGTATTTGAAATTTTAGAATTTTATTCGGGTCTTCCGCGTTATATCATGGACTGCATTTTCTTTTCAGGTTGTTGGCATCTCTTCATCAAAACCGAATAGAGTACGGAAAGGTGTTTGCTTCGTCGTTATATGGGGTGTGTGATTATGTACATGCATAGCTGCAGTTAACCACCTGTCCCAATTCGAACCGTCTTCCCTCGCAAAATTTCTTAAATACTCCCCCAGAGGTCTATGGCTTCTCTCTAATGAGCCATTAGCCTGCGGGTAGTACGGCGTTATGTGTAATTTTTTGATACCTAACAGTTTACACGTATCTGTGAATAATTTCGAAGTAAAATTAGTGCCGTTATCTGTTACCAGAATACGTGGAATTCCGTACCGCGTTATTACCTCGTCATAGAAAGCTCTGGCGACAGTACTTGCTTCTGCGTCTGGGATGGCTCTACTATACATGCCATAAACTTTGAAAAGTCATCTTGAAATGTGAGAAGGTATTTATTACCGGATACAGTTTCTGGTAAAAAACCCACAATGTCCATAAAGACTTTATCGAAAGGCCGCATTGGTGTATCGGTTAGTACCATGGGCATTTTTGTTAACTTTGAGCTTTTGTTTGATTGGCACTTCGGGCAATTTTTTACGAATTCCTTAATTTGCCTCTGCATTCCTGGCCATCTGAATTGCTTGCGAACTCGCAGATATGTTTTCACTGCACCTTGATGTCCTCCTAATGGTGAATTGTGGAAGTCTTTAATGACCGTTTCTACTTCTTTAGGGTCCCTTAGTAATTTCGCAGAGTTCTCTGGTCCATTTTTTTGTTCGTCCTTGTCAATTTCGATTCCCGTGGGCAGTCCGTGATGCTCTTTCTTTTCCAATGTTTTAGTTTTTGACCGTGTTTGTACGGCTCCTACTGTATATGGTGTCTCCTGGGGAATTCTGCTTAATGCATCAGCATTTAAGTTTTTCTTTCCTAGCTTATAACGGATCTCGAAATCGTACTCGGACAATTTATGCCTGAACCTGGCAAGACGTGATGTCTGGTCCTTGAGGTTAGCTATTCCTCGTAACGGTTGATGGTCTGTGAAAATCATAAATGGTCTTCCTAATAAATACGCTCTGAAATTCTTTGTTGCCCAAACTATTGCTAAAAATCCTTTTCTATAGTAGAATACCTCTTCTCTGCACTGTTTAATGCTCTACTTGCGAAAGCTATGGGTCTGTCAGCTCCTATCTCTCCCTGAGATAAAATTGCTCCTAACGCTTCATTGCTTGCATCCGTTGTGAGATTGAACGGTTTTGTGAAATCTGGGTATGCTAATACAGGAGGTGTACTTATTGCTAGCTTCAATTGTTGAAATGCTCGTTGACAGTCGTCGGTCCACACGAATTTACTGTCTTTCCTCAGCAATTTGTTTATTGGTAAAGCTATTTTTGCCGTGTTCTCTATGAATTTCCTATAATAATTAACCAAGCCTAAGAAAGCTTGTACCTCCTTCCTGTTTCTTGGCGGGCTGACCTTCATGACGCATTCGACCTTTTGCGGATCCGGTAGTGCGCCTAACTCTGAACACTTATGTCCTAGGTATACTATTTCCTTACGTAAGAATTGACATTTTTGTGTATTCAATTTTAAATTCTTTTCCCGAATTATGCCTAAAACCTTGCTTAATCTTTCCTCGTGCTGTTTCAGATTCCTACCGTAAATAACTATATCATCCAAATACACAAAACAATCTATACCTTGTAACCCAGTGAGAATATGATTCATTATTCTCTGGAAAGTTGCTGGAGCACCGGTTAAGCCAAAAGCCATCCTGTTGAATTCGAAATGCCCTAATGCCGTGCTAAATGCCGTTTTTTCTTTATCACGGTCGTCAATTAACTCCTGGTGGTAGCCGCTTGCTAAATCTAATGTGGAAAAATATCTGCTATGCCCTAGTTGTTCCAAAATCTCATCTATCCTAGGTATTGGAAAAACTTGCTTGATAGTGACATCATTTAACTTCCTGTAGTCTATCACCAATCTCCATTTCTTCTCCGTCTACACTTTTCTTTGGAACCAACAATAACGGAGAGTTCCACGGTGATATACTAGGAGAAATTATGCCCTCCCTTAACAACTTATCCACCTGCCTATTTATCTCTTCCCTATGGGCGTGTGGTAATCTGTACTGCTTCTGATTTATGGGTGCTTGGTTTTGGTGCGTCGGTATTTCATGCTTCAGGACCGAAGTGAAGGGCAATCTATCCCCCCGTAAAAAGACGTCGTGAAACATCGCACATGTTTTATTTATTGACTCCCTTTCTTCCTTGTTGAGATTTGGATCCAGCTGTAGTTCCTGCATCAGTCGCATTAATCTTGCCCCATTTTCTTGTTTCACGTTTTCGATCAAATTTATACTACCTGATTTTGGCAACTCGTATTCACTAAAGTTGGTAAAGTCGACTTTTAATTTCCGTTCCAAGACGTAATCTTCGTTTGTCGCGTTTAAAATTGGTACAAAGACTTTCCCGTTTTTCACGTCACATAAGGTTCGCCTATGTACGCGTTCAGTTGGAGTTCCTTTTTATGGATTACTGCGGTGTGTATATTTGTATTCAATGTAATTGGAACTATTCTTATAGTTCGTGCTGAAATTGTGGCATTTTCTTCTTGTTGCCAATCCTTACTTGTGTATAGCGGCAATGTTGCTACATGTTTCTTATTTTCATCAAAGAATTTAATCCTTTTGTCTTCATTCAACGCATTTATTATGGCATGATTCCACAAGTTATCTCTTCCACTGATACCATCAGCTGGTACGCCTTGTCTAGATGACACTATGTGTAGCTTTAACTCTAGGCGATGTACGCCTTTGTGATTAAGTACCACGGAGCCTTTAGTGGTAACACAGCCACCGAATGCTCCACATAAATTCTTCACGTCGTTGTTATTTACATGTATGTTCCCCCACAACGCGTTTTCTTTTACTAAACTAGTGTCGGCTCCGGTATAAACTAGCAGAATGAGTTTTTTATTTCTGGCCTCTTCGCAAGGCAACTCAATACGTCATTCATATTAGATTGCTCCCAGTTAGACACTCAATCTTTTAGATTAGACCCCCTCAATCTTTTTACTTTTATTATGCAGGTTATGAACATGAACACTCGCATTCACACCTTGATTTGGCAACTTAGGAAAAGAAACTCTCCATTTGGCTATTTTTCCTGATTTTATATGACTTGCAAGTGCTTTTATACAGGTAACATATTCCGTTATTCTAAGACTAATGCTCCTTGCTTTACAATGCTGGAAATTGCGGAAGATTGTTCTTATAATAAACACAGCAACCAATTGTGCCATTAGAAGTATCGTCATTAAACACTGTACTCCAACTTAAATTATCTTTACAGCCTGAACTACCGATTCGTCTGATTTTCTCCAAATATTATTTTTGTTTTCTATGTTCTTATCAGCTGTTTTCTCTACCTTTCTGGCCTTCTTCAATTTTGCTGAAGTTGGTAACGTATCCACAATCTCTTTAGACGTAGGACGTACTGTTACTACTTCAGTTATTGAGGCTGGTAACGTATCCACAATCGCTTCCGATGTCGGAGTTACAGTTACTCCTTCACTCGACGAAATTGGTAACGTATCCACAATCGTTTCCGACGTCGGACTTACAGTTACTGTTTCGCTTGGTGAAGTTGGTAATGTATCCACAATCGTTTCCGATGTCTGACTTACCGTTATTTCCTCATTTGGCCTTAAATTACTGTCATTATTGGGTTTCCAGACTACTGGCCTGTTCTGGGCCCTTGCCAGTTTACCTGGCGATTGCCTTGGAATTTTTCCCAATTTCTTCTAGCCTCGCAATCTGCCATCATATCTACCTAATGTAAACATGGAGGCAGCTACCTCTTCCCGAAGAGCCTGATCCCATTTCTGCATTGCTGATGCCCCTCTTAGCTAATTCGCACCCTTCTATGAACTTATACACCTCCCCTCTCAAGTCAGGTGATCTTGTCCCTGAAAACAGAGGTACCAGCCTACTAACAGATTTCGAAATCGCCTCGATACCCATTTTCTCTTTTATTGATAAAGCGGAAGGAGAGGAAATAGAGTTGCTCTGCTTTGGGCTGCTGACTTGAACAACAGCTTCCTTATGGTGCAGCGTTTGGTCGTGGGCCAGCTCCAGCTCTTGTTTTAGAAGCCTATTCTAGCTCTTGGAATCTCCGTCATGCCTGTTCCAACGACGAGAAATCCTCCTTACTCCGCTGTCTTGGCGTCCTATCCTCCGCTGACGTAGAAAGTCCTCTATTTTGTAGGCGCTCCCTAAGGTCGTTTCTTTCAGCTTCCAATTCTGCTAACTGGCTCGCTTCAATTTCCCTTTCGACCAGATGGTTGTCGTATCTGTTTTTCAAATGCCCAAATTGTTTTTTCCAATTCCTTATTTCCTCCACGTAGTTCTGGTTCCTATGCTCTATGAAATTCAATAATTCATCTAAAACGGCATCTGCCTGCTCTACTTTTGAACTATTGCTGGCCCCGTTTAACTTCGCTTTAATTAATTCTAAGTTTTCCTTATTATTTATTGTTAAATTCAAATTTAACCATATCTTATCTATAAATCTATCTAATTGCCCTAACAAATCATTATATTCTCTATTAAATATCAAAAATGTTTCTTCCCATTCACTCACTATTTCCATTAAGCTAACTTAATTAGTTTGGCTGCGATTAAAACTGCTGCAGTCAGCAACTCTCTTCTTTGTCACTACTGACCTACTTCAATTAACAAAAATTACATAACAATACGCGGAAACAAAACGTTAACCTTGAAGCAATGATCGCGTTTCAAGGTTTAACCAAATAAAACACTCGAACTCTTGTTCGAACTTTTATAAACAGGTGATTTATTTTTATCTGCAAGCTTAATACATTTATATTTTCCTCTTTAAATAAAATTACATTTTTATTTAACTTATACTAGGTTTAGATGTACACTTCACTGCACATATTCAATTTATACATTACTTCTGTGGTTTTTTTTTCTTTTTGTTCACTCGGTCAGCGGGGCCAACGAAAAGAAAACTACTGACACTTTAGGTTTGTAAAACGCGTAACCTGATACAAAACAAAGTTCATTGCGTTAAACTGTGTTAAAACACGCGCGTATGTGGGTAAAACATTTGGGAACCAACTTCCACTGAACCCAATGTCCCTTTTTCTCAAAATAATTCCCAAAAATCCCAAAATAATTATGAAAAACGTTGAGAGGAATTATTTTTCCCTCTAGTTAGTTTGAGGTGTACAAAAAAATCAACCCGGCATAATATGCCGCTGGGTCGGACTCTCCTGCAATTGGTATTGGCTTCCACCAGGACCAATTCCATTCGAGCTTGTGTTGGTGTATCAATCCCCCAAAGCCAGACTCAGCCTCAGGTTAAAGGGTAAAGGAGTCTTGCCCAGGATTGAGTTTTGTTAGTACTTAAAAAAAAGTTATGTAAAATTATAATAAATCTTAATAATAATAAACTCATCATATATAATGTAAGTCTACTTTCTAGGATGACGGCTTAATGGGTGGTCCGTTTATTTCGCTAAACTTCTTATTGTTTTGAAGAACCTGGTCCTTCACTTTCCTCAACCGCTTAAGTAAAAACGCACTGTTCAACTTAGAACGCTCAATCGTTCCTTTATTGTTTTTTTTCGCGACTTCACAACGTAAACTTGAAATATTAGAACTAACCTTCTGCCATCTCTTAATTAAAAATTTTATTATTTCTTCTTTATTGTTTTACCATTTCCTTTCAATTTTAATCGTATTTAATTTTTAAGTTATGTATCTTCACTTTTAAATTTTTTGTCTTAGATATTTTTATATTTAGTGTCTGATGCTTAGATAGATATTATACTACAATAAAACAGGGAATATTGAATAAATCTAAAGTCCCTGACAGTAAACTGACAAATTTTCACGAAAGTGGCAACCTTGTGGAACTGATTAGGAGGGGAAACCACTCAACGGCTCCAACACTTCACTCAATTTCCTTTAGGCGGAAAGTTAGCCTTTACATCGAGTTTTCACAAATGGGCTTTATTGATTCAGAATCTTAGAACCCCTTTAGAATTATCCTTTTATTTTATATACAATTCGTTCTCAACAGTTTATTTTACCGTAAATTCCTCTAATATGCTATTCGTGAACTTTCGACTTTCTCATCTACACTTTTCACTGACTTTTCACTTTAATTTAAATTTTTAAAACTTCCGCGATCCTCTCTTCTTCTTAAAATTTTTAAAATTCTCTTTTTTTTATTACCTTAACTAAATCGAATAACCTTCTTTTTTTCACTTCCTCACTTTCAATTAATTTCATTTTCTTCAATTTCATTTTCTTTTAAAACTTCCTTATCTTCCGGATTTTTACTTCTCCAGCTTTTGAGCTTTATTAAAATTTTCATAATTCTATTCTTTTTCCATTTAAAATCACTTTCGTTTTTACCTTTTCACTTTTACTTCACTTTTCTTAATTTTCCCTTTTTTATTTCACTTACTAAGAACTTTCTTTAAACTTCCGCGATCTTCGGTTCGCGGACCGGCTGCGCCAAATATGTTGTTGTATCCTTCCGCTGAAGGACACCCACGACATATAAAATTACACTTTAAATAATGTTGTGGTATCCTTTGTTGAAGGATACCCGCGGCAAAGCAAACACTACTTGTTAAAATTTTAATGCGGACACGACGTCCGCTCTTTATTAAATTCCAAATTAGAATCCCAGCTTAAAATTAAAACAAACTACTAGCCAGCTCGGTTGAGCCAGCTAAGTGGGTCAATCGCTGCACTTTGTCCCATTGTGCAATATGCCTCTCTTGCAGAATTGGAATTCTGCTAGAAATTATTGGCTGTTGGGCAAGTGGGAGTTTCGCAACTCAAACTTTAATGTCTCGCTTGCGGAACTTGGCCTAAAAGTATGCCTTCCAAAAAATAACTGCAAGCCTCCTCGTTGGAAGTATGCAGCGTAAACGGGCAAAGTACCGTATTAATCAAAATACTTGCGCTGGTTTTAGGGTGTGCAGATTTACCCACAACATCATTTCCAAATCGATGCAGAGAACTCCGGAAGGCTCCATGGTCCGTCGTGAATTGAGTCAGGCAATAGTCCAATTCCCCCTGCTGTCGACTTATCCACCGTTCTATATTTGGGATGAGACTCATTCCAACTATGGAAACCACTTTTCTATGGAGACTGCCCTCTCGTGGTTGCGTACTTCGTCTACGTCGCTCGTTGAATAACAGCGCCTTGCTTCGTCTATCATTAAATCGACAGGCAGCATGTTTGCCAAGACAAAGGCCGCTTCATCCGATACTGTTCGATGCGCGCTGATTACGCGTAGAGCGCTGATTACGCCGAGGTATTTGATTGCTCGCTGCGATTTTATGTTGACATCTCCAACTTTAAACTGTATGGTTTCGACCTTTATGAGGCTACTGATAAAAACTGCTTCCGTGTTGTGCTCTGCGAGCTCTAAACCAACTGAACTCAACCACTGTAAATGCTTGCAATGGCTGCATTTGTTTTCTCTTGAATTTGGTCCATATGTTTAGCCACCACCACGACTGCAATATCGTCGGCAAAACCGACGACATGTACTCCTTCTGGAGCAGGAAGCCTTAGCACACCATCGTACATAATACTCCACAGGAGAGGACCCAGCACAGAGCCTTGGGGAACGCCGGCAGTTATGCTGTACTTTTTGAGCCCATCATCGCTGTCGTATAGCAGCGTTCTGGCACTAAGGTAGCTATTAATTATCCTTTGTATATACACAGGTACCGCTTTTTCTCTCAAAGCCTGCATGATGTGCCACCAGGATGCCGTGTTAAAAGCGTTTTTTACGTCTAGAGTGATCACAATACTCATTAGTTCCACCTTTCCACCTCGTACCGTGGATTGCATTCTGTGCTATTGAGATGACTGCGCTGAGAGCATCTACCGTGGAATGCCCTCTTTGGAACCCGTGCTGGTTTTCGCTGATCCCCAATGAACCCTCAGTGAAAGGCAGTAGCCTCTCGTATATTATTCTCTCGAGCACTTTGCCAACGGTGTCGATGAGACAAATAGGTCTGTATGAAGACGGTTCGCCAGGTTGTTTGCCAGGTTGTTTGCCAGGCTTTGGCAGCAGAACCAATTTTTGGGTCTTCCAGACTGACGGGAAAACTGCTTGCCTCATGCAGGACTGCATCACTTCTGCAAAGCAACTCGGCTGGTTAATCAGAAGTTCCTTTAGAGCTGCATTTGGGACAGCGTCGGGTCCTGGAGCTTTTTTTGTTGCGATTTTCCTTGCCGCCATTTCTTCAGGCGTTATGACCAACTCATTCAGCTCTTGCATCTGTGGGAAAAGAATTCTACGCTCTGATTGCTGCGGAAATAAGTGTGTTACTATCCGCTCGAGAAAAATTGGGCATCTCTCCTGGGTGCGATGATGGATTTTCGCCATTAAAACCTTATACGCGTCACCCCACGGATTCGCATTTGCCTCTCCGCATAGGATCTGGAAGGCTCTCGTTTTTGTTCGCCGGATTTAATCTCGGTGTGTCCTCCTTGCTCTCGAGAATTCGGCATGAAATAGAGTTCTATATGTTGTCAGTCTACAGCGCTGAAAACGTCGTCTTTCTTTTAAGCAATGGCTGCGAAGAATTGCAATCTCCTCGTTCCACCAGTAGACAGGCCTTCCTCGTGTTACTGCTCTCCGTCTAGGCATCGCTGCGTCGCATGCTCTTTTCAACTACATGGATACTTGTATGGCTTTCTCCTCGGCTCTTAGTGGATAGTCATGCCTTTCCGCGAACACTTGATTGAGCAGCTTTGCGTCTAGATTATTCGCTTTCCATCCACTCTGGAATTCGCTGATGCTACCCTCTCTGCGTGAAGCCATTTCTACCTTTGCAATTATTGCTTGGTGATCGCTAAAGGTGAACTGTTCGCTAACCTGCCAATCAATGTGTTGCGCCAACGAGCTGCTAGCGAAGGTAATGTCGATCACCGACTCTCTACCATTTTTGCGAAAGGTGTTCACAGACCCCGAATTAACCAGCACGATGTCTAGGGCTGCGAATGCTTCCAATAAAATGCTCCCTCTGCTGTTGGTGCATTTACTGCCCCGTTTGACACCATACGTGTGAATTCATCACTTGTCATACTAGGTGCAGCATAACAGCTGAAAAAATGCATTCCGGCCACCATAGCGTATGCGAAACCACTGCAAGGGTTTTATTGAACGCTTTGTATAGAATGCCGCCCGCATGCCCAAATCGCTGCCCTTTTCGTCGCATCTGTAACCCCCAGGCTGCTGTCAGGTATTCTATATGGCTCTGATATAATGGCCACGTCTGCCTTCTCCTCAGAAATCAACTGCTTCAGCAGATCTTGTGCAGCTTCATAGTGGTTGAGATTTATCTGCACCAGCTTCATTTCTGCTGTGCTTCCATAGCTCTTCTATACGCATGACATCTGCGACTACTTGTAATGTGGTCGTGAGACTCATTGGCGGCTTCAGAGCATAACCACAGTTTCAATGCCACAGTTTCTGCAACGCTTTGAATGATCAGTGCTTTTGCACACCTTGGCTATATGGCCAAATTCTAAGCACCGGAAGCATATAAGTGGCTGCTTTGATTCCCGTAATTGGCAGACCGCCCAACCAATTTTAATTTTACCGACTTTTAGAGCTTTAATCGTTGTTTTTACTGGCAAACTGATCAAAGCACTTTTTGTTTCGCGATACGAATTTCGCAATACTTTGACCGCATTATCTGTGATGTCGCTATATTCTTTTTTAAACGCTGTCACTATATCCTCTTTCGTAGTGACTTCGTCTAAATCTCTACATTCTAAAAGTACCCCTTGTATATAAGGATAAGGATCTCACTTCGGCTTCATTGCCTAAGAAGGACGACAGCATATCCTTGCATTTGCTGGAATCGGCAGAGCTCTTTCCTTCTAGTTTCAGTAGCATCTCTCCTTTCTGCGTTTTGCGGACTCGACGCACACAGTCGCCGACCTCTGGCTGGGTTCGTCTTTGACTTTCCTGAGGATATCAGCGTAGCTTCCCTCGCCTCGCGAAGCTATAATAATTGCCTCTGGTTTTAATTTTACACCTTTGGTTTTACTAGGAGTCTTTCTCGCCACCTTGATCCAATCTGCTTCTTTTCCTTCCTCTTGAGTGATGGCAGCACTCGCTACGCTAGCATAACTCGCATTTTGTAGTGGTTGACTATTTTTCTTCTGTTGCGCGTCTTTTGTATTTGCCTCCACTTGGTCTTTACACCCGCCTTCACGAATTTCTTTCGCGGATGATTGAACCGACACCTTCTCGTTTCTCATTCGTTTCACTGCGATATCTTTCGTCTGCTTTAGGAGCGGTGAAGTCTGCGAAGAACGCTCAATTAAACATTTACTCACGTGCTCTCTTGACATTCCCACGAGAGCCTTCTGCATTAGCTTCCTCATACAGCTTCATTACGCTGTCCATCAGGATCCCCATCGGCTGATGTATTGTGCGGCGAGGGGTGCCCGTGGTCGGTATCACTTCGGACATCATTGTACTCAACTCGCTAATTTTGCTGCCTAGCAGCTCGAAAACACTTTTAAACCCATCTGGTTTCTCCTGCGAAAACGACGGAGGAGAGGAACTCGAACGCGCGCACTCCTTCTCGTCTATAATCTTTATCGGCGATCAACCAATACGCGTACTTCTTCTAAAAGCATCATCCATAGATAGATCTACGTAGCTATCACTACTTGAGACATTGCCCTTCTCTTTCCGTGCTGAGCCCCTCACAGCAAACATTGCTGAAAGCTTAAAAGCGGGCTCTACACATCCTGTGGAGCAAACAGCCTAATAGTATGCAATGGAACTTGCTCTCTTTGCTATCCAGGAAACACTGTGCTAGTTTCAGGAAACACTGTGCACCAACCACTTTATGTAGCAAACAGGTGTCAAAGCTGTTGTTAGATCTTTTTTATTTTGTTTATACTTCTCCCCTTGAATGACACACAAAACCGCGGGAATCTGATATAAACAAACTCAGAAAAACCTTGTCTCACTAGATTTGAGGGAAGCACAGTGTTTAATAAATCACTTCAATTCGTGTCCCATCGGCCCACGCCACTAGCACTTGTAACGCGAGACCATACTTTCGCACTTAAAAAACTTTCGTCTGCTATAACCGGCGTATAACTCCTAAATCAAAAACACTTTCTAAGAGATGCCGAAAAACACGTCTGCACTGTCAGAAATCAATCCCACCGACACCAACAGCCATGGACGGGAAAAATCTTGTGACTCAGGAAGAGTAGCGCACGGATAACGGGATCCCCCGGGAGGGAGACAGCCGGACACCGTGTGGCCGGAAAACCCGACCGAGAGAGCAAATCGAAACGTTAAACGTATCATTGCACAGTTGGCAAAAGGGATCCAACAGCGCTGGGACGAACAACTCCCAGAGATCATGCTTGCCATCAACACCACAGTCTCCGAGTCCACAGGGTACACACCAGCGTTTCTCACACAGGGAAGAGAACCACGATTACCTCGAGCATTATACGACGAAAACACACTAGGCACAGGCAACCCGGATCAGAGCCCACATCAACGAGCTCATCGATTACAGCGAATCTTTGAAATTGTACGAAGCATCCTTCGACGCGCAGCACATGCTCAGGCGCGGCACTACAATTTACGTCATCGACCTTGGAAACCACAGATTGGCCAGCGAGTTGTGATGAAAACACATTTTTTGTCCAACGCAGCCGAGAAATTTACAGCGAAACTGGCGCCGAAGTTCGACGGACCGTACCGCGTCATTGGATTCAGCTCCCCAGTCATTGTACAGCTTAAACTGGAAGGATGAGAGCGGATACGCACTGCACATATCAGCGAAGTGAAGGTATATCGAGACGCCCACATATCTCCTTGCGACTCCGAAGGGGAGAAAGAGCTCTCGTCAGACCGAGTAGCCCGACACTCGGACCACAGAGACGACAGAACAAGCATCCGAACAGACAAATCGACGAGCGGTCGATCCGGACCGCTAGAATACACTATCGTCTTCTTTCATTATAGCTAACCAACTCGGACCAGTCAACCCCGTCCATAACAGAAGATGTCATACGCAACGGAAGCGGAGGAAGGTTCGCTACTCCAATACCCCCGGGCCCAGGCGGAATCCAGGTGCAGGTGCGAGACTTCGAGACTTCGAAAGGCTCAGCAGCGGCAGGTGGCTGAACGACGTATTGGTGGAGGTATACCTCCGCTGGGTCCAACAGAGCACCGGAACCACCTTGCGAGAACGCACCCAATGGGTTGAATACCCATTCTTCCTCGACCAAGGGGTCGTAGCGCCGAGGAGCGATTCCAATCCGTGCGTCGTTGGACGAGGAAAATAGACCTCACGGCGATGACGGTCATCGTGTGGCCCATAAATTCAGGGGACCATTGGGAGGCAATGGTTGCCTACTTACTAAGCGCCGGGACCAAGCGTGGGTACGGTTGCATCCTACAGCTGGACTCGCTGTATCGACAAGCCGACACCGAGAGGGTAGCCCAGATAAGCGAGTACCTGTCACTGGTATTCCGAGGCCGCGAGCTGCAGGTGGAGCCATCCCGGTTCACGGAGGGGAATCAACGCAAGAATACCACGACAGGCAAACGGCGACGACTGTGGCGTGTTCATGCTCCACTCCGTGGAACAAATCATCAAGTACACAGCAGCCTTCAAGGCGAGAATGCTGACACGTCAAGACACCCCGTTCAACCCAAAGGAGAAGCGCGAGGCAATCGCGCAGGTGCTCAGACAACTCGCCACTGAGCAAGGAAGGGACGTAAGCGCCTTCCCCACGTTGAAGTTCGCCCCTAGACACCCGACGACGCATGCACGAAACAGGTGTAAACAGGTAGCCAAAGCCACTGACCTCCAACCCGTGCCGAAGGTTATGGAAGTGTGCTATAGTCTACGAGTGGAGCCCGAGGCCACGTCCGAACTCTCCGGAGACCTCGGTGACGAAGCGCAGCCCACTCAGGCCCAGGAAGGCGTCAAAATGAGTAACCGCCAAACCACTACCACAGCGCAGTCCGCCAAGGAGTACAATGATGAGTTTCATCCTGTGCCGAAGTCCAACGAAGTGTACAGCCTACGGGTGGAGCCCGAGACCACGTCCGAGCTCGCAGGAGACTTCAACGACGAGGCGCAGCCCACTCAGGCCCAGGAAGACATCACGAGAAGTGAGCAACCAGCCGCTATCACAGCCCAACTGGCACCAACGACCGAGGGAAACAACGATGAGGCCGTGCAATGGGTCAAAGTCAGCCAAGAGCCATATGAAGGAAGCCGATACGGCTTCAAGGTGGATGCCGCATTGAATAAGGCCATCGAGGCAAGTCCGCCCCCTCAAATGGCCGCTATGAATTCGACTTCCATACCGCCACCACCAGGCCATGATCTTATACTCCAGACGGCGATCGAACACCCGTGGCATCGTGTTAGCGAAGAGGATCTGGCCCTAGAATGCCCAGTCAGTTCCGGGTACCTCTACGACCCAATCGAAGGAGGGTTCTACGACCAGCTCTATGCAGAGGTCCATGCCGAGTACACACCTCCAGCAAACTTGACTGCATCAGTAACAGCCGGGACCGAGGAAAGTCTCTCTGATATGACGCATCAGACACCTACGACGCCACCGCAAAGCTTGGGGAAGAATCGCGAGGTACCACCACAAGCGCAGGGGATGTCGTTCGTAGTATTGGACGACTTCCACACCAGAGGGCAGCAGCTGCTGCCTCCTCATATCTGCACCAACATCAGTTTCCGATGCGAGGAGCTGCAGCGATGCGCAGCGGCTAACAAGGCCAAACGGAGACTGCGATATAACTTCGGAGAGTATCGAGTGGTGATCGCCCTGGGCTCCTAAGGGACCACCATTTCCCTCCACACCCTAAGTGGGAACAGAGTGTGAGGAACTCACCAAAGGTGGGTTCCCACAAAACAAGAGATAAAGACAACGACAGCGGGACATCGTCACCCTGTGGAGGGATCCACCACCGGTGGGTCCCCACTACTCAACACTTAGTGGCGACTACAACCTCGACGGTTGTAGCGCCATCTTTCGGCGGCAAGCGTCAGAAGTAAGAAAGTAGAGCCTTCCAACACCACCAGCCAGGGACGGGAAAAATCCCGCAACCAACAACGCGCTGAGTAAAAAGTTGACTCAGGAAGAGTGGCACGCGGATAACGGGATCCCCCGGGAGGGAGACAGCCGGACGCCGTGTGGCGAAGCTACTCACACCGCCGCCGCTGGAACTCCAACGGGTGGCTATTTAAGAAAACGACGCGCAGGAATCGGTCTCTTTTATATAGCTATTGCGCGACAAGGAGTACATCAAGTTTTTTTTTAAAGTGACTAACGTTTGAGTGCTAACGTGGAGTGTAGCCAGTGCTAACGAAGGACACCACAACCGTGCCTTGACACCTTTGTGGTACAGAACCGACGCCCGTCGAAGGATTTTTCAGCAGAGTGAGTTTTAATCGCATAGTAATTTACATTGTAACCAGTAGATGAGAAAAAACTTTATCACCCACACCGCTCCCCGTGAGGAACACAATTGGAATCGTGGTCGGCGGGATAGGTTATTTTAAGTCTTAATTTAAGTACAAGTGAAAAGCTGTTTTAGTTAATAAAGCTATTTACAATAAAACACTTGTGTTACAAAATTAGAGGGGTCAGGGAGGGATTGAATGCAGGTACCAACAGGGATCTATTGTCGTCGTCAGAGTATTGTAACCCGAACCCTTGGACGCGCAGCAGCTACAGAGACAGAGACAGAGACAGAGACAGAGACAGAGACAGAGACAGAAACAGAGACAGAGACAGACACAGACACAGACACAGACACAGACACAGACAGAAACAGAAACAGAAACAGAAACAGAAACAGAAACAGAAACAGAAACAGAAACAGAAACAGAAACAGAAACAGAAACAGAAACAGAAACAGAAACAGAAACAGAAACAGAAACAGAAACAGAAACAGAAACAGAAACAGAAACAGAAACAGAAACAGAAACAGAAACAGAAACAGAAACAGAAACAGAAACAGAAACAGAAACAGAAACAGAAACAGAAACAGAAACAGAAACAGAAACAGAAACAGAAACAGAAACAGAAACAGAAACAGAAACAGAAACAGAAACAGAAACAGAAACAGAAACAGAAACAGAAACAGAAACAGAAACAGAAACAGAAACAGAAACAGAAACAGAAACAGAAACAGAAACAGAAACAGAAACAGAAACAGAAACAGAAACAGAAACAGAAACAGAAACAGAAACAGAAACAGAAACAGAAACAGAAACAGAAACAGAAACAGAAACAGAAACAGAAACAGAAACAGAAACAGAAACAGAAACAGAAACAGAAACAGAAACAGAAACAGAAACAGAAACAGAAACAGAAACAGAAACAGAAACAGAAACAGAAACAGAAACAGAAACAGAAACAGAAACAGAAACAGAAACAGAAACAGAAACAGAAACAGAAACAGAAACAGAAACAGAAACAGAAACAGAAACAGAAACAGAAACAGAAACAGAAACAGAAACAGAAACAGAAACAGAAACAGAAACAGAAACAGAAACAGAAACAGAAACAGAAACAGAAACAGAAACAGAAACAGAAACAGAAACAGAAACAGAAACAGAAACAGAAACAGAAACAGAAACAGAAACAGAAACAGAAACAGAAACAGAAACAGAAACAGAAACAGAAACAGAAACAGAAACAGAAACAGAAACAGAAACAGAAACAGAAACAGAAACAGAAACAGAAACAGAAACAGAGACAGACAGAGACAGACAGACACAGACATACAGACACAGAGGCAGACAGACACAGACATACAGACACAGATACAGACAGACACAGACACAGACACAGAAAGACAGACACAGATACAGATACAGACACAGACACAGACAGACAGACACAGATACAGATACAGATACAGACACAGACACAAAAACAGACACAGACACCGACACAGACACAGACACAGACACAGACACAAACGTAGACACAGACACAGACAAAGACATAGACACAGACACAGACACAGACATAGACAGACAGACACAGACACAGACACAGACAGAGACAGACAGACACAGACACAGACATAGACAAATAGACACAGACACAGTCACAGACACAGACACACACACAGATACATACACAGACAGACAGACAGACAGACAGACAGAAAGGGAAATTACCGAGGGAGGCAGTGTATGTAGGCAGCTTCCTACAAAGCGAAATGCAGTCAGCGGTGAAAGCGGCGCGAAGGCGCACAGGGTGAGCTGGATTCAAACGTCTCCAATAGTCAAGCGCATGAAGCAAGATGGTTCGAAGAGGAGTCGGGATGAGCCCAAGGCAGTGCAGCCAGTAGCTAAGAAGAGTAAGCCAGCGGAAACAGCTACCGTTGGAAGCGTAGCGCAAGAGGCGGCTAAGAATAAAATCACCGAACGCGGCGGTGACTCGGAGTGGACTCAAGTGAAGAAAAAGGGTCTAAATAAAGGCAGGCTGGAAAAACAGAAACCTGATGCTATTGTTGTGTCAACGCGAGGCACGACGAGCTACGCAGATATTCTACGCAAGATTAGAGAGGAGACCAGCCTCCAGAGAGTAGGAGAGGGCGTTCGTCGAATCAGAAGAACACAGAAAGGGGAAATGCTGTTCCAATTGGAGTCAAAATCTAGCTCAGAGTCCGACGACTTTAAAAAGCTGTTGATGTCCTATCTAGGCGAAGAAGCCGAAGTGAGAGCAATGTCACAAGAGGTGACTATTGAATGCAGGGACTTAGACGAGATCACCACTAAGGAAGACGTCTTAAAAGCCTTCCAGCAGAAATACGGAGAGAGCGTAGGAACTAACGCTGTGAAATCGCTGCGCTCTGCGTTTAGAGGAACTAAAACCGCGTTGGTAAATCTTCCGATTACTACAGCAAAGAAAGCCCTCGAGGAAGGAAAAATAAAAATCGGATGGGTAGTCTGCCGCCTTCGTGAGTTGAGCCGCCCCCTGAGGTGCTTCCGTTGCGTCGAGTTTGGCCACATAAGCAACGGGTGTAAGAACCCTGACCGGTCAAAACTGTGCTGGAAATGTGGTAGCGAAGGTCATTTTGCGAAGGATTGCAGGAACAAACCGAAATGCCTTCTTTGCGCGCAGGCCGGTGATGAGCCGAGTGACCATGCGATGGGCAGTAGCCGTTGCCCAGTATACAGGAGAGCCAGCACAGAGCAGCGAAAATGATTGTCCTCCAGATCAACTTAAATCACTGCGAAGCTGCACAGGATCTGCTAAAGCAAAAAATACTTGAGACTAAGGCGGACGTTGCTCTATTATGCGAACCTTATAAGACCCCGAATGGTGCTAAGGACTCATGGATTACTGACGAAACTCGAAAGGCGGTGATCTGGGCGTACGGCCAGCACCCCATCCAAGGTGTCTCCCAACGTATATGCAAGGGATTTGCTTAATGCTGCGATAGCTGGCATTCATCTTTACAGCTGTTACGCGGCGCCGAGCGTGTCTTGGGAGGAATACGAGCTTCTACTGGAGAACATCGCGTCAGAAGCCAGACATCAACACCCAGTAATTATAGCAGGCGACTTTAATGCGTGGGCCGTGGACTGGGGTAGCAGAACCACCAACGCAAGAGGAAGGGCTCTACTAGAAGTCTTCTCGGGGCTCAACATTACTCTTTTGAATACTGGTTCTGTGAGTACCTTTCGGAGAGATGGCAGAAACTCGGTGATAGACATAACCTTCGCCAGCACTTCTTTGGCGCAGAAAATTCAGTGGAGGGTGAGCGAGGATTTTACATATAGCGACCATCAAGCGGTTGTGATTAACATCCACCAGGCAAACAGCAGAGAGAGGGCGCGGTGCCATTGGCAGCTTGGCTGGAAAGCGAGCTCGTTAGATAAGGAGGTGTTTGACATTGTGCTCACAGAGGATCGCGAGTGGTCGGCACGAGCTGAAGAACTGGCTGCGCAATTTATAGAACAGCTCGTTAAATCTTGTAACGCCGCAATGATTAAGCGCAAGGGTAAAAATCGAAGACGATCAGTCCACTGGTGGAGCGACGAGATAGCAATGCTCCGAGCGCAGTGCCTTCAGGCAAGACGACGTTTCCAGCGCTGCAGGCAATCACTAGACAGAGAGCGGCGTAAGGTTGAGTTTTCGAAGGCAAGGGGGAAACTTCGTGATGCGATTCGCAAACCAAAAATCAGAAGCTTCAAAGCACTGTGTGAAGAAGCGAATGCGAACCCATGGGGAGGTGCATATAGGGTTGTAATGGCAAAAACCCGTCGGCAAGCACAAGTGAGGTGCCCGCATTTACTGGCTCGGATAGTTTCAACTCTATTCCCTCAGCATCCAGAAAGTGAATATGCCCGACTTCAGCCACAGGAGTTTACCGAAGTCCAAATATCGACCACTGAAATCAGCGAGGCCGCTAAACGAATTGTGCCGAACAAAGCACCAGGACCCGACGGGATTCCAAATGCGACACTGAGAGCAGCAGTGCTGAGACACCCGCACATGTTCGTAAGGGTATTCCAAATTTGCCTGCAACAAGGAATCTTCCCCAGTGCTTGGAAAGTTCAAAAGCTGGTTCTGATCCCGAAACCCGACAAGCCACCGGGAGAACCGTCGTCATACAGGCCAATATGCCTTCTTGATAGCGTCGGAAAAATGCTAGAGCGAATTATATATGGCTGCGTCTCTATGCAGAAGGCGCTGGGGGTCTCAGTAGAAGCCAATATGGATTTCGCAGAGGCTGCTCTACTATTGATGCTATCACTGCAGTAGTGTCTTTGGCTAGAGAGGCAATTCGTGGCACTAGATGGAGAGGTGGCTCCAAGCAGTACTGTGCTGTCATCACGCTCGACGTGAAAAACGCCTTCAATACGGCGCCGTGGCACTGCATCTTACGGGCGCTACGTGAAAAAGCAGTCCCGGGCTACCTCCTCCAAATAGTTAGCAGCTACCTCAGCAACAGGGTACTGCTCCACGATAGTGACACGGGAATAGAGCGCTATTCCATAATAGCTGGCGTTCCTCAGGGCTCAGTTCTCGGACCCCTGCTATGGAACTTAATGTATGATGGAGTTCTAAGACTTCCAGTTCCTGAAGGAGTTAACATCATCGGCTTTGCTGACGACTTGGCTGTAGTAGTGGTGGCGAAACATATAAGCCAAATCCAGGAAAAGGCGCACATGGCCGTCGAAACTGTACGCAGCTGGCTTAATTCGACTGGCTTGATGATGGCGGAAAATAAGACCGAAATGGTACTCATAAGCAGTCGCAAAAAAGTGGAAGTGGCACAGTTAAAAGTGGGAGAGGCAACAATAAATTCCCAGCGCGCAATTAAATACTTAGGAGTGTTGATCGATGATCGCCTCAAGTTTCGGCAACACACGGAGTATGCTTGCAAAAAAGCCGCTGCCTGTCACGCGTCACTAGCGCGGATGTTGCCAAACGTTGGCGGCCCGATAGGCGGAAAGAGACAGCTCCTGACTAGAGTTACTACGTCAATTTTGATGTATGCGGCGCCTATTTGGGCCGAATCATTAAAGACCGTGGCTAATTGGAAGCTCGTTAATAGAGTCCATCGGCTTAGCGCCTTGCGCATAATAAGCGCACATCGAACAGTCTCGGACGATGCGGCTTTTGTTCTGGCTGGCATTATCCCAATGGATATTATGGCGCAGGAGGCTCAACGTTGCTACACAAAAAAGAACTTGGGTGTTGACGTACCACGTGAGAGAGCACTTTCCTTGGAAATGTGGCAGAGGCGATGGAACGAGTCCAGCAAAGGGCGGTGGACACACACTCTGATCCCAAACATTAATGAATGGATTAGTCGGACGCACGGGGAGCTGAACTACTACCTAACACAGTTCCTCACGGGCCATGGCGTTTTTCGGAGTAGCTTGTTCCGATTCGGAAATGACGATTCGCCGCTTTGTCCAGCATGTCCGCAGGTGGTGGAAGACCCGCAGCATTTACTGTTTGAGTGCCCGCGCTTTGCTGCGGAAAGGAGATTGGTCAGCGACACGCACGGTTCAGAACTGATAGCATCTTGTTGATGCGATGCTATCCTCGGTGGCAACATGTACAGCCGTATGCCGATTCGCTGCCTGCTTATATGCGAGCTGAGGAGCACTGAGAGAGCGCGGATAACTGGCAGAAGGACTGGTCCAGTTGGGGCCCTGAACCAAGACGATAGGGACACTCAGTGACTTTGACCAACTGTCGGACAGGGACAGACGGACTATCACGTGATTGAGCTTGTTGCTCCCTCTGCCTCCCGACGTAATACTTGACGGTAGTTCCGGAAGGACAGTCAGACCTGGGGGAGGTGGTTTTAGCGTGTTAAAGTCACGCACCTTGGCTTTCGATGCTTTCCACCTCATTTAAAAAAAAAGCAAAAAAAAGACAGACACAGACACACACAGATACAGACAGACACATGCATAGACACAGACAGACACAGACACAGACACAGGCACAGACATAGACACAGCCATAGGCACAGACAAACACAGACACAGACACAGACACAGACACAGACAGAGACAGACAGACAGACAGACAGACAGACACAGACAAAAACAGACACAGGCACAGATACAGACATAGACATATAGACACAGACAGACACAGACACAGACATAGGCAGATACAGACAGACACATGCATAGACACAGACAGACGCAGACATAGACACAGACACAGGCACAGACAAACACAGACACAGACACAGACAGAGACAGAGACAGACAGACAGACAGACAGACAGACAGACAGACACAGACAAACAGAGACACAGGCACAGGTACAGACATAGACATATAGACACAGACAGACACAGACACAGACATAGGCAGATAGCAACAGACATAGACATAGACACAGACAGGAACAGACACAGACAGGCACAGACACAGACAGACACAGATACAGACAGACAGACAGACAGACAGAGAGGGAAATCGGTCTCTTTTATATAGCTATTGCGCGACAAGGAGTACATCAAGTTTTTTTTTTAAAGTGACTAACGTTTGAGTGCTAACGTGGAGTGTAGCCAGTGCTAACGAAGGACACCACAACCGTGCCTTGACACCTTTGTGGTACAGAACCGACGCCCGTCGAAGGATTTTTCAGCAGAGTGAGTTTTAATCGCATAGTAATTTACATTGTAACCAGTAGATGAGAAAAAACTTTATCACCCACACCGCTCCCCGTGAGGAACACAATTGGAATCGTGGTCGGCGGGATAGGTTATCTTAAGTCTTAATTTAAGTACAAGTGAAAAGCTGTTTTAGTTAATAAAGCTATTTACAATAAAACACTTGTGTTACAAAATTAGAGGGGTCAGGGAGGGATTGAATGCAGGTACCAACAGTGATCTATTGTCGTCGTCAGAGTATTGTAACCCGAACCCTTGGACGCGCAGCAGCTACAGAGACAGAGACAGACACAGAGACAGAGACAGAAACAGAGACAGACACAGACACAGACACAGACACAGACACAGACACAGACACAGACACAGACAGAAACAGAAACAGAAACAGAAACAGAAACAGAAACAGAAACAGAGACAGAAACAGAGACAGACACAGACAGAAACAGAAACAGAGACAGACAGAGACAGAGACAGACAGACACAGACATACAGACACAGAGGCAGACAGACACAGACATACAGACACAGATACAGACAGACAGAGACAGACAGACACAGACACAGACACAGAAAGACAGACACAGATACAGATACAGACACAGACACAGACAGACAGACACAGACAGACAGACACAGATACAGACACAGACACAGACACAGACACAGACACAGACACCGACACAGACACAGACACAGACACAGACACAAACGTAGACACAGACACAGACAAAGACATAGACACAGACACAGACACAGACACAGACATAGACAGACAGACACAGACACAGACAGACAGACATAGACAAATAGACACAGACACAGTCACAGACACAGACACACACACAGATACATACACAGACAGACAGACAGACAGACAGACAGACAGAAAAACAGACAGAGAGGGAAATTACCGAGGGAGGCAGTGTATGTAGGCAGCTTCCTACAAAGCGAAATGCAGTCAGCGGTGAAAGCGGCGCGAAGGCGCACAGGGTGAGCTGGACTCAAACGTCTCCAATAGTCAAGCGCATGAAGCAAGATAGTTCGAAGAGGAGTCGGGATGAGCCCAAGGCAGTGCAGCCAGTAGCTAAGAAGAGTAAGCCAGCGGAAACAGCTACCGTTGGAAGCGTAGCGCAAGAGGCGGCTAAGAATAAAATCACCGAACGCGGCGGTGACTCGGAGTGGACTCAAGTGAAGAAAAAGGGTCTAAATAAAGGCAGGCTGGAAAACAGAAACCTGATGCTATTGTTGTGTCAACGCGAGGCACGACGAGCTACGCAGATATTCTACGCAAGATTAGAGAGGAGACCAGCCTCCAGAGAGTAGGAGAGGGCGTTCGTCGAATCAGAAGAACACAGAAAGGGGAAATGCTGTTCCAATTGGAGTCAAAATCTAGCTCAGAGTCCGACGACTTTAAAAAGCTGTTGATGTCCTATCTAGGCGAAGAAGCCGAAGTGAGAGCAATGTCACAAGAGGTGACTATTGAATGCAGGGACTTAGACGAGATCACCACTAAGGAAGACGTCTTAAAAGCCTTCCAGCAGAAATACGGAGAGAGCGTAGGAACTAACGCTGTGAAATCGCTGCGCTCTGCGTTTAGAGGAACTAAAACCGCGTTGGTAAATCTTCCGATTACTACAGCAAAGAAAGCCCTCGAGGAAGGAAAAATAAAAATCGGATGGGTAGTCTGCCGCCTTCGTGAGTTGAGCCGCCCCCTGAGGTGCTTCCGTTGCGTCGAGTTTGGCCACATAAGCAACGGGTGTAAGAACCCTGACCGGTCAAAACTGTGCTGGAAATGTGGTAGCGAAGGTCATTTTGCGAAGGATTGCAGGAACAAACCGAAATGCCTTCTTTGCGCGCAGGCCGGTGATGAGCCGAGTGACCATGCGATGGGCAGTAGCCGTTGCCCAGTATACAGGAGAGCCAGCACAGAGCAGCGAAAATGATTGTCCTCCAGATCAACTTAAATCACTGCGAAGCTGCACAGGATCTGCTAAAGCAAAAAATACTTGAGACTAAGGCGGACGTTGCTCTATTATGCGAACCTTATAAGACCCCGAATGGTGCTAAGGACTCATGGATTACTGACGAAACTCGAAAGGCGGTGATCTGGGCGTACGGCCAGCACCCCATCCAAGGTGTCTCCCAACGTATATGCAAGGGATTTGCTTATGCTGCGATAGCTGGCATTCATCTTTACAGCTGTTACGCGGCGCCGAGCGTGTCTTGGGAGGAATACGAGCTTCTACTGGAGAACATCGCGTCAGAAGCCAGACATCAACACCCAGTAATTATAGCAGGCGACTTTAATGCGTGGGCCGTGGACTGGGGTAGCAGAACCACCAACGCAAGAGGAAGGGCTCTACTAGAAGTCTTCTCGGGGCTCAACATTACTCTTTTGAATACTGGTTCTGTGAGTACCTTTCGGAGAGATGGCAGAAACTCGGTGATAGACATAACCTTCGCCAGCACTTCTTTGGCGCAGAAAATTCAGTGGAGGGTGAGCGAGGATTTTACATATAGCGACCATCAAGCGGTTGTGATTAACATCCACCAGGCAAACAGCAGAGAGAGGGCGCGGTGCCATTGGCAGCTTGGCTGGAAAGCGAGCTCGTTAGATAAGGAGGTGTTTGACATTGTGCTCACAGAGGATCGCGAGTGGTCGGCACGAGCTGAAGAACTGGCTGCGCAATTTATAGAACAGCTCGTTAAATCTTGTAACGCCGCAATGATTAAGCGCAAGGGTAAAAATCGAAGACGATCAGTCCACTGGTGGAGCGACGAGATAGCAATGCTCCGAGCGCAGTGCCTTCAGGCAAGACGACGTTTCCAGCGCTGCAGGCAATCACTAGACAGAGAGCGGCGTAAGGTTGAGTTTTCGAAGGCAAGGGGGAAACTTCGTGATGCGATTCGCAAACCAAAAATCAGAAGCTTCAAAGCACTGTGTGAAGAAGCGAATGCGAACCCATGGGGAGGTGCATATAGGGTTGTAATGGCAAAAACCCGTCGGCAAGCGCAAGTGAGGTGCCCGCATTTACTGGCTCGGATAGTTTCAACTCTATTCCCTCAGCATCCAGAAGGGGAATATTCCCGACTTCAGCCACAGGAGTTTACCGAAGTCTAAATATCGACCACTGAAATCAGCGAGGCCGCTAAACGAATTGTGCCGAACAAAGCACCAGGACCCGACGGGATTCCAAATGCGACACTGAGAGCAGCAGTGCTGAGACACCCGCACATGTTCGTAAGGGTATTCCAAATTTGCCTGCAACAAGGAATCTTCCCCAGTGCTTGGAAAGTTCAAAAGCTGGTTCTGATCCCGAAACCCGACAAGCCACCGGGAGAACCGTCGTCATACAGGCCAATATGCCTTCTTGATAGCGTCGGAAAAATGCTAGAGCGAATTATATATGGCTGCGTCTCTATGCAGAAGGCGCTGGGGGTCTCAGTAGAAGCCAATATGGATTTCGCAGAGGCTGCTCTACTATTGATGCTATCACTGCAGTAGTGTCTTTGGCTAGAGAGGCAATTCGTGGCACTAGATGGAGAGGTGGCTCCAAGCAGTACTGTGCTGTCATCACGCTCGACGTGAAAAACGCCTTCAATACGGCGCCGTGGCACTGCATCTTACGGGCGCTACGTGAAAAAGCAGTCCCGGGCTACCTCCTCCAAATAGTTAGCAGCTACCTCAGCAACAGGCAGGGTACTGCTCTACGATAGTGACACGGGAATAGAGCGCTATTCCATAACAGCTGGCGTTCCTCAGGGCTCAGTTCTCGGACCCCTGCTATGGAACTTAATGTATGATGGAGTTCTAAGACTTCCAGTTCCTGAAGGAGTTAACATCATCGGCTTTGCTGACGACTTGGCTGTAGTAGTGGTGGCGAAACATATAAGCCAAATCCAGGAAAAGGCGCACATGGCCGTCGAAACTGTACGCAGCTGGCTTAATTCGACTGGCTTGATGATGGCGGAAAATAAGACCGAAATGGTACTCATAAGCAATCGCAAAAAAGTGGAAGTGGCACAGTTAAAAGTGGGAGAGGCAACAATAAATTCCCAGCGCGCAATTAAATACTTAGGAGTGTTGATCGATGATCGCTTCAAGTTTCGGCAACACACGGAGTATGCTTGCAAAAAAGCCGCTGCCTGTCACGCGTCACTAGCGCGGATGTTGCCAAACGTTGGCGGCCCGATAGGCGGAAAGAGACAGCTCCTGACTAGAGTTACTACGTCAATTTTGATGTATGCGGCGCCTATTTGGGCCGAATCATTAAAGACCGTGGCTAATTGGAAGCTCGTTAATAGAGTCCATCGGCTTAGCGCCTTGCGCATAATAAGCGCACATCGAACAGTCTCGGACGATGCGGCTTTTGTTCTGGCTGGCATTATCCCAATGGATATTATGGCGCAGGAGGCTCAACGTTGCTACACAAAAAAGAACTTGGGTGTTGACGTACCACGTGAGAGAGCACTTTCCTTGGAAATGTGGCAGAGGCGATGGAACGAGTCCAGCAAAGGGCGGTGGACACACACTCTGATCCCAAACATTAATGAATGGATTAGTCGGACGCACGGGGAGCTGAACTACTACCTAACACAGTTCCTCACGGGCCATGGCGTTTTTCGGAGTAGCTTGTTCCGATTCGGAAATGACGATTCGCCGCTTTGTCCAGCATGTCCGCAGGTGGTGGAAGACCCGCAGCATTTACTGTTTGAGTGCCCGCGCTTTGCTGCGGAAAGGAGATTGGTCAGCGACACGCACGGTTCAGAACTGATAGCATCTTGTTGATGCGATGCTATCCTCGGTGGCAACATGGACAGCCGTATGCCGATTCGCTGCCTGCTTATATGCGAAGCTGAGGAGCACTGAGAGAGCGCGGATAACTGGCAGAAGGACTGGTCCAGTTGGGGCCCTGAACCAAGACGATAGGGACACTCAGTGACTTTGACCAACTGTCGGACAGGGACAGACGGACTATCACGTGATTGAGCTTGTTGCTCCCTCTGCCTCCCGACGTAATACTTGACGGTAGTTCCGGAAGGACAGTCAGACCTGGGGGAGGTGGTTTTAGCGTGTTAAAGTCACGCACCTTGGCTTTCGATGCTTTCCACCTCATTTAAAAAAAAACAAAAAAAAAGACAGACACAGACACACACAGATACAGACAGACACATGCATAGACACAGACAGACACAGACACAGACACAGACACAGGCACAGACATAGACACAGCCATAGGCACAGACAAACACAGACACAGACACAGACAGAGACAGACAGACAGACAGACAGACAGACAGACAGACAGACACAGACAAAAACAGACACAGGCACAGATACAGACATAGACATATAGACACAGACAGACACAGACACAGACATAGGCAGATACAGACAGACACATGCATAGACACAGACAGACACAGACATAGACACAGACACAGGCACAGACAAACACAGACACAGACAGAGACAGAGACAGACAGACAGACACAGACACAGACAAACACAGACACAGGCACAGGTACAGACATAGACATATAGACACAGACAGACACAGACACAGACATAGGCAGATACAGACAGACACATGCATAGACACAGACAGACACAGACATAGACACAGACACAGGCACAGACAAACACAGACACAGACAGAGACAGAGACAGACAGACAGACACAGACACAGACAGACACAGACACAGACATAGGCAGATAGCAACAGACATAGACATAGACACAGACAGGAACAGACACAGACAGGCACAGACACAGACAGACACAGATACAGACAGACAGACAGACAGACAGACATACAGACAGACAGACAGACAGAGACAGACAGACACAGACAGACACACACAGACAGACACAGACAGACAGACACAGACAGACAGACACAGACAGACAGACACAGACAGGCAGACACAGACAGACAGACACAGACAGACACATTGAGACACAGACAGACACAGACACAGACAGACAGAGCCACAGACACAGACACAGACAGACACAGACACAGAGACAAACAGACACAGATACACACAGACACAGACACAGACAGACAGACACAGACAGAGACACAGACAGAGACACAGACACAGACACACACACAGACACAGACACAGACACAGGCACAGGCACAGACAGACACAGATACACAGACACAGAAACACACACAGACACAGACACAGACACAGGCACATACAGACACAGATACACACAGACACAGACAGGGCTGGATCTCTGAGTTCTTGGTGAGATCGGACGTGTTTGAAGCCTCTCCTGGCTTATAGTGCAATTTGCTAAAGAAATCGTGGTTGGTAATCAGTCAAGTGGTGTAAAAATCGAGTGCGAAAGTCTAGCAACGCGAGTGCATAACGCGAGTGCTGGCTGGGACACATAAGCGACTCAAGCATTAATTTTTGCTAACTCTGGATTTTTACTTCTTGCAAACTGGATGGTGAAAACTTATTGGCAACATTTTAAGTCAAAACTCCCGCGCGACTTTTGGGTGAGTTAAACGGTGTTATAATTAAATTGTAGCCGTTTCTTCCCGTTCTTGCACCCGCCGGCGGATTGACAGTTCACAAATTCTTAGAAAAGAACTGCATTGCCGACTCAGTGGGTGGTGTCAATGCTAAGAGAGGAATCTTTCGGTTTTTGTCAAAACTATGGCAACTCCGATCGCGGCCACGCCACCTGTTGCAGCGTGCAAGAAGAGTGCAGATATAGCGGCGCATGGTGAGGACAAACCGAGAGGCGGGCGTAACTACTACGAAGCTGTAGAGGTATCTACTCCAATGGCGGATCCGTTTAAAAGGAGCTCCTTGATTGGTCGATCCCCGGTAAGAGTAGAACCTGAAAGCACTGCAATGGCGGCTGCAAGCGCAGAGTCGCCGACCAATGGTGATCGTCATAGCAGCCCATCTGAGGCGAATCTCTCGACACTGTAGATGTTGGGAAAGAGCGTAAATCGTTTGGTCGATATGATTGGTGACGGCCGGCGATCAATCCACCAACCGATGCGGAACCTTATCGGCTCCATTGCTTCTCTCTTCAGCAATTTGGAGAGGGAAATTACCGAGGGAGGCAGTGTAAGTAGGCAGCTTCCTACAAAGCGAAATGCAGTCAGCGGTGAAAGCGGCGCGAAGGCGCACAGGGTGAGCTGGACTCAAACGTCTCCAATAGTCAAGCGCATGAAGCAAGATAGTTCGAAGAGGAGTCGGGATGAGCCCAAGGCAGTGCAGCCAGTAGCTAAGAAGAGTAGGCCAGCGGAAACAGCTACCGTTGGAAGCGTAGCGCAAGAGGCGGCTAAGAATAAAATCACCGAACGCGGCGGTGACTCGGAGTGGACTCAAGTGAAGAAAAAGGGTCTAAATAAAGGCAGGCTGGAAAACAGAAACCTGATGCTATTGTTGTGTCAACGCGAGGCACGACGAGCTACGCAGATATTCTACGCAAGATTAGAGAGGAGACCAGCCTCCAGAGAGTAGGAGAGGGCGTTCGTCGAATCAGAAGAACACAGAAAGGGGAAATGCTGTTCCAATTGGAGTCAAAATCTAGCTCAGAGTCCGACGACTTTAAAAAGCTGTTGATGTCCTATCTAGGCGAAGAAGCCGAAGTGAGAGCAATGTCACAAGAGGTGACTATTGAATGCAGGGACTTAGACGAGATCACCACTAAGGAAGACGTCTTAAAAGCCTTCCAGCAGAAATACGGAGAGAGCGTAGGAACTAACGCTGTGAAATCGCTGCGCTCTGCGTTTAGAGGAACTAAAACCGCGTTGGTAAATCTTCCGATTACTACAGCAAAGAAAGCCCTCGAGGAAGGAAAAATAAAAATCGGATGGGTAGTCTGCCGCCTTCGTGAGTTGAGCCGCCCCCTGAGGTGCTTCCGTTGCGTCGAGTTTAGCCACATAAGCAACGGGTGTAAGAACCCTGACCGGTCAAAACTGTGCTGGAAATGTGGTAGCGAAGGTCATTTTGCGAAGGATTGCAGGAACAAACCGAAATGCCTTCTTTGCGCGCAGGCCGGTGATGAGCCGAGTGACCATGCGATGGGCAGTAGCCGTTGCCCAGTATACAGGAGAGCCAGCACAGAGCAGCGAAAATGATTGTCCTCCAGATCAACTTAAATCACTGCGAAGCTGCACAGGATCTGCTAAAGCAAAAAATACTTGAGACTAAGGCGGACGTTGCTCTATTATGCGAACCTTATAAGACCCCGAATGGTGCTAAGGACTCATGGATTACTGACGAAACTCGAAAGGCGGTGATCTGGGCGTACGGCCAGCACCCCATCCAAGGTGTCTCCCAACGTATATGCAAGGGATTTGCTTATGCTGCGATAGCTGGCATTCATCTTTACAGCTGTTACGCGGCGCCGAGCGTGTCTTGGGAGGAATACGAGCTTCTACTGGAGAACATCGCGTCAGAAGCCAGACATCAACACCCAGTAATTATAGCAGGCGACTTTAATGCGTGGGCCGTGGACTGGGGTAGCAGAACCACCAACGCAAGAGGAAGGGCTCTACTAGAAGTCTTCTCGGGGCTCAACATTACTCTTTTGAATACTGGTTCTGTGAGTACCTTTCGGAGAGATGGCAGAAACTCGGTGATAGACATAACCTTCGCCAGCACTTCTTTGGCGCAGAAAATTCAGTGGAGGGTGAGCGAGGATTTTACATATAGCGACCATCAAGCGGTTGTGATTAACATCCACCAGGCAAACAGCAGAGAGAGGGCGCGGTGCCATTGGCAGCTTGGCTGGAAAGCGAGCTCGTTAGATAAGGAGGTGTTTGACATTGTGCTCACAGAGGATCGCGAGTGGTCGGCACGAGCTGAAGAACTGGCTGCGCAATTTATAGAACTGCTCGTTAAATCTTGTAACGCCGCAATGATTAAGCGCAAGGGTAAAAATCGAAGACGATCAGTCCACTGGTGGAGCGACGAGATAGCAATGCTCCGAGCGCAGTGCCTTCAGGCAAGACGACGTTTCCAGCGCTGCAGGCAATCACTAGACAGAGAGCGGCGTAAGGTTGAGTTTTCGAAGGCAAGGGGGAAACTTCGTGATGCGATTCGCAAACCAAAAATCAGAAGCTTCAAAGCACTGTGTGAAGAAGCGAATGCGAACCCATGGGGAGGTGCATATAGGGTTGTAATGGCAAAAACCCGTCGGCAAGCGCAAGTGAGGTGCCCGCATTTACTGGCTCGGATAGTTTCAACTCTATTCCCTCAGCATCCAGAAGGGGAATATTCCCGACTTCAGCCACAGGAGTTTACCGAAGTCCAAATATCGACCACTGAAATCAGCGAGGCCGCTAAACGAATTGTGCCGAACAAAGCACCAGGACCCGACGGGATTCCAAATGCGACACTGAGAGCAGCAGTGCTGAGACACCCGCACATGTTCGTAAGGGTATTCCAAATTTGCCTGCAACAAGGAATCTTCCCCAGTGCTTGGAAAGTTCAAAAGCTGGTTCTGATCCCGAAACCCGACAAGCCACCGGGAGAACCGTCGTCATACAGGCCAATATGCCTTCTTGATAGCGTCGGAAAAATGCTAGAGCGAATTATATATGGCTGCGTCTCTATGCAGAAGGCGCTGGGGGTCTCAGTAGAAGCCAATATGGATTTCGCAGAGGCTGCTCTACTATTGATGCTATCACTGCAGTAGTGTCTTTGGCTAGAGAGGCAATTCGTGGCACTAGATGGAGAGGTGGCTCCAAGCAGTACTGTGCTGTCATCACGCTCGACGTGAAAAACGCCTTCAATACGGCGCCGTGGCACTGCATCTTACGGGCGCTACGTGAAAAAGCAGTCCCGGGCTACCTCCTCCAAATAGTTAGCAGCTACCTCAGCAACAGGCAGGGTACTGCTCTACGATAGTGACACGGGAATAGAGCGCTATTCCATAACAGCTGGCGTTCCTCAGGACTCAGTTCTCGGACCCCTGCTATGGAACTTAATGTATGATGGAGTTCTAAGACTTCCAGTTCCTGAAGGAGTTAACATCATCGGCTTTGCTGACGACTTGGCTGTAGTAGTGGTGGCGAAACATATAAGCCAAATCCAGGAAAAGGCGCACATGGCCGTCGAAACTGTACGCAGCTGGCTTAATTCGACTGGCTTGATGATGGCGGAAAATAAGACCGAAATGGTACTCATAAGCAGTCGCAAAAAAGTGGAAGTGGCACAGTTAAAAGTGGGAGAGGCAACAATAAATTCCCAGCGCGCAATTAAATACTTAGGAGTGTTGATCGATGATAGCCTCAAGTTTCGGCAACACACGGAGTATGCTTGCAAAAAAGCCGCTGCCTCTCACGCGTCACTAGCGCGGATGTTGCCAAACGTTGGCGGCCCGAAAGGCGGAAAGAGACAGCTCCTGACTAGAGTTACTACGTCAATTTTGATGTATGCGGCGCCTATTTGGGCCGAATCATTAAAGACCGTGGCTAATTGGAAGCTCGTTAATAGAGTCCATCGGCTTAGCGCCTTGCGCATAATAAGCGCACACCGAACAGTCTCGGACGATGCGGCTTTTGTTCTGGCTGGCATTATCCCAATGGATATTATGGCGCAGGAGGCTCAACGTTGCTACACAAAAAAGAACTTCGGTGTTGACGTACCACGTGAGAGAGCACTTTCCTTGGAAATGTGGCAGAGGCGATGGAACGAGTCCAGCAAAGGGCGGTGGACACACGCGTGCGTCAGCGACACGCACGGTTCAGAACTGAACGCAACAAATCTTGTTGATGCGATGCTATCCTCGGTGGCAACATGGACAGCCGTATGCCGATTCGCTGCCTGCTTATATGCGAAGCTGAGGAGCATTGAGAGAGCGCGGATAACTGGCAGAAGGACTGGTTCAGTTGGGGGCTTGAACCAAGACGATAGGGACACTCAGTGACTTTGACCAACTGTCGGACAGGGACAGACGGACTATCACGTGATAGAGCTTGTTGCTCCCTCTGCCTCCCGACGTAATACTTGACGGTAGTTCCGGGAGGACCGTCAGACCTGGGGGAGGTAGTTTTAGCGTGTTAAAGTCTCGCACATTGGCTTTTGATGCTTTCCACCTCATTTATAAACAAACAAAAAAAAAAAAAACAGACAGACAGATAAACACACGCACAGACACATAGAGACACAGACACAGACACAGACCCAGAGACAGACACACAGACACAGACAGACAGACAGATATAGTGTCGTGGCTCAACTCAGCCTGAGGGCAATAAATAAAAGAGGTCGACGATCAGTTTACTGGTGGAACGAGGAAATAGCCGAGCTAAGAAGGAATTGTCTGCGTGCCAGGAGAATGGAACAGCGTAGCATTGGTAGGGAAAATTACCCAATGCACAGAGCCTCTTATACACTGGTTCGTGAAGCACTTAAGAAAGCTATAAAAAAGAGTAAAGGTTGTTGCTCTGGATATCTCCAAGGCATTTGACCGGGTGTGGCATAAAGCACTCGTGTCTAAACTGACTGCTTATGGTGTTGGTAATACTTTCACTCGATGGATACCGAGTTTCCTCAGCGGCCGTTCTATTCGGGTTGTAATAGACGGCTTTGCTTCCGAAGAGCACTCCATTAATGCTGGAGTTCCGCAGGGTTCGGTCCTGTCTCCGACACCAATGTCGTGCGTTAAAACTTATAGGGGACAGTAGGGTATCCAGCTCTATTGAAATCTTGGAGCGTCGTCGTGATGTAGGGTGTGTATCATTATTTTACCGCTAGTTTCATGGTAAATGTTCCTCTGAAGTAGCCGGCCTGATTCCTCCGGTTCAGGTATTTAGCAGAACTACTCGGCTTTCCAGAGGGGTGCACCCCTTTTATGTCACGATTCCATTCCAACGAACCACGCATTACCGTGAGAGTTCGCTTTTCGGTCGCGTCATTAGATTGTGGAATGGTCTCCCTGTGCATGTCTTCCCACCCACTTACAGCGTCGAAACCTTTAAGCGAGGTGTAAACCGTCACTACTCCCTCTTTCCCCCTTCCCACTAATCTGTCATCCCTTCAGAACCATCAAATGCTTTGCATGGATAAGGGGCATCCCCTGAGCTTGGTTTCATCTGCCATAAAAAAAAGAAAAAAAAAAAAGATACCTCCTTCAGGCAGTTATGTGATCACGTTGAGGTGAACCCATGGGGAGACGCGTACAAGATAGTGATGTCAAGGCTTCAACATCCAAAGGTGCAAATTCCTACAACGCAGGAATTCATGCAGAAGGTTGTGCATACACTTTTTCCAAGGCATGAGCATAGTACGGCCCCTATGGAATATGAGCCATTGGACAGGGTAAACCCGATTGTCTCTGACGAGGAAATAATTGCTGCATTAAATTCGTTCGGCTGTAAAATACACCAGGACCTGATGGTATTCCGAACGGTATCTTAAAGTTGGCATTTATCATCAAGACGGAACCATTTAGAAAATTATTCCAGGCTTGCGCTAACGAGCAGATCTTCCCTAAAATATGGAAGATTCAGCGCCTTGTCTTACTTCCGAAGCCCAACAAGCCTTCATTGGAGCCGAGTTCATACATGCCATTATGCATGGTAGACACTATGGGAAAGCTACTCGAGTATATTCTGCGTGAGCGCCTACTGCGACATGTTGATGAAATAAATGGCTTATCGCCCCAAAAGTACGGTTTTCGAAAAGGCCATTCTACATTAGATGCTATCCAGAAGTGCTATCCAGCAGTGGCCTGAACAGCATCGTGGCTCCAAGTAGCAGTCTGGTAAGTGGTATAGTAGCTCCTGACTCCTTCCTTGCTCTAGGTGTACGGGTGTTATACATCCTGCCGAAGGCACTCCTTCCTTGCTCTAGGTGTACGGGTGTTATACATCCTGCCGAAGGCACTCCTTCCTCGCTCTAGGTGTACGGGTGTTATACATCCTGCCGAAGGCACTCCTTCCTTGCTCTAGGTGTACGGGTGTTATACATCCTGCCGAAGGCACTCCTTCCTTGCTCTAGGTGTACGGTTGTTATACATCCTGCCGAAGGCAATCCTGTATACCTTTACATAAGCTACTAGCCACAACACCAGAGTAACCGGCGCATTCATCGGCGCAGTCACCGGCGCATTCATCGGCGCATCAACCGGCGCATTCATCGGCGTAGTCACCGGCGCATTCATGGGCGCAATCATCGGCGCAGTCACAGGCGCAGTCACAGGCGCATCCACCGGCGCATTCATCGGCGCATTCATCAGCGCATTCATCGGCGCAGTCACCGGCGCAGCCACTGGCGCGACACAGGCGCATTCGTCGCCGCTTTCATCGGCGCATCCACCGGCGCATCCATCGGCGCATTCATCGGCGCATTCATCGGCGCATTCATCGGCGCATTCATCGGCGCAGTCACCGACGCATTCATCGACGCATTCATCGGCGCAGTCATCGGCGCACTCATCGGCGCGACACAGGCGCGTTCACGGCGCGACACAGCTGCATTCAGCGGCGCGACACAGGCGCATTCACCGGCGCGACACAGGCGCATTCAGCGGCGCGACACAGGCGCATTCAACGGCGTGACCCAGGCACATTCACCGGCGCATTCACCGGCGCATTCACCGGCGCGACACAGGCGCATTCACCAACACGACACCAGCGCGTTCACCAGTGCGACAAGAGCACACTCATCGGCGCGACACAGGCGCATTCACCGGCGCGACACAGGCGCATTCAGCGGCGCAACACAGCCGCATTCACCAAAGCGACACAGGCGCATTCACCAACGCGACACCAGCGCGTTCACCCGTGCGACAAGAGCATACACAGGCGCATTCACCGGCGCGACACAGGCGCACTCACCGGCGCGACACAGTGCGTTCATCAACGCGACATCAGCGCGACACAGGCGCGGCATCAGCGCGACACAGGCGCGGCATTAGCGCGACACAGGCGCGACATCAGGGCGACACAGGCGCGACATCAGCGCGTCATCAGCACAACCCAGACGCGTTCTTCAACGCGACACCAGTGCGATCCCAGTGCACTCACCGGCGCGACACAGCGCGGTAACTCAACGCGACACAGGCGCGACGTCAACGCGGCACAGCGCTTTCACCAACGCGACAGAGTTGTTCATCAACGCGACACCAGCATGACACCAACGCGACACCAGCGCGTTCATACCGGCGCACACCAGGCACATAAACGTCCAAGAGCAAGACGACACGAAGGACAAGCCGACTCTCAGGGACGTTAAGCAGTCAGCAAAGGTGGAATTACCAGCTACTCGACAGGGGTGTATAAATTACATAAATAGTGTGTTAAGATTGAGTTAACAAATAAAGTGAATTTATTGTTCCACTAAATTTTTCTGTGGACTGAACTCCGGTCTAACTCCTGGAGATATATCCCGGCCAGAGCAACGTTACAGATGGCGCCCGAACAGGGACAATAAATTCACAGTAAACACGACACTCGAGTGAGCACGCACTAACGAAACACTCTGAGCAAGTGAAGAAAGCCAGTCTTAAGTACACACACTACAAAAACCAAAGATGGTTTCTACAAGCTGGGTTTATTACCTAAACAAGGATGAACTCCTTTCGGCGTGCACCGAATTTGGCCTCAAAGAAGCTGGCACCGCGGAGGAGTTAAGGAAAACGCTGGTGGCCTTTATTAATACGAAACAATATTCAGCGGACGACAAAACCAGACTCGAGGAATGGGAGGCCTCGCACGTAAAGGAAGTGACGACTCATTCGAGATCCACGAGCCCGATGCCACCCAAACACATAGCTGATGGCGCACCAGGACAACTCTCAATCAGCACAGCCGACGGAAAAATATCAGTGCAAACAAGAGTAGTGCGTCCCGTCGCAAATAAACACACAGGGTTCGGAAGTGGTCGCGAGATACAATGGCAAGGGAGATCCAATTTCATTCATTGAACGGGTCGAAGAATCGGCCAGGTAGTATGGAATTGATCCTGACCTCCTCCCGAAAACCATGCCAAAGCTATTGACGGACATGGCATCCGCATGGTGCCGAAATAATGACGAGCAATGAGTGGAATGGGCTGCGTTCAAAAGGGATTTTTTTACGTTCTTTCTTCCGGGCCGATATTTCGAGCAGCTGGACGACGTCATTAAGGCTCGACGACAACAACCAGGTGAGAGATTTAAGGAGTATGTCGTAGCAATCCAGGATCTTATGAGACTCGCCGAGTATACAAAGGAGCAGAAACTCGAGCGAATTTATCGCAATTCACGGACTGAGCTACAGAGGCACATTCGACGCAAGGATTTCACCAGTCTGATGGAATTAACTGCACTTTCCCTGGAGTTGGAGTGCCTGCAGGACGATGAAACGACGCCGACGTCCGCCCTGCCGAAACGGATAAGACACCCGGACGCGGTTCAGGCAAGTTGAGGACATCATTGACATCCGCCAGGCGTGTTACCGTTGTGGTCAAAGCGGACACGTCGAAAGACAATGCCGAAATCCAACGTACTTGTTTTGCTGGGTGTGTGGGCGTCGGAATGTACGCACGATCGAATGCTGCCGACAGGGAAACGCCGAAGGGTCACGTATAAATCGAGGCGGTGCGGGACCCGAACAACGAGCGCCACAGCGCCAGACGTCTCAACCACCAACACACCAACAACAACCAACACGGAGGACAGATCGGCAATAGGGTGGGAAAATGATCGCATTACTATAAGCGTGGACGTCGACGAAGTTTGGGTGGAGACAGTCATAGACACCGGAGCGACGCGAAATTTTATCAGCGAGGCATTGGCTCAATTACTCTGGACACACATCGGTCAACAGAGCTCTCCGTTCGCCTGGCCGACGGCAGGTCAGCGAAGGTCACAGAATCACTCATGGTACCCATCCGATTTAAGGGCATTCAATGCGAGACGCAGCTGTTCGTACTGCCTAATGCCATCGACGACTTAATTTTGGGCCTGGACTTCCTCAGGAAATCCAACACGGAAATAACCATTGGAGGACTGACACTTAAACTTTCCCCCGGCACTGAAGATATTCGCCAGCTCCTTTGCCCGATGGTGCGCAACGAAGAATACAACCAAGAGACACAAATCGCGGCCTTCCTGGAAAATGAATTACGAGCCTTCGAATCAATAAAGGGCACCACGAACATCACGTCACACCGAATCGTCATGAAAGACGATCGTCCAATAAAGCAGCGGTACTTTCCACGGAACCAGGCCATGCAAGCTGTGATTAACGAGCAGATCGACGAATTAATCAGGGATGGACGAATTCTTCTAAGAGCCCGTATAGCGCACCAATTGTGCTGGTACGGAAGAAAAATAACAAATTGTGTTGACTATCGCCAGCTTAACGCCAAGTCAGTACCGGATGCCTATCCTCTGCCGCGTATACAGCATATTTTGGACCAGCTGCGGAATGCTAAGGTCATCAGCACTCTAGACTTAAAAAACGGTTACTGGCAGATCCCGTTGGAGGAATCTAGCAAGCAGTATACGGCATTCACCGTACCGGGACGTGGACTGTACCAGTGGAGAGTTATGCCGTTCGGGTTCCATTCGGCTCCTGCCACCTTTCAACGAGCTCTCGATAAAATCATTGGGCCCGAATTGGAGCCATATGCATTCGCCTACCTTGACGATATCATCGTCACCGGGGAGTCCGTGGAGCACCATATGGACAATTTGCACAAAGTATTCAATCGATTGAAGGAGGCCAACCTACGAATTAACACCGAGAAATGTGAATTCTTTAAGAATGAGATCCGCTATTTAGGACATTTGGTCACTTCAAAAGGGATACAGACCGACCCGGATAAAATTGCGGCCATTCAGGAACTACAACCACCTACGACACTGAAAGAATTACGACGTTGCCTGGGTGTTACCTCGTGGTATCGGAGATTTGTTCCCAATTTTTCAAATATTGTTCAACCACTAACATCACTGCTAAGGAAAGGAAAACGGTGGATCTGGGGACCAGAACAGCAGGAGGCATTCAAGCTGCTCAAACAGAAATTGACGCAGGCACCGGTTCTGGCAGTTCCTGACTTCACACAGCGCTTCACACTCCAAACGGACGCCAGCAACCATGGGCTCGGAGTTGCATTATTGTGTGGGGCATCAGAAAAATTAGGCAATACCTGGAGGGGTATGAGTTCACAATAGTCACGGATCACCTGGCCCTGAAATGGTTCAATTCCATAGAGAGTCCGTCAGGACGCATCGCCCGCTGGGCGTTGGAATTGCAACAATTCAGGTACGACATACAATACCAGAAAGGATTGCAAAACGTGGTCGCCGACGCTCTATCGCGACAACCAAGAGACTGTCGAGCGGGCTGAAGCAGCGGCAGAAGGCCAAACATGTGCATGGGTCGAGAGGAAGAAGGCGGAAGTACGACGAGAACCCAAGAGATACGGCACCATATCATCAAGGAGGAACTCTACCGTCACATTCCACGGCGAGTCGGACACGAGGAGGTAAACGAGTGGAAACTGTGCGTACCATTATACCAGAGACGGTGACTGCTGTCCGAGAATCACGATTCTCCAACAGCTGGGCACTTTGGGGTCTACAAAAGCATCCAACGTTTGGCGCAACGCTATTACTGGCCAGGTACGTTTAAAGATGCCAGCACCTATGTACGCAACTGCAATTCTTGCCAGAAGTACAAACCGGAACAACAGAAGCCAGCCGGAGAAATGTTCACACACATCGCGGAGGAACCTTGGGTCAGAGTCTGCGTAGATTTCGTGGGACCCTTACCCAAGTCTACCCACGGCAACACGGCCACGCTCGTGTTCGTGGACAAATTTTCCAAGTGAACGGAAATAGTACCAGTACGCGCGGCTACCGCTGAAGCAGTGAAGAAAGCATTCAGAGAGAGAATCCTGTCCCGTTTTGGGGTCCCGAAAGTGTTGATTTCGGACAACGGTACGCAGTTTACGAGTCGTATCCTTCGAAAATACGTACAACAACTGGGAGTGAGACAGCAGTATACGGCTCCGTACACACCACAGGAGAATGCCGCCGAAAGAGCCAACCGAACTATCAAAACCCTGGTTGCTCAGCTGGCAGAAAATGGCCACAGGCGATGGGACAACAAATTACCAGAGATAACTCTAGCTATTAACACAGGCTTGTCTGAAACAACTGGATACAGCCCTGCTTTCTTAGTACAAGGCCGCGAACCCAGACTGCCGGCGGCCCTCTACGACGAAATCACCTTGGGCAACGAGAATTCCCCCCAGCACCCGACAGGAAAAGCAGAAAACCTCAGAGAAATTTTGCAGATAGTTCACAGGAATCTTGAAAAGGCTTCGAAAACGCAGGCTCAACATTATAATCTGCGAAGGCGCCCCTGGAAACCCGAAATTGGGGAACAAGTACTAGTCAGACAACACCCCTTGTCAAAGGCAGCAGAAGGCTTTGCGGCGAAACTAGCGCCAAAGTACGAAGGGCCGTATCGTGTCACTGATTTTATTTCACCCGTCATTGTACTTGTGGAAAAAGAAGGAGACAATCAAACAATTTCACAACGACTCCAAGTAACGGTCCCACCAAGTGGCGGTAGTGAATCAGATCAAAAGCGCAGACAGAAGGCTCATCAGTCAGTCTACCCACTCCATGAGGACAAGACGTGCTTATTCAAATCGCGGGAATTAGTGAAAAGTGAAAAAAAAAATTAAAAATTAAATGCTTATGCTTACCTTACCAACAACATCACGTTGAGTAGCCGATTACAACAACAATCACAGGCAAAACTATCATCACATACCCTAGAATATTCAGTGCAGACAAGACGTGCTCAATTACAGCCCTACAAAAAATTTGAAGTGCTTACCGTGTCAACAACAACCACGTTAGATTACAACAAACAATAGCCGGTTACAACAACAATCACAGGGAAGACAATTAGCACATGCCATAAACTATTCAGTGCGGACAGCGCAGCAACAACTATCGACGGCACCCAAAACAATACCCACCAACAAAAAAAAAAATAAGAAAATAAATATAATTTTAACAAACCGCGGGCGCATTCTAAATTTACTTGGGAAGCGAAACGGTGAATCAAAAAAAAAAAAACACAGACAGCAAAAATCATCATCCCATTACAAAAACAACACACACAGCAGAAATCATTACCTACAGTACAAGCACAACGCAGACAACCAGAATTCGAGATGAATGAGGATGGAAAATTATAACAGACTGCGCAACCTGTACGGCGCAAATACCACCACTTGGAAGCAGAACGACCCCGTACCGTTCTCCTTGGTTCAGAGTGGATCGAGGAATGTGACCCGAGCGGCAGGCTACGCGTCTGTCATGCACGACCGGACACGACTATCAGTGGTCCCAGCAGCGTCAAACGCTGCCGTACAACCTCACCAGCGTCTGCGAGAATCGTCGAAGACACCGAAGAGGATACCATCAAACCCAATATTGACAGCGAAACGCTCGTGCACCCAACGACGGGAGGCGTAAGAATTATGAGGGAGGATTATAAACTCCTGGCATATGGACAAAAATTAAATGACTCGATTGTCAACTTTTTCCTTCGATGGCTCTGGGAGGAGGGACTGCAGGAGGAAACCAGAGTAAGAACCCACATTTTTTACATTTTCTTTCTACAGGGGCTGCTGCGTCAACCGGCACAAACGGCCAAAGACCGATACCTGATTATGCGACGCTGGGTACGGAAAGTCGAGTTATTACAGCAGCGTCATGTGGTCATCCCGGTCGTCCGTAATGAGCACTGGTATGCGGTCATCGTCACCAACTTGGACGCCGTGGCCGCTGCAAACCCCGCTCAGCGACGTCCGGCCATCCTGGTGCTCGACTCACGTGCAGCGCAGCCCGGACAGAGGTAGTAGAAGAAATACGTCACTTTCTGCGACGAAACTACGAAGAAAAGATCGACCCTGAAGGGGGTGTTCACTTCAGTGACGAAGCCCTTCCGCATAAATCAAGGTCCGACAGCAGAATAACGGATGGGACTGCGGCGTCTATCTGCTGCATTATATCCGAAGGTACCTCGAGGAACCACCAACAGAACCCACTGACTGGGATAAAGTGTCCTGGGCAACCAGCCGAAGCGCCGATCGGACCCGGCGAGAGATCGCCAGGTTAATACGGTACAAAGCCGAACAACAACATCTCCGACCCAGGATTCCAGACATTAACCTCCCGGATGTGGTCACCAGTGACGAAAGCAGCAGCAGTGAGAGTGACAACAGCAGCCTCAGTCACACCAACCATAAGCACACACAACGCGACCAAAGCAACAGGAACCCCTCCTCAATAAGGAATGAAGCAGATGATAACCTCGTGACACCTCCTAACAGCTCGCGGTATCTTCCAGAAGCAAAATGGCCTGAGGAACTACGCCGACACTTGGCAAAGCCGGAAGAGCGGGCTACCAGACGTACCTTTTACCTAATAACCGTAGGCGGACAGGCTTACCGGGTCCTCATCAGCCGCTCCGGGGAAGCGAAGATTCTTCTTCATTACGTAAAGTAAGGGGGGGAGTGTGACGCGACACACAAGGACACGTCTCAAATCAAGCTATTTATGCTGTATTTTTTTAGTAAACAATGTAATGAATATGAACAGAATTGAATACTTTGCGTCGCGACCCGTCACAAACCAAGCGATCTATGCTTTATTTTTAAGTAAACATTAATTTTGTAACGAACAAAATGAATATGAACAGAACTGAATACTTTGTGACGCGACACCACAGGTACACGTCACAAACCAAGTTATTTACGCTTTATTTTTAAGTAAACATTAATTTTGTAACGAATGAAACTAATATGAGCAGAACTGAATATTTTAAAAGTAATATTTCGCTGAGAATTAATTGAAACTAATTGTAAAGTAGTTAACATTAGATTTAGTAGCTGGTAATTTCACCTACGGATACTGGACACCTGGTCACCTCGACATAACAGCTGATCGAGGTGGGAACAACGAAATCAACAAGAAAGTACGCACAGGAAAAGGTATAAAAGAGCGTGCACAGCAGACATTTGGGAAGTTCTTCGCAGGCAGTGGCCTGAACAGCATCGTGGCTCCAAGTTCCAATCTGGTAAGTGGTATAGTAGCTCCTGACTCCTTCCTTGCTCTAGGTGTACGGGTGTTATACATCCTGCCGAAGGTACTCCTTCCTTGCTCTAGGTGAACGGGTGTTATACATCCTGCCGAAGGCACTCCTTCCTTGCTCTAGGTGTACGGGTCTTATACATCCTGCCGAAGGCAATCCTTCCTTGCTCTAGGTGTACGGGTGTTATACATGCTGCCGAAGGCACTCCTTCCTCGCTCTAGGTGTACGGGTGTTATACTATACTATACATCCTGCCGAAGGCAATCCTGTATCCCTTTACATAAGCTACTAGCCACAACACCAGAGTAACCGGCGCATTCATCGGCGCAGTCACCGGCGCATTCATCGGCGCAGTCACCGGCGCATTCATCGGCGCAGTCACAGGCGTATCCACCGGCGCATTCATCGACGCATTCATCGGCGCAGTCACCGGCGCATTCATCGGCGCAGTCACAGGCGCATCCACCGGCGCATTCATCGGCGCATTCATCGGCGCATTCATCGGCGCAGTCACAGGCGCATCAACCGTCGCATTCATCGGCGCATTCATCGGCGCAGTCATCGGCGCAGTCACCGGCGCATTCATCGACGCATTCATCGGCGCAGTCACCGGCGCATTCATCGACGCATTCATCGGCGCAGTCACCGGCGCACTCATCGGCGCGACACAGGCGCGTTCACGGCGCGACACAGGCGCATTCACCAACGCGACACCAGCGCGTTCACCCGTGCGACAAGAGCATACTCATCGGCGCGACACAGGCGCATTCACCGGCGCGACACAGCGCGGTCATCAACGCGACACAGGCGCGACGTCAACACGGCACAGCGCGTTCACCAACGCGACAGAGTTGTTCATCAACGCGAGACCAGCACGACACCAGCACGACACCAGCGCGTTCACCGGTCCATACCGGCGCACACCAGGCACATAAACGTCCCAGAGCAAGACGACACGAAGGAAAAGTCGACTCTCAGGGACGTCAAGCAGTCAGCAAAGGTGGAATTACCAGCTACTCGACAGGGGTGTATAAATTACATAAATAGTGTGTTAAGATTGAGTTAACAAATAAAGTGAATTTATTGTTCCACAAAATTTTTCTGTGGACTGAACTCCGGTCTAACTCCTGGAGTTATATCCCGGCCAGAGCAACGTTACACAATAGTCCTGTAGTTGTTGCCGGGGATTTCAATGCTTGGTAGACTGAATGGGGTAGTAGATACACCAACTCGAGGGGAAGGATATTGTTAGAAATCTTCTCGACACTAAATATTGTGCTCGCAAATGTTGGCTCGACAAGCACCTACGGTAGAAATGATAGGGAGTCAGTGATTGACGTAACGTTCGTCAGCAGCGCACTGGCGCGGAACACAAATTGGCAAGTTAGTGAGGAGTTCACATTCAACGACCATCAGGCAATAGTGATAGACATCCAACGGCAGAATGAACTTAGAGCAAGCAGGGTTCGCCAAACACATTGTGGATGGAAGGAGAGCGCTCTGGACAAAGAACTTTTTAATATGATGTTCGCCGATGAGCATGAGTGACCGGAGGAAGCGGAGGAGCTGGCCGCGCAGCTCGCAAAACAATTAGCGAAAGCATGTGATGCTGCTATGCCCAGACGGAAGGCAACAAATCGTGGCCGGCCTGCCTATTGGTGGAATGCCGAAATTGGAGCTCTTCGCGCTCGGTGTTTGCAGGCGAGACGACGTTATCAACGCTGCAAACAGGCGATGGAGAAAACTATTCTTCGAAGTGAGTTCTCAAGGGAACGAAAAAGGCTCCGAAATGCCATTCGAAGCTCCAAAACGCAATGTTTTAAAAGATTATGCGAGGAAGCCAACTCAAATCCCTGGGGCGGAGCATACAGGTTAGTCATGGGAGAAATAAGAGCCAGCATCCAGGAAAGATGTCCATTACTTCTTTCAAAAATTGCGGCTACCTAATTCCCACAGCAACGGGAACGCAGAAATCTGTTCCCGGGAGTGCCAGCCAATAATAATGCTGTCGTGATATCCGAAGAAGTGCTTTCGGTGGCTAAAAGAATACATCACAACAAAGCTCCAGGTCCGGATTCTGTCCCAAACGCAGCGTTGAAGACAGCTGTTTTGAGTTACCCACTACATTTTGCTGCTGTCATGCAATCCTGTCCGCGGCAAGGAGTTTTTCCGGCAATTTGGAAAATTCAAAAATTGATATTGCTGCCCAAACTTGGAAGGCCGCCAGGCGACCCGTCCTCTTATAGACCGATCTGTCTCTTGGATACTGTTGGAAAGGTCCTTGAAAGAATAATTTATGCGCGGCTTCTGCGCCATCTTAGCGCCAACCAGTTCGGTTTTCGAAGAGCCCGTTCAACTATTGATGCTCTTAGTGCAGTGACATCTGGGGCGAAGGAGGCCATAAAAGGAACCAGGTGGAAAGGAGGAAGCAAAAACTATTGCTTAGTAATCACGCTAGACGTTAGGAATGCGTTCAACACAGCTGACTGGGAGCATATCATTAATGCACTACTGGCGAAGAACGTACCAGATTACCTGCTGAGAATTATTAGGAGCTACTTTAGCAACAGAGTCTTAATATACGACACTGACGATGGCCCGAAAAAATACAACATTACTGCTGGCGTTCCACAGGGCTCAGTATTGGGTCCACTACTCTGGAACTTCATATACGACAGCGTTCTCAGGTTGCCAGTTCCTGAAGGAGCCAAAGTAAAGCTTTGCTGAGAAAAAAACGGAAGCCGTCCTTAGTAGTCGCAAGAAAGTGGAATCAGTGCAACTGAGGGTGAGAGGTGCTACCATCCAATCGCAGAGAGCGATAAAGTACTTGGGCGTTTTTATTTATGATCGCCTTAGTTTCCGACAGCATGCAGAGTATGTATGCAAAAAAGCTTCGAAGTGCTACGCGGCCCTGTCCAGGATGCTGCCGAACATAGGTGGACCGAAAAGCACCAAGCGAATGTTGCTATCTAATGTGGTAACATCAGTGCTCATGTATGCCGCGCCAATTTGGGCAGACTCCTTAAAAGTGAAGTCGAATAGGAAGCAGCTTGAAAGAGTTCACCGACTAAATGCTTTGCGCGTCATCAGCGCTTATCGAACTGTCTCCGACGAAGCTGCGTTTGTGTTGGCAGGCATGATGCCGATAGAAATAATGGCTGATGAGGCACATCGAATGTATGCAGTGAAAAGTACTGGCGCTGAGATATACCCGCAGCGAGAGCGTTCACTCTCAGTAGAAAGGTGGCAAACCCGCTGGAATGCTTCAAACAAGGGCCGTTGGACATGCGCTCTGATCCCAAATATTGAAAGATGGATAAGTCGATCGCATGGTGAAATGCGCTTTCCTCTAACGCAGTTTCTGACTGGCCATGGAGTTTTTCGTAGCTGCCTATACCGCTTTGGGTATGATACCTCGCCCTTTTGTCCTGCGTGCATGAATGAAATAGAGAATTCGCATCACGTCTTTTTCATTTGCCCCCGATTCGTGGAAGAACAAAATATGCTGAAAGGCATCTATGGGTCGGAGGTCTCGCCAAGAAACATTGTGGAGGCGATGCTGACATCGCAAAGAATGTGGGAAGCAGTCTGCGAGGTATCTGCGCAAATATGCGGAAAGCTTAGAAATGCTGAGCGAGCTAGGAGAGCTACTGAATTGACTGGCTGATATGTCAGTACAATGACGTTAGGGCAATAAACACGACAAACTGTTTTGCGACGAACTCTAATTGGTGACTTTTGAGCTGTCAAGCTCCATCTGCCTCCCGACGTAATACTTGACGGTAGTTCCGGGAGGACAGACAGACCTGGGGGAGGTGGTTTTAGCGTGTTAAAGTAACGCACCTTGGCTTTCGATACTTTCCACCTCATTTAAAAAAAAAAAAGAAAAAAAAAAAAGACAGACACAGACAGACAGACACAGATACAGACAGACACAGACAGACAGATACAGATACAGACAGACAGACACCGACACAGACAGAGACAGAGACAGATACAGACACAGACGCAGACATAGACACAGATATAGACACAGACACAGACATCGATACAGACAGACAGACACACACAGACAGACACACACAGGCAGACACACACAGACAGACACAGACACAGATAGACAGACACACACGGACAGACACACACGGACAGACACAGACAGACAGACACAGATACAGACAGACACAGACGCAGACAAACAGACACAGATATAGACACAGACTTGAAGCTTAGCAGCTCCCGAACTCTGATATAGGAAAAAAAAAAAAAAGACACAGACAGACAGACACAGATACAGACAGGCACAGACAGACAGACAGACACAGATAGACAGACAGACACAGACAGACACAGACAGACACAGACAGACAGACACAGACAGACAGACAGACACAGATATAGACACAGACTTGAAGCTTAGCAGCTCCCGAACTCTGATATAGAAAAAAAAAAGACACAGACAGACAGACACAGATACAGACAGACACAGACAGACAGACAGACACAGATAGACAGACAGACAGACATAGACAACGACACAGACACAGTCATAGACATAGGCAGACACATGTCGCGCTACCGTCTTCGGAGGAGGTGGAGCTAATGACATACAGCGCCACTTTTTCCCTAGTAAACAAAATTAGCAGGACAACTCGAGCTACGGTTCATGTCTTCGCTAACTAGTACGATTAGCGAGAGCGAGATGGCACCAATATCACATGCTGGGAAAAAGCAAACGTTAGTAGAAGGCAACGCCCAAATTATTGAACTGCAGCAAAATGGCGGAGGCATGCAATCCATCAGCAGCCAATCAACAGAGGATCGCATCGATCTAGCGGGCCCTTTCAAGCGAAGCAGTCGTATTGGTCGTTCGCCGTTGAATGTGAGTGCAGAGGAAAAAGACCTGGCGAGTTCAAATTCTTCTAGCCCTATATGCAGCATGGACGCACAAGCCGAAAAGTCACCGGCGATGGTACGTGATAAAACTAATGATTACGTACCAACCCAGACGACTTTCTGCCGATTGGGAGAGCATATACGCTCTATACATCAACCTATGCGTGACGCTATAGAGAGCATAAAGGCTCTTTGCGAGCTGTATGCTATAGAGACCCACGACGAGGGAGCGAAAACGGTGATAAGAGCGAGTAAATCCTCACAAACGTCACCCCGGCTCAAAGTTAGAGGCAACAAGAGGAAGCAAGCAGCAGAAATTGATAAACCAAATTCTAAAAGAAAGGCTGCAGAACCAACTTGTACTCAGAAGTCATCAGGTGTAAAAATACAAACAACAGATGGAAATCAAGTTCGATCAGACAAAAATGATGAGGGCTGGATAAAGGTCAAACCAAAGCGGTTAGAAAAACCTAAAGAGATGAGGCCGCATAGAACAAGGCCAGATGCGGTAAAGATTACGACAAAGGGCGTTCTATCATATGCCGACATTTTGCGGAAAATTAAAACAGACACCAAACTTGCTGAACTGAGCGGAGCTGTTATAAAAATTCGAAGGACTCAAAAAGGAGACCTTTTACTACAACTCAGCGAGATGGGAGATAAAGCAGAGCAGTATAGGAGTGCTATCGGTAACACACTTGGTGAACAAGCCTCAGTTAGTAGCCTAAAACAACGTGTGTCTATCGATATAAAAGATATAGATGAGATCACCACCGAAAAAGATATTTATGAAGCGATTAAATCCCAAACTGGTATACAGGGTGTTGCTATTGATAACGTCATCAATTTAAGAAGAGCGTATGGTGGTACACAAATTGCGACTGTTAAATTAACGGCGGAAAATGCAAACAAACTGCTTAAACTTGGAAGCATTAAAATCGGCTGGTTAATCCGATTTTAACCCGAATAACAGGTTAATCCGATGTTTAAGATGTCTGGAATTCGGACACATATCGAAGCGTTGTAAAAGTATATGCGACCGCTCAAAATGCTGTATGAGATGCGGGGTAGAAGGTCACTTGGCGAGAGAGTGTAACAACGAGCCGCTGTGTATGTTCTGTAAAGCGGACAAATCAAAGGATGCTAAACATACTGCTGGCGGCAGCGGATGTCCATTCTTGAAGGTGGCATTAACTCAGAAGCGACAATGAAAGTGATCCAAATCAATTTAAATCATTGCGAAGCAGCACATGATCTTCTGGAACAAACAGGCAGAGAAGAAAACGTCGACCTGGTCTTAGTAAGTGAACCATATAAGAGCAAACAGGGTAATAAATGGATTACTGACAAATCCGGTATGGCAGCCATTTGGGCGTGTGGTACAGTAATGCTCGAAAATACAAACAACCATTTTGCGGGCTTTATAAGAGCGAAAGTAAGTGGAGTACACTTCTACAGTTGTTATGCCCCTCCTAGATGGACTCATGAGGAGTATCAAAAAATGTTAGAAGACCTCGTAGTAGATGCCAGAACAACATCTCCAGTTGCTATTGCGGGAGACTTTAATGCGTGGGCTGTAGAGTGGGGCAGTAGTCGCACCAACGCAAGGGGCCGAAGCCTACTGGAAACTTTCGCTTCACTTGAAGTAGCCTTGCTTAATAATGGTAGCAAATATACCTATTGGCGAGCGGGTGCCAGATCAGTTATTGATGTCACATTTGTTAGCCCATCTCTCGCAGGACCTTCCAAATGGTGGGTAAGCGAGCGCTATACTCAAAGTGACCATCAAGCTGTTTTTTTTCGAGGTCCGAAGCCGCAGGGACGTATCGAAATACATGCCAAAACCCACAGGCCCGAAATGGAAAGTTTCGGCCTTTGACAGATTGGCCTTCAATGAAATGATCGATGCTTACCAACCGTCATCTGTATCCGCAAAAGAGCTTGCAAACGGCATACACGCAGCGCTAATGGAAGCGTGTGACGCATCAATGCCCCGTAGAAAGGTAAGTAAACGAGCACCACCATGCCACTGGTTTACCGATAACATTCGTTTACTCAGAGCAGACTGCCTAAAGGCTAGACGACGTTCACAGCGATCATAAGGTACATCAGAATTTAACGAGCGTCTAAATGCGTTCAAAACTCTCCGGAAAAAGTTGAAGACAGCAATCACACCAAGCAAAGCACAGTGCTTTAAGCGCCTCTGCGAAGAAACGGATTTAAACCCCTGGGGTACGGGCTACAGAGTAGTAGTGAAGAAACTTAAAAGTCACAGTTCGCCACAGATTACGTGTCCGGTGGTATTAAAAAATATAGTAACCACACTATTCCCCAAACACACAATAACACAGATAGAGCACAGGGTCCTGTGCACGGTATCCACTGATATACCAGTGACTGCAGAAGAGTTAAAGGAGGCATATAAAAGGTTCGGTGATGGCAAAGCGCCTGGACCGGATGGGGTGCCAAATATCGCACTTAAAGCTGCGATCCTCAGAAGACCTGAAATATTTGCACAGACGTTCCAGAAGTGTATTGAAGAGGGCGTTTTTCCGGATCCTTGGAAAGTGCAAAGACTACTGCTGATTCCAAAAGGGAAAAAACCCCCCGAAGAACCGACATCATACCGACCAATATGTCTACTGGACACAATCGGTAAAGTTTTGGAACGCATTTTAGGTGACCGAATACAATCATTTATAGATGAAAAGGCAGCTTTGTCCGATCGCCAATAGGGCTTTAGAAAGTTCCGATCTACCATCGATGCAGTAAATGCTGTTGTCCGAATCCAGCGCAATATCAGGCCAAAGATGGAAAGGAGGGTCAAAACAGTACTGTGCGGTGATTACTCTGAACGTTAAAAATGCTTTCAACACAGCCAGTTGGTTACACATTAGGAACGCACTTAGAAGAATACAGGCCCCAAAAAATCTTCTAGATATATTAACAAATTATCTTTCCAACAGAAAACTGTTATATCAGACCGAAAATGGAGCGAAATTCTATCAAATATCAGCAGGGGTTCCACAAGGATCGGTGCTTGGCCTAATCCTGTGGAATATAATGTATGATCAGATATTGAGACTTCAGCTACCAAATGGTGTGACAACTATAGGATATGCAGATGACGTAGCAATTGTCGTTGTAGCAAAGCATATCATTGAAATAGAAGGGGCAGCTAACGTTGCTATATGCTAAGTTAAGAGGTGGCTGGAAGAGGTTGGTCTCGATCTAGCCGCTCATAAAACAGAAGCGCTTCTTATAAGCAGCCGGAAAAAGGTTGAGTACGCGAAGATCGTAGTAGATGGTCTTACTATCCAGTCATCACTTTCTCTAAAATATCTTGGAGTAATTTTAGACAACCGACTGAACTTCAAGCAGCACGTAAACTATGCATCCGAGAAGGCTATAAGAACTCTAGCATCGCTGTCTAGACTTCTTCCAAATGTTGATGGTCCAAAACCTGCTAGAAGAAAACTCTTGGCATCTGTCGTAAGCTCGACAGTGTTTTATGCTGCGCCGATATGGGTAGATGCCCTAAACATAAAATCATCGAGAAGGAAGTTGCTTGCTGTTTACAGACTGAGCACCTTACGAGTGATTAGTGGCTTCCGCACAGTTTCCGCCGACGCTGCATGCGTAATAGCAGCAATGATACCTATTGATATCTTGGCGTTCGAAATGAAGCGAGTCTACTATCGATGCCGAGAAAATCAGACTAGAAAGAAAGAAATATTCGTGGCTTGAGGGCGAATTTCTTCGCGGTCTATGCGTATGTCTGTATTCACCAACCGCATATAATGGCACTAGGTGAGACCCAGGTGTCTGAGGGTGCAGATCCACTGGATTTTCACTTGCCTGGGTACCACTTACTGCCATTATTTTCATCACACAGAGGCCTCGCCTTATATATTCGCAGTGATGTTGCGTACCAGTGTCAGCAACACCTTTGCACGTCGGATGCCGAATTTAGCTCCATGTGGGTTAAGTTCAAAATCCAGTCGCACATCCTGCACTTCTGCTTCGTTTATAGAAGCCCGGGTCTAGGGAGGCTGCCAACTTTTGATAAACTGGACAGTCTCTCTGATTCGATTTCTAAAATCCTGGAATCGTATCCGAACAGTGAGATTGTTGTTGCTGGTGATTTCAATGTTCATAATTCCAATTGGCTACGTCATTCGAGTCACACAACACCTGAGGGTTTGTATGTTGAGTTGTTTGCTGAGTCTAATAATTTGACTCAATTAGTGAAGGAACCAACGCACTTTCCCTGCGTTGATGGGCAAAACCAAAATATTCTGGACCTCTTTCTAACTTCACATCACAGCAAGTATGATGTGAATGTTCTTGCACCTCTTGGTAATTCGGACCACGCTACAATTTCTGCTACCTTCCCATATTCTAGTCTTCAATCCGCTCACCAGACAGCTCCGAAGCGGAAAGTGTGGCTTTATGAGAAGGCTAATTGGGATGCGCTGAACTGCTTTTTCAGCCGTTTCAATTGGCAATTGTGTTTCAGGGATAGAAACATAAATGCTGCAGCAAAATTGGTAGAAAATATAATTTTATTTGGTATGAGGTCTTTCATACCTAATAAAAGAATTTCCATTAAACCAAAAGACCATTCCTGGTTTAATGCGACTTGCAGACAAGCAGTCAGGTCTAAAGAGGAAGCATTTAGGAATTGGCGTTTAAATAAAACTGCTGATACTAAACTGCTGCGCAATCAGGCCAGAAATACGTGCAATGCCACTCTAAAGCGCGAAAAAGTTCTCTACGAACAGCGCCTTAGACGCAGAGTTCTTGAATACCATAAGGGTAGCAAGAACTTTTGGTCGTTCGTGGGGAGGGTGAAGAATCAGACGCGATCGTCTATTCCAACTCTCCTGAAGGACGATCGGATCTTCACTCACTCGGTTGTCAAGGCAAACTTATTAGCCAAAATGTTTGCTGAAAACTGCTCTCTTTCTGAGAGTAGCCAACCACTACCCGTGATTGACGGTGTGTCTCATATTATGCCTGAGATGCACTTTCGAACGCGGGCTGTTAAAAGAGTGCTTGTAAACCTCAACGTCAATAAATCCTCGGGACCGGATGGCATTTCAGCCCACGTGTTGAGAAAGTGCGCCTCAACATTGGCTCGCCCATTGCGCAATCTGTTTAACTTATCGTTCACTTCAGGAGTTTTTCCTAGTTCCTGGAAGATTGCCAATGTGCAGCCAGTTCCCAAAAAAGGTGAGGCTACGAATCCTGCCAATTACCGGCCCATAGCAATCTGTTCAATGCTCTCCAAAGTTATGGAGAGCGTTATAAATTTTAGCCTGATGAGGTATGTAGAGAGCAACCAATTGGTCAGCGATCGCCAGTACGGTTTCCGTGCTCACCGCTCCACAGGCGATTTGATGGCGTTCCTCACTGAGCGGTGGAACAGTTGTGTTCACCAATTCGGTGAGAGTAAGGTTGTTGCTTTGGATATCTCCAAGGCATTTGACCGAGTGTGGCATAAAGCACTTGTGTCTAAACTGGCTGCTTATGGTGTCGGTGATACATTCACTCGATGGATATCGAGTTTCCTCAGCGGCCGTTCTATTCGGGTTGTGATTGACGGCTTTGCTTCCGAAGAGCACTCCATAAATGCTGGAGTTCCGCAGGGTTCGGTCCTGTCTCCAACACTTTTTCTCATTTTTATCAATGACCTTCTGTCATCGACATCAAACCCCGTCTACTCGTTTGCTGATGACAGCAGCATTTGTCATTCATATTCATTCTCCAGGCGTCCTTCTATTCTGGAGATCAATAGAAAACGCAGAATTATGAATGACACACTCCAATCTGACCTCAACAAAATCCAGGAGTGGGGTCAAGCGAATCGGGTCGATTTTAATGCGCGGAAGACCCAATGCTGTTTGTTGACCCACAAGCGTCTGGCGGGCGACAACTTTCCACCTTTAAATATGGGTGGTGTGGATATTAATGAGTCGGAGGCTCTTGATGTTCTGGGCATGTCAATACAATGCGATCTTCGTTGGAACGATCACATTTTTGATGTGTCGAAAGAAGCAGCCAAGTGCTTAGGCTTTTTAAAGCGGTGCAAGAAATACTTCACTCCAACCGACCTTCGTTGTATCTACACCACCTATATCCGTCCGAAAATGGAGTACAACTCGCATATTTGGTCTGGAGCTTCGAAAGCATATCTTCAGCTTCTGGACCGTATACAAGGTCGTGCGATAAAACTTATAGGGGACAGTAGGGTATCCAGCTCTATTGAAACCTTGGGATGTCGTCGGGATGTGGGGTGTGTAACCTTATTTTACCGTTACTTTAATGGTAACTGTTCCTCTGAAGTAGCCAGCCTGATCCCCTCGGTTCAGGTATTCAACAGATCTACTCGGCTTTCCAGAGCGGTGCACCCCTTTTACGTCTCGATCCCGTTCCAGCGCACTACCCACTACCGCGAGAATTCGTTTTTCGGTCGCGCAGTTAAATTGTGGAATAGTCTCCCTGCGCATGTTTTCCCACCCACTTATAACGTCGATGCTTTTAAAAGAGGTGTAAATCGACACTACTCCCACTTTTCCCCTTCCCACTAACCTTTACCCTTCTAAACCAACGAATGCTTTGCATGGATAGGGGGCATCCCCTGAGCTTGGTTCTATCTGCCATAAAAAAAAAAAAAATAAAATAAAATAATGCTGGAAGAAAGAGCGGTTTCAATCGCTGAATGGCAGGAACGCTGGACAAGAGCAACAAAAGGAAGATGGTCTTATAGACTCATACCGAATATTGAGGAGTGGATAAAAAGGCGACGTGGTGATGTAAATTTCTACGTTACCCAGTTTCTAACCTGCCATGGTTGCTACCGGAGTTACCTACATAGGTTTGGACATGATAACTCGTATGAATGTCCAACCTGCGTGAATGAAGTTGGAGACGTCGTGCATGTGATTTTCCGATGTACACGTTTTAGAACGCGTTGCTTCCAATTGCCGGAACCTCAAGAAATAATACGATACATGCTTCAAAGTATAGAGAACTGGAGTAATGTCGAAACACATGTAACCAATGTGTTAGTAAAGCTACGCAGAACCGAGCGGATCCAAAATATAGAAGGCAGCACATCAGCAAATTTACACTGAGTTAAATATGCACTGGGTTAAATACACGAAGATAGCATGACGGACAGACACAGACAGACAGACACAGATACAGACAGACACAGACGCAGACAGACAGACACAGATATAGACACAGACTTGAAGCTTAGCAGCTCCCGAACTCTGATATAGAAAAAAAAAAGACACAGACAGACAGACACAGATACAGACAGACACAGACAGACAGACAGACACAGATAGACAGACAGACAGACATAGACAACGACACAGACACAGTCATAGACATAGGCAGACACATGTCGCGCTACCGTCTTCGGAGGAGGTGGAGCTAATGACATACAGCGCCACTTTTTCCCTAGTAAACAAAATTAGCAGGACAACTCGAGCTACGGTTCATCTCTTCGCTAACTAGTATGATTAGCGAGAGCGAGATGGCACCAATATCACATGCTGGGAAAAAGCAAACGTTAGTAGAAGGCAACGCCCAAACTATTGAACTGAAGCAGTCGTATTGGTCGTTCGCCGTTGAAGGTGAGTGCAGAGGAAAAAAACCTGGCGAGTTCAAATTCTTCTAGCCCTATATGCAGCATGGACGCACAAGCTGAAAAGTCACCGGCGATGGTACGTGGTAAAACTAATGATTACGTACCAACCCAGACGACTTTCTGCCGATTGGGAGAGCATATACGAAATCTGGTTGATATGTTGAAGGACGGCAAAAGGCGCTCTATACATCAACCTATGCGTGACGCTATAGAGAGCATAAAGGTTCTTTACGAGCTGTATGCTATAGAGACCCACGACGAGGGAGCGAAAACGGTGATAAGAGCGAGTAAATCCTCACAAACGTCACCCCGGCTTAAAGCTAGAGGCAACAAGAGGAAGCAAGCGGCAGAAATTGATAAACCAAATTCTAAAAGAAAGGCTGCAGAACCAACTTGTACTCAGAAGTCATCAGGTGTAAAAATACAAACAACAGATGGAAATCAAGTTCGATCAGACAAAAATGATGAGGGCTGGATAAAGGTCAAACCAAAGCGGTTAAAAAAACCTAAAGAGATGAGGCCGCATAGAACAAGGCCAGATGCGGTAAAGATTACGACAAAGGGCGTTCTATCATATGCCGACATATCATATGCATTTTGCGGAAAATGAAAACAGACACCAAACTTGCTGAACTGAGCGGAGCTGTTATAAAAATTCGAAGGACTCAAAAAGGAGACCTTTTACTACAACTCAGCGAGATGGGAGATAAAGCAGAGCAGTATAGGAGTGCTATCGGTAACACACTTGGTGAACAAGCCTCAGTTAGTAGCCTGAAACAACGTGTGTCTATCGATATAAATGATATAGATGAGATCACCACCGAAAAAGATATTTATGAAGCGATTAAATCCCAAACTGGTATACAGGGTGTTGCTATTGATGACGTCATCAATTTAAGAAGAGCGTATGGTGGCACACAAATTGCGACTGTTAAATTAACGGCGGAAAATGCAAACAAACATGTATGTTCTGTAAAGCGGACAAATCAAAGGATGCTAAACATACTGCTGGCGGCAGCGGATGTCCATTCTTGAAGGTGGCATTAACTCAGAAGCGACAATGAAAGTGATCCAAATCAATTTAAATCATTGCGAAGCAGCACATGATCTTCTGGAACAAACAGGCAGAGAAGAGAACGTCGACCTGGTCTTAGTAAGTGAACCATATAAGAGCAAACAGGGTAATAAATGGATTACTGACAAATCCGGTATGGCAGCCATTTGGGCGTGTGGTACAGTAATGCTCGAAAATACAAACAACCATTTTGCGGGCTTTATAAGAGCGAAAGTAAGTGGAGTACACTTCTACAGTTGTTATGCCCCTTCTAGATGGACTCATGAGGAGTATCAAAAAATGTTAGAAGATCTCGTAGTAGATGCCAGAACAACATCTCCAGTTGCTATTGCGGGAGACTTTAATGCGTGGGCTGTAGAGTGGGGCAGTAGTCGCACCAACGCAAGGGGCCGAAGCCTACTGGAAACTTTCGCTTCACTTGAAGTAGCCTTGCTTAATAATGGTAGCAAATATACCTATTGGCGAGCGGGTGCCAGATCAGTTATTGATGTCACATTTGTTAGCCCATCTCTCGCAGGACCTTCCAAATGGTGGGTAAGCGAGCGCTATACTCAAAGTGACCATCAAGCTGTTTTTTTTCGAGGTCCGAAGCCGCAGGGACGTATCGAAATACATGCCAAAACCCACAGGCCCGAAATGGAAAGTTTCGGCCTTTGACAGATTGGCCTTCAATGAAATGATCGATGCTTACCAACCGTCATCTGTATCCGCAAAAGAGCTTGCAGACGGCATACACGCAGCGCTAATAGAAGCGTGTGACGCATCAATGCCCCGTAGAAAGGTAAGTAAACGAGCACCACCATGCCACTGGTTTACCGATAACATTCGTTTACTCAGAGCAGACTGCCTAAAGGCTAGACGACGTTCACAGCGATCATAAGGTACATCAGAATTTAACGAGCGTCTAAATGCGTTCAAAACTCTCCGGAAAAAGTTGAAGACAGCAATCACACCAAGCAAAGCACAGTGCTTTAAGCGCCTCTGCGAAGAAACGGATTTAAACCCCTGGGGTACGGGCTACAGAGTAGTAGTGAAGAAACTTAAAAGTCACAGTTCGCCACAGATTACGTGTCCGGTGGTATTAAAAAATATAGTAACCACACTATTCCCCAAACACACAATAACACAGATAGAGCACAGGGTCCTGTGCACGGTATCCACTGATATACCAGTGACTGCAGAAGAGTTAAAGGAGGCATATAAAAGGTTCGGTGATGGCAAAGCGCCTGGACCGGATGGGGTGCCAAATATCGCACTTAAAGCTGCGATCCTCAGAAGACCTGAAATATTTGCACAGACGTTCCAGAAGTGTATTGAAGAGGGCGTTTTTCCGGATCCTTGGAAAGTGCAAAGACTACTGCTGATTCCAAAAGGGAAAAAACCCCCCGAAGAACCGACATCATACCGACCAATATGTCTACTGGACACAATCGCTAAAGTTTTGGAACGCATTTTAGGTGACCGAATACAATCATTTATAGATGAAAAGGCAACTTTTTCCGATCGCCAATAGGGCTTTAGAAAGTTCCGATCTACCATCGATGCAGTAAATGCTGTTGTCCGAATCCAGCGCAATATCAGGCCAAAGATGGAAAGGAGGGTCAAAACAGTACTGTGCGGTGATTACTCTGAGATTAAAAATGCTTTCAACACAGCCAGTTGGTTACACATTAGGAACGCACTTAGAAGAATACAGGCCCCAAAAAATCTTCTAGATATATTAACAAATTATCTTTCCAACAGAAAACTGTTATATCAGACCGAAAATGGAGCGAAATTCTATCAAATATCAGCAGGGGTTCCACAAGGATCGGTGCTTGGCCTAATACTGTGGAATATAATGTATGATCAGATATTGAGACTTCAGCTACCAAATGGTGTGACAACTATAGGATATGCAGATGACGTAGCAATTGTCGTTGTAGCAAAGCATATCATTGAAATAGAAGGGGCAGCTAACGTTGCTATATGCTAAGTTAAGAGGTGGCTGGAAGAGGTTGGTCTCGATCTAGCCGCTCATAAAACAGAAGCGCTTCTTATAAGCAGCCGGAAAAAGGTTGAGTACGCGAAGATCGTAGTAGATGGTCTTACTATCCAGTCATCACTTTCTCTAAAATATCTTGGAGTAATTTTAGACAACCGACTGAACTTCAAGCAGCACGTAAACTATGCATCCGAGAAGGCTATAAGAACTCTAGCATCGCTGTCTAGACTTCTTCCAAATGTTGATGGTCCAAAACCTGCTAGAAGAAAACTCTTGGCATCTGTCGTAAGCTCGACAGTGTTTTATGCTGCGCCGATATGGGTAGATGCCCTAAACATAAAATCATCGAGAAGGAAGTTGCTTGCTGTTTACAGACTGAGCACCTTACGAGTGATTAGTGGCTTCCGCACAGTTTCCGCCGACGCTGCATGCGTAATAGCAGCAATGATACCTATTGATATCTTGGCGTTCGAAATGAAGCGAGTCTACTATCGATGCCGAGAAAATCAGACTAGAAAGAAAGAAATATTCGTGGCTTGAGGGCGAATTTCTTCGCGGTCTATGCGTATGTCTGTACTCACCAACCGCATATAATGGCACTAGGTGAGACCCAGGTGTCTGAGGGTGCAGATCCACTGGATTTTCACTTGCCTGGGTACCACTTACTGCCATTATTTTCATCACACAGAGGCCTCGCCTTATATATTCGCAGTGATGTTGCGTACCAGTGTCAGCAACACCTTTACACGTCGGATGCCGAATTTAGCTCCATGTGGGTTAAGTTCAAAATCCAGTCGCACATCCTGCACTTCTGCTTCGTTTATAGAAGCCCGGGTCTAGGGAGGCTGCCAACTTTTGATAAACTGGACAGTCTCTCTGATTCGATTTCTAAAATCCTGGAATCGTATCCGAACAGTGAGATTGTTGTTGCTGGTGATTTCAATGTTCATAATTCCAATTGGCTACGTCATTCGAGTCACACAACACCTGAGGGTTTGTATGTTGAGTTGTTTGCTGAGTCTAATAATTTCACTCAATTAGTGAAGGAACCAACGCACTTTCCCTGCGTTGATGGGCAAAACCAAAATATTCTGGACCTCTTTCTAACTTCACATCACAGCAAGTATGATGTGAATGTTCTTGCACCTCTTGGTAATTCGGACCACGCTACAATTTCTGCTACCTTCCCATATTCTAGTCTTCAATCCGCTCACCAGACAGCTCCGAAGCGGAAAGTGTGGCTTTATGAGAAGGCTAATTGGGATGCGATGAACTGCTTTTTCAGCCGTTTCAATTGGCAATTGTGTTTCAGGGATAGAAACATAAATGCTGCAGCAAAATTGGTAGAAAATATAATTTTATTTGGTATGAGGTCTTTCATACCTAATAAAAGAATTTCCATTAAACCAAAAGACCATTCCTGGTTTAATGCGACTTGCAGACAAGCAGTCAGGTCTAAAGAGGAAGCATTTAGGAATTGGCGTTTAAATAAAACTGCTGATACTAAACTGCTGCGCAATCAGGCCAGAAATACGTGCAATGCCACTCTAAAGCGCGAAAAAGTTCTCTACGAACAGCGCCTTAGACGCAGAGTTCTTGAATACCATAAGGGTAGCAAGAACTTTTGGTCGTTCGTGGGGAGGGTGAAGAATCAGACGCGATCGTCTATTCCAACTCTCCTGAAGGACGATCGGATCTTCACTCACTCGGTTGTCAAGGCAAACTTATTAGCCAAAATGTTTGCTGAAAACTGCTCTCTTTCTGAGAGTAGCCAACCACTACCCGTGATTGACGGTGTGTCTCATATTATGCCTGAGATGCACTTTCGAACGCGGGCTGTTAAAAGAGTGCTTGTAAACCTCAACGTCAATAAATCCTCGGGACCGGATGGCATTTCAGCCCACGTGTTGAGAAAGTGCGCCTCAACATTGGCTCGCCCATTGCGCAATCTGTTTAACTTATCGTTCACTTCAGGAGTTTTTCCTAGTTCCTGGAAGATTGCCAATGTGCAGCCAGTTCCCAAAAAAGGTGAGGCTACGAATCCTGCCAATTACCGGCCCATAGCAATCTGTTCAATGCTCTCCAAAGTTATGGAGAGCGTTATAAATGTTAGCCTGATGAGGTATCTAGAGAGCAACCAATTGGTCAGCGATCGCCAGTACGGTTTCCGTGCTCACCGCTCCACAGGCGATTTGATGGCGTTCCTCACTGAGCGGTGGAACAGTTGTGTTCACCAATTCGGTGAGAGTAAGGTTGTTGCTTTGGATATCTCCAAGGCATTTGACCGAGTGTGGCATAAAGCACTTGTGTCTAAACTGGCTGCTTATGGTGTCGGTGATACATTCACTCGATGGATATCGAGTTTCCTCAGCGGCCGTTCTATTCGGGTTGTGATTGACGGCTTTGCTTCCGAAGAGCACTCCATAAATGCTGGAGTTCCGCAGGGTTCGGTCCTGTCTCCAACACTTTTTCTCATTTTTATCAATGACCTTCTGTCATTGACATCAAACCCCGTCTACTCGTTTGCTGATGACAGCAGCATTTGTCATTCATATTCATTCTCCAGGCGTCCTTCTATTCTGGAGATCAATAGAAAACGCAGAATTATGAATGACACACTCCAATCTGACCTCAACAAAATCCAGGAGTGGGGTCAAGCGAATCGGGTCGATTTTAATGCGCGGAAGACCCAATGCTGTTTGTTGACCCACAAGCGTCTGGCGGGCGACAACTTTCCACCTTTAAATATGGGTGGTGTGGATATTAATGAGTCGGAGGCTCTTGATGTTCTGGGCATGTCAATACAATGCGATCTTCGTTGGAACGATCACATTTTTGATGTGTCGAAAGAAGCAGCCAAGTGCTTAGGCTTTTTAAAGCGGTGCAAGAAATACTTCACTCCAACCGACCTTCGTTGTATCTACACCACCTATATCCGTCCGAAAATGGAGTACAACTCGCATATTTGGTCTGGAGCTTCGAAAGCATATCTTCAGCTTCTGGACCGTATACAAGGTCGTGCGATAAAACTTATAGGGGACAGTAGGGTATCCAGCTCTATTGAAACCTTGGGATGTCGTCGGGATGTGGGGTGTGTAACCTTATTTTACCGTTACTTTAATGGTAACTGTTCCTCTGAAGTAGCCAGCCTGATCCCCTCGGTTCAGGTATTCAACAGATCTACTCGGCTTTCCAGAGCGGTGCACCCCTTTTACGTCTCGATCCCGTTCCATCGCACTACCCACTACCGCGAGAATTCGTTTTTCGGTCGCGCAGTTAAATTGTGGAATAGTCTCCCTGCGCATGTTTTCCCACCCACTTATAACGTCGATGCTTTTAAAAGAGGTGTAAATCGACACTACTCCCACTTTTCCCCTTCCCACTAACCTTTACCCTTCTAAACCAACGAATGCTTTGCATGGATAGGGGGCATCCCCTGAGCTTGGTTCTATCTGCCATAAAAAAAAAAAAAAAAAAAAAAAAAAAATTATGCTGGAAGAAAGAGCGGTTTCAATCGCTGAATGGCAGGAACGCTGGACAAGAGCAACAAAAGGAAGATGGTCTTATAGACTCATACCGAATATTGAGGAATGGATAAAAAGGCGACGTGGTGATGTAAATTTCTACGTTACCCAGTTTCTAACCGGCCATGGTTGCTACCGGAGTTACCTACATAGGTTTGGACATGATAACTCGTATGAATGTCCAACCTGCGTGAATGAAGTTGGAGACGTCGTGCATGTGATTTTCCGATGTACACGTTTTAGAACGCGTTGCTTCCAATTGCCGGAACCTCAAGAAATAATACGATACATGCTTCAAAGTATAGAGAACTGGAGTAATGTCGAAACACATGTAACCAATGTGTTAGTAAAGCTACGCAGAACCGAGCGGATCCAAAATATAGAAGGCAGCACATCAGCAAATTTACACTGAGTTAAATATGCACTGGGTTAAATACACGAAGATAGCATGATTGCTAACCAGCCTCCACGAAGTAATACTTAACGGCAGTTCCGTGGAGGAGAGTGGTAGAGGTGTATGGGGTTGTGGTTTAGTACGTAGGCACCAAGGATGGTGAATCGTGCATGCCAGTGGACCGGTCCACTGGTATCTATGAAGATTCCCCACCTCCGGTCGTCATACAAAAAAAAAAAAAGACGGACAGACACAGACAGACAGACACAGACAGACAGACACAGACAGACAGACACAGACAGACAGACACAGACAGACAGACACAGATAGACAGACACCGACAGACAGACACAGACACAGATACAGACGGACAGATAGACACAAACAGACACAGACAACGACACAGACACAGACATAGCCATAGACAGACACAGATGTAGACACAGACACAGGCACAGACATAGATACAGACAGACAGACACACACAGACAGACACAGCTAAACAGACACAGACACAGACCCAGACAGACACAGACGCAGACAGACAGACACAGATACAGACAGAAAGACACAGATATATGATGATAACAGATATGTGATGATAATGCGCAAATACTCAAAGCGGATGTGCAGAAAATAGTTGGTGAACAGGCAAAGGTAAAAACTCTTGGTAACGAACAGTTGATGGAAATTAGAGACATGGACGAATTCACAACGAGCGAAGAAGTGGTGGTAGCAGTTCGAAGCATCTGTGAGGAAGAACCAGTGGTCAGCTCGATCCGGAAATCGTATAGCGACACACAGACTGCAGTAATTCGAGTATCGACAAGGGCAGCCAAAGCACTCCTAGAAATAGGTAAGCTTAAAATTGGGTGGTCAGTATGTCGAATACGAATGAAGGAGTCGGTTCTCCGCTGCTTTAAATGCTTAGACTTCGGTCATATAGCTAGAGTGTGTACGAGCCAAGTGGACAGAAGCAAATGTTGCATAAATTGTGGGCAGGAGGGTCACTTAGCCAGGGCCTGCAAAAATGAACCTTGTTGCCTAATATGTTCCAGCAAAAAAATGGACAGCGAGCACGCTACAGGTAGGATAAAATGCCATGCATTTAAAGCGACATGCGGCAATCGGAAATAAAGTTGCTGCAGATCAACCTAAACCATTGTGAAGCTGCCCAGGAGCTTCTCAAACAGACGGCAGCCGAACTAAAAATTGACGCTGTGATTATAGCTGAGCAGTACCGAAATCAGATGGGGTGGTTCTCTGATAAAAAGGCGTAGACGGCTATCTGGAACTGTGGAAACTTACCTTTCCAGTGGAAACCCGAAATCGCAAGGGATTACTACGTTGTAGTCAAGATGGCTGGTATTTTTATATATAGCTGCTACTATCCGCCAAGTTTAACTGACCTGGAATACTCGGCAGTCATTGATCAGTTGGTAAGTGACGCTCGCAATACTTCACCCTTTATAATAGCTGGAGATTTTAATGCGTGGGCCGTGGAATGGGGTAGCCTGCTCACTAATGAAAGAGGTAAAATTCTGCTCGAAGCCTTTGAATATCGACGAAGAATATAGACGATCGATATTACATTCGCAAGCTGTTCGTTGGTAAGATGCATCGACTGGCGGGTTAGCAACCGGTATACAAATAGCGGCCACCGTGCTTTGATAATTCATATCAGGCGTGATCACGCAGAGGAGGTGGTACAGAGTACCTCAAGAATAAAGAGTTGGAAACTAAATACGTTGGACAGAGATGTTTTTGAGCAAATGCTGCAAATGTCTGCTCCACAAGCGGAAAGAGCAGAAGACTTAGCCAGAAAAGTTGTCTCGTGGCTTAATGCTGCTTGCGATGCGTCTATGGCGAGAAGGGGCAATAAACAAGGCCGACGATCAGTGTACTGGTGTAATGATGAGATCGCTGCGCTTAGAAGGAAATGCCTCAAAGAAGAAGGGAACAACGCAGCATTGCAACAGAAAATTATGAAGCAAATCGAGCTGCACATACGATGTCACGCAGGGCACATAAAAAGGCGATAAAGAAGAGCAAGAATGCATGCTTCAGGAAATTGTGCGATGACGTGGATTCTAACCCATGGGGTGACGCGTACAAAATCGTAATGGCGAGGGTAAAATATCCAAGGGTACAAATTCCCACAGCGCAGGAATTTATGCAGAAGGTGGTGCAGACACTCTTTCCGCGGCATGAGCATAATACTCCCACCATAGAGTATGAGCCAAATATTATGCCAGCGCCGACTGTCACCGACGAGGAAATAGTGGCGGCAATGAGTTCCTTCGGCTGTAAAAAGGCACCAGGACCAAATGGGATACCTAATGAAATCATAAAGTTGGCATACAGCATCACACCTGAACCATTTCGGAAATTATTTCAGGCTTCCGTGAATGAGCATATCTTCCCAAAAATATGGAAAATTCAGCGCTTGGTTTTACTTCCAAAGCCCAACAAGCCTTCAATGGAGCCAAGTATTGGCTCACCAGTATGGTTTTCGAATGGGCTATTCTACAGTAGACGCTATCCAGAGAGTGATAAGCAGAGCAGAGAAAGCAATCGAGGGCTCTCGCTGGTTACACGGCAAAAAAGAGTACTGTTTGGTCATAACATTGGACGTCCAAAACGCCTTCAATTCAGCAAGTTGGGAAAGCATCATCACAGCCCTGGAGCGGCTGCAAACACCACGCTACCTCGTCAGAATTCTGAAGAACTTTCTCACAGACAGAATTCTTCTTTATAGCACCGATGTGGGTATCAAGCGATACGAAGTTACGGCAGGAGTTCCGCAAGGCTCGGTGCTGGGACCGCTAATATGGAATCTAATGTACGATTCGGTGCTGCGCATACCGGTACCAAGCGGCGTAAATATAATTGGATATGCTGACGATATTGCTGTCGTCATTGTGGCTAAACATCTTCACCAACTCCAAGCTTTAGCGACCAGCGTGGTGAACACCATTAAGACCTGGCTAGTAAAAAACAAACTACACCTGGCTGCCCAGATAACAGAAGCTGTGCTAATAACTAGCAGGAAGAAGCTGGAGTTTGTCGAGTTAAACTTCGATGGAGTGATAATAAAAACTTCCCCCACCATTCGATATCTAGGCGTTATGCTAGATTGCAGATTGTCATTCGCCGCGCACATCGAAATGGTATGCGGTAAGGCGATGTAAGCTATGCGGCCTTAGCCCGCATAATGGCTAATACATATGGGCCCAGTCAAAAGCGTAGGTTGTTGCTTTCGAAAGTAGTAACATCGATAGTGATGTACGCTGCACCTGTGTGGACGAAGGCGTTACTCTTGAAAAAGAACGTGAGGCAATTGAATAAAATTTTTCGATTGTGTGCTTTGCGGGTTTGCTGTGGCTTTCGAACCATTTCACACGAAGCAGCCGGAGTAATTGCGGGATTGCCACCTGTTACCAGCACCAGTTAATACCAGAAGTGAAGCGTTGGGTAAATAGGCAGCATGGTGATTTGGATTTTTATCTTACACAGATGATCAGCGGTCATGGATGCTTTCGCAGCTATCTGTGTAAATATGGTTACGACACGAGTGCAACATATGGGGTGTGCTTCAGCGCTGACGAAGACGCACACCACATATTTTTTTAATTGCTTTGGTTTTGCGCGTACGCGAATAAGAGCGGAAACTGTGCTTCGGCGCCCTTTAACAACGAGAAATATCGTCGAGAGTATGCTGCAATCACCCGATGCCTGGATGGCCGTCAAATCGATGTGTGCTGCTGTCATGCAACAACGCATGGTGCAACGAGAGCGTAATACACACAGGCAACTGTGAACAGAACGTGACAAACTTACGTGAGTAACTGCGACGTTAGAATTTAGAGACTTACGACATTAGGACGTAAACGTACGTTTGAGCTTTAGCTCCATCTGCCTTCCGACGGTATACTTAACGGTAGTTCCGGGGGGACAAAACAGACACGGGGGAGAGGTTTTAGCGGGTTAAAGTCCCGCACGCAGGCTTTTGATGCTTTCCTCTCATATAAAAAAAAACAAAAAGACACAGACACAGACATAGGCAGATAGACACAGACATGGGCAGATAGACACAGACATGGGCAGATAGACACAGACACAGACAGAGACACAGACACGAACAGACACAGACACAGACAGAGACACAGACACGAACAGACACAGACAGACACAGAGAGACAGACACAGATACAGACAGACAGACAGACAGACAGACAGACAGACAGACAGACAGACAGACACAGCCACACACAGATACAGACAGACACAGACACAGACACAGACAGACACAGACACAGACACAGACAGACACAGACATACACAGACAGACACAGACAGAGACAGAGACAGAGACACAGACACAGGCATACACAGACACAGACAGATAGACACAGACACAGACAAATAGACACAGACAAATAGACACAGACACAGACACAGACAGACACAGAAACAGACAGGCAGACACAGATACAGACAGGCAGACACAGATATAGAAACAGACACAGACACAGGCACACACAGACACAGACAGACAGACACAGACAGACAGACACAGACAGACAGACACAGACAGACAGACACAGAGACAGACAGAGACACAGACAAAGACAAAGACGCAGACACAGACACAGACACAGACAGACACAGAGACAGACAGGCACAGAGACAGACAGACACAGAGACAGACAGACAGACAGACACAGACAGATAGACGCAGACACAGACACAGATACACACAGACACAGACACAGACAGACACAGACAAAGACACAGACACAGACACAGACACAGAAAGACACAGACAGACAGACACAGACTCAGACACAGATAGACAGACAGACACAGACAGACAGACAGACAGACAGACAGACACAGACAGACACAGACAGACAGACACAGACACAGACACAGACAGACAGACAGACAGACAGACAGACAGACAGACAGACAGACAGACAGACAGACAGACAGACACAGATACAGACACAGACACAGACACAGACACAGACACAGACAGACAGACAGACAGACAGACAGACACAGACTCAGACAGACAGACGCAGACAGACAGCCGGACACAGACACAGATACAGACACAGATACAGACACAAACACAGACACTGACACAGACACACACACAAACACAGACACAGACACAGACACAGACACAGACACAGACACAGACACAGACACAGACAGACAGACATAGACACAGACACAGACACAGTCAGATTGATTTTTGACAGTGCAGACGTGTTTTCGGCATCGGTTATAGCAGGCGCAAGTTTTTAAGTGCGAAAGTGTGGTCTCGCGTTACAAGTACTAGTGGCGTTGGCCGACTGGGACACGAATTAAAGTGATTTATTAAACTCTGTGCTTCCCTCAAATCTAGTGAAACAAGGTTTTTCTGAGTTTGTATCAGATTCCCGCGGTTTTCTGTGTTATTCAAGGGGAGAAATATAAACAAAATAAAAAAGATCTGACAACAGCTTTGACACCTGTTGCTAGATAAAGTGGTTGGTGCACAGTGTTTCCTAGCAAAAAGCAAAAGAGCAAGTTCCATTACATACTGCAAGTAAACTTTGCTCACTCTTTGCGAAAAGAGTGAGTGAAAGTTTTTCAGCAGTCGGCTGTCAAATTTTGGCAAACATACCAAAATTTTGGTGGTCTCAGCATCGCAACTGCAGTACCGGCGAAGTGCGCAGGGTTCTGGTCTCGGCTTAACTCATGTTTGGCATGAGCAAGAACGAGACACCCACGCAGGTTCGCGTAAGGAGTACGCCAACAGGTAAGAATGCGGAAGCGAAAGAACCAGGTGTACAGTGCATTGCTGGTGAGCAGCGAAATGTGAGTCAATCAGGGGAGTCGTCGGCAGCAGATCCACCTGATCCGTTCAAGAGATGCTCGCGGTTGGCTAGATCACCCATCAACCAAACTAGTGGACTATTGGTCGAGCAGAAGGCACAGCGAAAGGCCAGCTCTACTCCCCTTTTCTCTGATAAAACAGAATGATAGAACATCTCTGATAGAACAGATGGCGTCGGTAAGTGCGATTTTAAAACTAATTTCTGTTTTGCAAAGTTGGGTAGGAAGATCGGCGAGCTAATGGAGATGATTGATGGTGGCAGGCGCTCAATACACCAACCAATGCGTGATCTCATTGAGGGTATAGCTGCGTTGTATGAGTCTGTGGAGAGAGAGACTTTGAGACGCGATTCAGGAGAGCAGCATGTGACAGCTGGTTGTGATACAATAGGTGGAACTAAGAAGGCTCAGGAGAGCAGTACGCAGACTTCACCGTTGCTTCAAAGAAAAAAGATTGATTTTTCAAAAAGAGGCAGAGAAAATCAAGATGAGGAGTCTTCTGCACCTAAAAGAAACAGGCTGCCGGAAAAGGCTAGTTATGCTAGTATAGCTAAAACAGGAGTCACTGCGAAAAACGACGAGCAGAAGCCCAGCAGAGAGTGGACTAAAGTGGGAGGCAAAGCTGTCAAGCAAAAAAAACCCATTAAAGAAAAGCCTGAAGCGCTTCTTATAGCGTCGCGTGACGGGTCAAGCTATGCAGATATATTAAAAAAGATAAGAGCAGAGCCAAGCCTTAAGGAGTTGGGCGAGAACGTGTTTCGCATTCGCAGAACACAAAAGGGTGAAATGCTCGTTCAGCTGGATGCTAATGCAACCGCCCCATCTAGCGAATTCAAGGATCGGCTAAAACCAATTTTGGAAAAGGAAGCAGAAGTCAAGGCCCTATCGCAGGAGATCTTAATCGAATGCAAAAACCTCGACGAAATAACAACGAAAGAGGATATTATGCTGGCGTTCAAAAATAAATTTGGAGAGAATGGCGACAGAGCTGTGAGATCAGTGCGCAATGCTTACAGAGGCACTAAGACAGCTATAGTTAGTCTTCCTGTAGCAATGGCCAATGTAGCCTTAAAAGAAGGGAAAATTAAGATCGGCTGGACGGTTGCGCAAATCAAGCCAACCGATTAAATTCTTTAGATGCTTGGAATTCGGTCATATGGCTTCGGCGTGTAAAGGCATCGACCGCTCGAAGCTGTGCCTAAGATGTGGAGAGGAAGGACATTTTGCCAGGAGCTGTAGTAAAGAGGCCAAATGTCTAATATGTGCAGTTGCTTTCCAGGTGTGGTGGCGACTAGTCGTGTTTTCTCGGTGTCATTCCTAGGGGTGCCTTTTTTGGACTTTAGTGATTTTTTGGCCGGTTTTTTGCTGTGAGACCATCGGTTGGTATTGGCAGTTATTGCTAGTGCGTTTTTGCATAAAATTAGCAAGTAATTTGTTTATAACAAATTACTTTAGTTTCAAAGTCCTACCTAGGGGTGACTTTTGTGAGTTTTGCGTCGCAAATCGCGTGTGTGCGTTTTTTGCGCGATTATTGTTGGTAATTTGTTGAGACAAATTATTAACAATATTAACATACAGTTGTGCCGATTTTGGCGGTCCCGTGGTTCGAGTGGTACACTTGAGAAGTCTCGAGTGCGGTGGAAATGTCCACTAAGACGACGTGTGTGAAGTCGCGGAAGAAGGCCGTCGCGGTTGGCGCGGTCGGGGTGAATGGCGCGGCAGAAGTGGGTATTGTGATGGTGAAGTCCGCGAGGGAGGACTCGTCGGCGGTCTCCGAGTCGGAGCTCGCTGCGGCCTCCAAACACGCCAGGAAGGCGGATGGTACCGCGAAGGCCATCAAGAAGGCGTTTTCGGTGGACGCGCTGAAGATGGTGGCTCTGACGAGCGATTGCGAGTCCTCGTCATCGTCGTCAGACTCGGAGATAAAGGTGGTAAGCCCCAAGTTTGCCACCAAGGTAAGTGGTAAGGTAGCTAAGGCAGGTAAGGGTTCCGGTGGGAGTGACCGTGAGGGTACTCATGTGAGTGCTCCGGTGGTTGCCACCGCTGCCTCTGGGTCGTTCGGTGAACGGCTCAAGGCAGTCACGGGTGCCCTCATTGGGCATCCTCTTTGAGGGTGCCGGTGTCAGCCGGCCGCTGACCCGTCGAATTTTAGATGTAGCCGTGGGGTATGAGCGTTTGCTCATCGAGCTTTCGGGAGAGAACGAGCGTCTGAAGGGACGCTTGGAGGAGCGGGGAACCGCCGGTAGCGGCTTCGTGGCGCCGGTGGGTCGGCCAATGCCGGTGAATCGGCCGGTAGCGGGGGGTATGGTGGGTCCTTCGGGGGTTCCTGCCGGTGCTGGTGGTAGCACCGTTGTGGCAGCGCCCTCGGCCTTTCCAGCCCTGCCTCCTGTGCGCCCCGCTGTCAAACCAGTTGAGACGTGGTCCTTGGTGGTCAAGAGCCGGAAGGCCGGTGAGACACCCAAGGAAGTGGTTGATAAGGTGGTGAAGCAGGTGGGCCCGACCCTGGGTGTGCGCGTACACGAAGTTAAAGCTCTTCGTGGTGGTGGTGCGATTATTCGCACCCCCTCCGTGTCCGAACGCGAGAAAATCGCGCTAAACCCGAAGTTTAGCGAGGTTGGGTTGGACGTGAGCGTCAACAAGAAGCTTGGTCCCAAGGTCGTCGTTCGTGGGGTCCACTGTAGTATCACTTGACGAGTTCATGAGTGATCTCTATGAGATGAACCTCAAGGAGCGGATGAGTTTGGAGACCTTTAAGAAGGAAGTCAAACTGGTGAGCCGTCCATGGAAGGAGGGCGGAGATGATGCGACTAACGTCATCCTGGAGGGTAGTGGCCGTGCCATGGAAGCTCTCCTGAAGGTAGGTAGTTGCTACATCAAGTGGTTCTGCTTCCGTGTGTGGGAACACGAGATGACTGGCTGCTTCCGCTGTCTCAGCTTGGACCACAGGGTGAGTGAGTGTTTTTTTTTTTTTTTTTTGTTTTTTTTTTTTTTTTTTTTTTTTTTATGGCAGATAGAACCAAGCTCAGGGGATGCCCCCTATCCATGCAAAGCATTCGTTGGTTTAGAAGGGTAAAGGTTAGTGGGAAGGGGAAAAGTGGGAGTAGTGTCGATTTACACCTCTTTTAAAAGCATCGACGTTATAAGTGGGTGGGAAAACATGCGCAGGGAGACTATTCCACAATTTAACTGCGCGACCGAAAAACGAATTATCGCGGTAGTGGGTAGTGCGATGGAACGGGATCGAGACGTAAAAGGGGTGCACCGCTCTGGAAAGCCGAGTAGATCTGTTGAATACCTGAACCGAAGGGATCAGGCTGACTACTTCAGAGGAACAGTTACCATTAAAGTAACGGTAAAATAAGGTTACACACCCCACATCCCGACGACATCCCAAGGTTTCAATAGAGCTGGATACCCTACTGTCCCCTATAAGTTTTATCGCACGACCTTGTATACGGTCCAGAAGCTGAAGATATGTTTTCGAAGCTCCAGACCAAATATGCGAGTTGTACTCCATTTTCGGACGGATATAAGTGGTGTAGATACAACGAAGGTCGGTTGAAGTGAAGTATTTCTTGCACCGCTTTAAAAAGCCTAAGCACTTGGCTGCTTCTTTCGACACGTCAAAGATGTGATCGTTCCAGCGAAGATCACATTGGATTGACATGCCCAGAACATCAAGAGCCTCCGACTCATTAATATCCACACCACCCATATTTAAAGGTGGAAAGTTGTCGCCCGCCAGACGCTTGTGGGTCAACAAACAGCATTGGGTCTTCCGCGCATTAAAATCGACCCGATTCGCTTGACCCCACTCCTGGATTTTGTTGAGGTCAGATTGGAGTGTGTCATTCATAATTCTGCGTTTTCTATTGATCTCCAGAAGAGAAGGACGCCTGGAGAATGAATATGAATGACAAATGCTGCTGTCATCAGCAAACGAGTAGACGGGGTTTGATGTCAATGACAGAAGGTCATTGATAAAAATGAGAAAAAGTGTTGGAGACTGGACCGAACCCTGCGGAACTCCAGCATTTATGGAGTGCTCTTCGGAAGCAAAGCCGTCTATCACAACCCGAATAGAACGGCCGCTGAGGAAACTCGATATCCATCGAGTGAATGTATCACCGACACCATAAGCAGCCAGTTTAGACACAAGTGCTTTATGCCACACTCGGTCAAATGCCTTGGAGATATCCAAAGCAACAACCTTACTCTCACCGAATTGGTGAACACAACTGTTCCACCACTCAGTGAGGAACGCCATCAAATCGCCTGTGGAGCGGTGAGCACGGAAACCGTACTGGCGATCGCTGACCAATTGGTTGCTCTCTAGATACCTCATCAGGCTAAAATTTATGACGCTCTCCATAACTTTGGAGAGCATTGAACAGATTGCTATGGGCCGGTAATTGGCAGTGTAGGCTGAAAGAAGATGTCTGCCGTCGTTGTGGGCAGTCTGGCCATCATGGTCGGAAGTGCGAGAATGCTTTGCACTGCCGAAACTGCGCGTGCACTGCCGAAACTTCGCGTCCAGCTGCACATCGTATGATGTCGGCTGACTGCCCCATTCACGCTGCATATGTTGCCCGCGCGAATGCAAGACATTAGAATGTCTTGTAAGATTGTGCAGTTGAACTGTCAGCGCGCTTACGCTACGATGGGTGACTTGGGGCAGTTTCTGTGCGAGTCTGGCAGCAGCTTTGCTCTGCTGCAGGAGCCGTACTACCAGCAGGGTGGGGTAAGGGGTTTGCCAGCTGGTATGCGTGTCTTCTCCGATGTGGGGGGCAATGCTGCTGTGGTAGTGAATGACGTGCATACCCAGTGTATGCTCGTTGATTCAAGCGAATGGAGTGTGGAGGGTGTGTACGGCAAGCTCTTGTTGGCAAGTGTGTACTGCCGTTATAGCGGTGATCTAGAGCCCTATATAAGGTATATGGATAGGGTGCTACTACTTGGGAGTAGTAATCCCGTTATCCTCGGTTCTGACGCGAATGCATCGTCCGCGCTTTGGTTCAGCAAAACGTCCAGATTGGCTGGGCGGCTGAGTCAACAGCGGCGTGAGATGCTGAGTGATTGGGTCACGAGTAGTGGCGTGCACGTGCTCAATGAGCCGAGTGAGTGGTATACCTTTGAGGGGCCTAGAGGTGTGAGTGATATTGACGTGACGTTTGCGAATGAGGCGGCAATGAATCTGTATGGATTTCGTTGGTCCATCCGGGGGGGGGCTTAAGTATAAGTGATCACAATCTCATTGAGATTGAGGTCACTTATGGCCACGTAGAAAATACGGGCAGTGTCACTAAGCGTTGGCGTATTCTGGGGGTCAATTGGGATACGTATGCGGTTAGGGTCGGGGAGGCGGTTACTTCGGTACCACTTGCTGACTTTGACAACCTTGGTGTGGATGAGCAGGTAGCCAGTTTGACTGAGGCCGTTTGGCGTGTCAACGACGAACTCTTCGAGAGATGCCGGTTTGCAAATCGTAGAGGGGTGAAGTGGTGGACACGCGGCTTGACGGAGAAGCGTAGGGATGTTCGCCGCCTCAGGAAACGTTTCCAGAGAGCGCGAATTGCTGGTGATGCGAATATTGATCAGTTCAGGTTGTCGTTTAGGCGCGAATTGAAAGAATATAAGCGCATGCTTATGGCGACTAAGGAGAATGAATGGAGACAGTTTACTGTGCGCCACAGCGATGACCCCTGGGTTCAGCTGTATAAGGTGTGTCGTGGCAACAGAAGGATAGTTGAAATTAGTGGCATCCGTGTTGGCGATTCCGTATTGCCAACGTGGAATGCTTCTGTGAGTGCACTACTTTCTGAGTTTTTTCCTGGTGTAGTGCCTTCAGCTCATCCTCACGATGTGGGGCTGCCTGTTAGTCCCCCCGAATTGGTGACCGCGGAAGTTGGGTGTGCGGTCTCGCTGATAAGGTCCAGGAGGTCTCCCGGGTTGGATGGGATTACTGGAGAGATGGTGAAAGCCATCTGGAAGGTAATTCCTGAATACCTGGTTGCCCTGCTCGGGAAGTGTGTGCGTGACGGATACTTTCCTTCTGAATGGAAGACCGCCAGAATCATTGTGCTCTTGAAGTCGCCTGATAGGGTCAGGTCTAATCCTAGATCCTATAGGGGGATTAGCCTTCTTCCGGTACTTGGAAAAGTGCTGGAGAGGGTTGTGGTAGAACGGCTTCATGAGTGCTTGCGTGACGACATGTGTCCTTGGCAGTTTGGTTTCAGGAGTGGTCGGTCTGTGGAGGATGCGTGGGCGTATGTGAGGGACTGTGTGAGCTCCACTAGTGCGGAATACGTCTTGGGTGTATTCGTGGACTTCAAGGGTGCGTTTGACTACTTGAGCTGGTCTAGTATCACCAGTAGGCTACGTGAGTTGGGCTGCCGTGAGGTTGGACTGTGGGAGAGTTACTTCTCTGACAGAAAGACCTTCGTGGCTGGAAGTAATCAATGCGTCTGGGCTGATGTGGTCAGGGGCTGTCCGCAGGGTTCCGTCTGTGGTCCATTTATTTGGAACCTCATGATGGATCCTCTGTTGCGTCGTCTTGGTCTGTCCTGGAAGTGTTGTGCTTACGCCGACGATCTGCTTGTCCTCGTTGAGGGTCGGTCGCGTGCCGCGATTGAATCCTTGGGAGAGAGTGCCATGAGTGTTGTGTGTGAGTGGGGTGCTCAGGTGGGTGTGGACGTGGCAATGGACAAGACCGTGATAATGCTGCTCAAGGGCAGATTATCACGTAATCGACATCCAATTGTCCGTGCATCTGGTGTCTCCCTCAAGTATGAGACTGAGGTCAAGTACTTGGGGGTGACTATCGGTGAAAGGATGAACTTCCTTCCCCATCTGACACATACGCGAGAGCTTCTTGTGTGTGTGGTCGGTCAGGTGCGTCGGCTGCTTAGGTGTGACTGGGGTCTGAGTAGACGTGCTGTCCGTGTCCTCTATGGGAGTCTGTTTCTGGCGTGTGCAACTTTTGGTGCGTCGGTCTGGTGCAATGTGGTAACGTCTGCTGCTGGGTATCGCAAGATTCTGGCATGCCAGAAGGTTATTCTTGCTGCATGCCTGCCAGTATGCCGTACGGTCTCCACGGAGGCCTTACAGGTATTAATTGGGGTTGCCCCTCTTGACTTGGAGGTGGTCCGTCGTGCGGCCATCTTCAGATGCAGGAGGGTATTACCATTGCCGCAGCATGAATGGTTTGAGAATGATGTGGAGAGGCTTAGTGTGACAGAGCGCAAAGCGTTCTTGAATGAATGTGTTTCATCTAGCTGGCAAACTAGATGGAACAATAGTGAAAAGGGTAGGACGACGTATGAGTACATACGGGACGTCACATTTGCTGCAAGTCATCCTTGGTTTGGCTTCAGTCTGAGCTTGGGCTTGTTGCTAACTGGCCATGGCTCTCTTAATGCATTTTTGTTTAAGAGATGCCTCACGGCTTCACAAGCTTGTGACTGTGGAGCTGAAATTGAGGATTGGCTGCATGTCTTGTGTGTCTGCCCATTGTACTCTGACTTTAGGGATTTGGGGGCTATGGGTATTAGTTGGACTGACCAGGGGTTCTGTGTGAGTGAGGCTCTCTCCACATCAGAGCAACTGGGATGTCTGGACCGGTTCGCCGGTAGAGTGTTCGTGGAGCGTCGTGCGAGGGTTAGCTGCCCAATTTTGTGCGTGGGTGGTCTTGTGTATGTGGCATATAGGTTGTATGAATAGGTAAGTTGTAGGTGATTGTGTGTGTGTGTGTGTCTGGTGGGGTTGGATGGCGATGTATGTGTTGGTTGTGCTGAATGAAGTGTGCATGTTATGTGTGTGCCAGCCTAACTGTCGTCCTTCGGGAGGACAGAGCTGTTGTGCTGCACTGGTGTTGCGTTCCTGGTGTCCGTCTCTCCTGGGGCCACCGGTCCCCGAACGGTATGGAGCTCACCGGTAGTAACACCGTTACGAAGCCTGACCAGAGGTTATCTGGTACCACGGGTTTCGGGGGGTGCTGAGGTTGGTCTCAACGCCTCACCCCGGAATCAAAGATTTTTACATCTTGTTGGGGGTCCAGCTAAGTTGGGGTTAAACCCCGTCTTAGGTGCCGCTCCCTGTCTGAGTGGAAGAGGTACGGATAGGCCTCGCTCCCACAGTGAGGAAGACATGTCCATACACATGTCTTTAGACTGTTTTCACGTTTGGTGTGGGCAGTTTCTGTCTGCACCAAGTTCTATCCACAGCTGGACTTAAAAACTTATAGGCGACCGGTCCCGGGCTGTAAGGAGCCCAACTGGTAGTAGTCTTGACTACGAAGTCTGACCAGAGGCTTTGTCTGGTACCACGGGGATCAGGCGCCCCTGTAGCGTGTTCGCTCACGCTCAGCCTGGTCATTGTTGGAAGGACCCCTTGTGGGAGCATCGTGGGGGCTGTGGTTGACGCCCAAACGTACGCGGGCAGAGCTATTCTTGTATAGCTCGGTGTGGAGTTGCATTGCAACCGGTTGCCGTGACCCATAGAACGGCAGAGGTGTTAGAAAGGCCTCGACCCCTCACCAAGAGGGAGTGCTTGTCCTTTACGCAAGTACTCGAATTGGTTCCCGCGGACTGGTACCAGGTACCTATTCAAGGGGGCGTTGGTTGAGGCATAGACTTCAACCCCATGTGTGATGGCACACCGTGAGCTTAAGCCAGTCTTGGCAGGCGCTCACGTTAAACACCCGGAGACACTTCTGTATGCAGCGAAAAGTAATGGCACTGAGATATACCCGCAGCGAGAGCGTTTACTCTCAGTAGAAAGGTGGCAAACCCGTTGGAATGCTTCAAACAAGGGTCGTTGGACATTCGCTCTGATCCCAGGTATTGAAAGATGGATAAGTCGATCGCATGGTGAAATGCGCTTTCCTCTTACGCAGTTTCTGACTGGCCATGGAGTTTTTCGTAGCTGCCTATACCGCTTTGGGAATGATGCCTCGCCCTTTTGTCCTGCGTGCGTGAATGAAATAAAGAATGCACATCACGTCTTTTTCATTTGCCGCCGATTCGTGGAAGAACAAAATATGCTGAAAGGCATCTATGGGTCGGAGGTCTCGCCAAGAAACATTGTGGAGGAGATGCTGACATCGCAAAGAATGTGGGAAGCAGTCTGCGAGGTATCTGCACAAATATGCGGAAAGCTTAGAAATGCTGAGCGAGCTAGGAGAGCTACTGAATTGACTGGCTAATATGTCAATACAATGACGTTAGGGTAATAAAGACGACAAACTGTTTTGCGACGAACTCTAATTGGTGACTTTTGAGCTGTCAAGCTCCATCTGCCTCCCGACGTAATACTTGACGGTAGTTCCGGGAGGACAGACAGACTGGGGGAGGTGGTTTAGCGTGTTAAAGTCACGCACTTTGGCTTTCGCTGCTTTCCAAATCATTTAAAAAAAAAAAAAAAAGGACACAGCCACAGACGCAGATACAGACACAGACGCAGATACAGACACAGACGCAGATACAGACACAGACGCAGATACAGACACAGACGCAGATACAGACGCAGATACAGACACAGACGCAATAACAGACACAGACGCAGACACAGACACAGACGCAGACACAGACACAGCAGACACAGAGTCAGACACAGACACAGACACAGACACAGACACAGACACAGACACAGACACAGACACAGACACAGACACAGACACAGACACAGACACAGACACAGACAAAGACAAAGACAAAGACAAAGACAAAGACAAAGACAAAGACAAAGACAAAGACAAAGACAAAGACAAAGACAAAGACAAAGACAAAGACAAAGACAAAGACAAAGACAAAGACAAAGACAAAGACAAAGACAAAGACAAAGACAAAGACAAAGACAAAGACAAAGACAAAGACAAAGACAAAGACAAAGACAAAGACAAAGACAAAGACAAAGACAAAGACAAAGACAAAGACAAAGACAAAGACAAAGACAAAAACAAAGACAAAGACAAAGACAAAGACAAAGACAAAGACAAAGACAAAGACAAAGACAAAGACACAGATACAGATACAGATACAGATACAGATACAGATACAGATACAGATACAGATACAGATACAGATACAGATACAGATACAGATACAGATACAGATACAGATACAGATACAGATACAGATACAGATACAGATACAGATACAGATACAGATACAGATACAGATACAGATACAGATACAGATACAGATACAGATACAGATACAGATACAGATACAGATACAGATACAGATACAGATACAGATACAGATACAGATACAGATACAGATACAGATACAGATACAGATACAGATACAGATACAGATACAGATACAGATACAGATACAGATACAGATACAGATACAGATACAGATACAGATACAGATACAGATACAGATACAGATACAGATACAGATACAGATACAGATACAGATACAGATACAGATACAGATACAGATACAGATACAGATACAGATACAGATACAGATACAGATACAGATACAGATACAGATACAGATACAGATACAGATACAGATACAGATACAGATACAGATACAGATACAGATACAGATACAGATACAGATACAGATACAGATACAGATACAGATACAGATACAGATACAGATACAGATACAGATACAGATACAGATACAGATACAGATACAGATACAGATACAGATACAGATACAGATACAGATACAGATACAGATACAGATACAGATACAGATACAGATACAGATACAGATACAGATACAGATACAGATACAGATACAGATACAGATACAGATACAGATACAGATACAGATACAGATACAGATACAGATACAGATACAGATACAGATACAGATACAGATACAGATACAGATACAGATACAGATACAGATACAGATACAGATACAGATACAGATACAGATACAGATACAGATACAGATACAGATACAGATACAGATACAGATACAGATACAGATACAGATACAGATACAGATACAGATACAGATACAGATACAGATACAGATACAGATACAGATACAGATACAGATACAGATACAGATACAGATACAGATACAGATACAGATACAGATACAGATACAGATACAGATACAGATACAGATACAGATACAGATACAGATACAGATACAGATACAGATACAGATACAGATACAGATACAGATACAGATACAGATACAGATACAGATACAGATACAGATACAGATACAGATACAGACAGATAGACACAGATACAGACAGATAGACACAGATACAGACAGATAGACACAGATACAGACAGATAGACACAGATACAGACAGATGGACACAGATACAGACAGATAGACACAGATACAGACAGATAGACACAGACAGACAGACACAGACAGATAGACACAGTGTTGTATGTCGCATTCACACTATCAAGGCAAGAACATTGGCACTTGTTAATAACTCAGTTAGTGAGTCAAGGTCAAGTTCAGCCTTTAGTGCAAGCCAAGCATTTTGTTTTGGGAAGCTCGAAAGCCAAGCTAGCAACCAGCACTCTGCATGGTAGCAAGTGTGGAAGGTAATTATAAGCTCCGGGCAAAGCTCTGGAAAGCCAAGATAGTAACCAGCACCGTCTGCATGGTAGCAAGTGCGGAAGCTAATTGCCACCAAATGGCTTTTCTCGAGCTCAAACTAAGCAGCTTTCCGAATAAATAAAAGTAGCTAAAATAAAAAGCAAAGAGCAAACGCGGAAGAATTAAATCGTTCCCAATTTAATTCCGCCGACGTTAATATTGGCAAATATGAATATTAAGAATTTAATATTGCAAAATAGTGGAATTGCGACATACCGGTCCACTTTAGTTTCGCCGACGGATACGAGCTTAAGTAAAAATGATTTAATGTTTAAAAGGAGAGTTCTGTTTGTGAGCACAGACAGATAGACACAGACAGATAGACACAGACAGATAGACACAGACAGATAGACACAGACAGATAGACACAGACAGATAGACACAGACACAGACACAGACAGATAGACACAGACACACCAACAGGCACAGACACAGGCACAGACAGACAGACATAGATACACACAGACACAGATACACACAGACACAGACAGATAGACACAGACAGATAGACACAGACAGATAGACACAGACAGATAGACACAGACAGATAGACACAGACAGATAGACACAGACAGATAGACACAGACAGATAGACACAGACAGATAGACACAGACATATAGACACAGACATATAGACACAGACAGATAGACACAGACAGATAGACACAGACAGATAGACGCAGACAGATAGACGCAGACAGATAGACGCAGACAGATAGACACAGACAGATAGACGCAGACAGATAGACGCAGACAGATAGACACAGACAGATAGACACAGACAGATAGACACAGACAGATAGACACAGACAGATAGACACAGACAGATAGACACAGACAGATAGACACAGACAGATAGACACAGACAGATAGACACAGACAGATACACACAGACAGATAGACACAGACAGATAGACACAGACAGATAGACACAGACAGATAGACACAGACAGATAGACACAGACAGATAGACACAGACAGATAGACACAGACAGATAGACGCAGACAGATAGACGCAGACAGATAGACGCAGACAGATAGACGCAGACAGATAGACACAGACAGATAGACACAGGCAGATAGACACAGACAGATAGACACAGACAGATAGACACAGACAGATAGACACAGACAGATAGACACAGACACAGACACAGACACAGACAGACAGACACAGACTATTAGACACAGACACAGACACAGGCACAGACAGACAGACATAAATACACACAGACACAGATACACACAGACACAGACAGATAGACACAGACAGATAGACACAGACAGATAGACACAGACACAGACACATACAGACACAGACACAGACCCAGAGGCAGACAGATACACAGACACAGACACACAGACACAGACAGACAGACAGACATAATGTCGTGGCTCAACTCAGCCTGTGACGCTTCCATGGCGGGGGCAATAAATAAAAGAGGTCGACGATCAGTTTACTGGTGGAACGAGGAAATAGCCGAGCTAAGAAGGAATTGCCTGCATGCCAGGAGAATGGAACAGCGTATTATTGGTATGGAAAATTACGCAATGCACAGGGCCTCTTATACACTGGTTCGTAAAGCACTTAAGAAAGCTATAAAAAAGAGCAAAGATACCTGCTTCAGGCAGTTATGTGGTAACGTTGAGGTGAAGCCCTGGGGAGACGCGTACAAGATAGTGATGTCAAGGCCTAAATATCCAAAGGTGCAAATTCCCACAACGCAGGAATTCATGCAGAAGGTTGTGCATACACTTTTTCCAAGGCATGAGCATAGTACGGCCCCTATGGAATATGAGCCATTGGACAGGGTAAACCCGATTGTCTCTGACGAGGAAATAATTACTGCATTAAATTCGTTCGGCTGTAAAATACACCAGGACCTGATGGTATTCCGAACGGTATCTTAAAGTTGGCATTTATCATCAAGACGGAACCATTTAGAAAATTATTCCAGGCTTGCGCTAACGAGCAGATCTTCCCTAAAATATGGAAGATTCAGCGCCTTGTCTTACTTCCGAAGCCCAACAAGCCTTCATTGGAGCCGAGTTCATACATGCCATTATGCATGGTAGACACTATGGGAAAGCTACTCGAGTATATTCTGCGTGAGCGCCTACTGCGACATGTTGATGAAATAAATGGCTTATCGCCCCAACAGTACGGTTTTCGAAAAGGCCATTCTACATTAGATGCTATCCAGAAGTGCTATCCAGCAGTGGCCTGAACAGCATCGTGGCTCCAAGTACCAGTCTGGTAAGTGGTATAGTAGCTCCTGACTCCTTCCTTGCTCTAGGTGTACGGGTGTTATACATCCTGCCGAAGGCACTCCTTCCTTGCTCTAGGTGTACGGGTGTTATACATCCTGCCGAAGGCACTCCTTCCTTGCTCTAGGTGTACGGGTGTTATACATCCTGCCGAAGGCACTCCTTCCTTGCTCTAGGTGTACGGTTGTTATACATCCTGCCGAAGGCAATCCTGTATACCTTTACATAAGCTACTAGCCACAACACCAGAGTAAGCGGCGCATTCATCGGCGCATCAACCGGCGCATTCATCGGCGTAGTCACCGGCGCATTCATGGGCGCAATCACAGGCGCAGTCACAGGCGCATCCACCGGCGCATTCATCGGCGCATTCATCGGCGCATTCATCAGCGCATTCATCGGCGCAGTCACCGGCGCAGCCACTGGCGCGACACAGGCGCATTCGTCGCCGCTTTCATCGGCGCATCCACCGGCGCATCCATCGGCGCATTCATCGGCGCATTCATCGGCGCATTCATCGGCGCAGTCACCGACGCATTCATCGACGCATTCATCGGCGCAGTCATCGGCGCACTCATCGGCGCGACACAGGCGCGTTCACGGCGCGACACAGCTGCATTCAGCGGCGCGACACAGGCGCATTCACCGGCGCGACACAGGCGCATTCAGCGGCGCGACACAGGCGCATTCAACGGCGTGACCCAGGCACATTCACCGGCGCATTCACCGGCGCGACACAGGCGCATTCACCAACACGACACCAGCGCGTTCACCAGTGCGACAAGAGCACACTCATCGGCGCGACACAGGCGCATTCACCGGCGCGACACAGGCGCATTCAGCGGCGCAACACAGCCGCATTCACCAAAGCGACACAGGCGCATTCACCAACGCGACACCAGCGCGTTCACCCGTGCGACAAGAGCATACACAGGCGCATTCACCGGCGCGACACAGGCGCACTCACCGGCGCGACACAGTGCGTTCATCAACGCGACATCAGCGCGACACAGGCGCGGCATCAGCGCGACACAGGCGCGGCATTAGCGCGACACAGGCGCGACATCAGGGCGACACAGGCGCGACACAGGCGCGACATCAGCGCGTCATCAGCACAACCCAGACGCGTTCACCAACGCGACACCAGTGCGATCCCAGTGCACTCACCGGCGCGACACAGCGCGGTAACTCAACGCGACACAGGCGCGACGTCAACGCGGCACAGCGCGTTCACCAACGCGACAGAGTTGTTCATCAACGCGACACCAGCATGACACCAACGCGACACCAGCGCGTTCATACCGGCGCACACCAGGCACATAAACGTCCAAGAGCAAGACGACACGAAGGACAAGCCGACTCTCAGGGACGTTAAGCAGTCAGCAAAGGTGGAATTACCAGCTACTCGACAGGGGTGTATAAATTACATAAATAGTGTGTTAAGATTGAGTTAACAAATAAAGTGAATTTATTGTTCCACTAAATTTTTCTGTGGACTGAACTCCGGTCTAACTCCTGGAGATATATCCCGGCCAGAGCAACGTTACAGATGGCGCCCGAACAGGGACAATAAATTCACAGTAAACACGACACTCGAGTGAGCACGCACTAACGAAACACTCTGAGCAAGTGAAGAAAGCCAGTCTTAAGTACACACACTACAAAAACCAAAGATGGTTTCTACAAGCTGGGTTTATTACCTAAACAAGGATGAACTCCTTTCGGCGTGCACCGAATTTGGCCTCAAAGAAGCTGGCACCGCGGAGGAGTTAAGGAAAACGCTGGTGGCCTTTATTAATACGAAACAATATTCAGCGGACGACAAAACCAGACTCGAGGAATGGGAGGCCTCGCACGTAAAGGAAGTGACGACTCATTCGAGATCCACGAGCCCGATGCCACCCAAACACATAGCGGATGGCGCACCAGGACAACTCTCAATCAGCACAGCCGACAGAAAAATATCAGTGCAAACAAGAGTAAAACACACAGGGTTCGGAAGTGGTCGCGAGATACAATGGCAAGGGAGATCCAATTTCATTCATTGAACGGGTCGAAGAATCGGCCAGGTCGTATGGAATTGATCCTGACCTCCTCCCGAAAACCATGCCAAAGCTATTGACGGACATGGCATCCGCATGGTGCCGAAATAATGACGAGCAATGAGTGGAATGGGCTGCGTTCAAAAGGGATTTTTTGACGTTCTTTCTTCCGGGCCGATATTTCGAGCAGCTGGACGACGTCATTAAGGCTCGACGACAACAACCAGGTGAGAGATTTAAGGAGTATGTCGTAGCAATCCAGGATCTTATAAGACTCGCCGAGTATACAAAGGAGCAGAAACTCGAGCGAATTTATCGCAATTCACGGACTGAGCTACAGAGGCACATTCGACGCAAGGATTTCACCAGTCTGATGGAATTAACTGCACTTTCCCTGGAGTTGGAGTGCCTGCAGGACGATGAAACGACGCCGACGTCCGCCCTGCCGAAACGGATAAGACACCCGGACGCGGTTCAGGCAAGTTGAGGACATCATTGACATCCGCCAGGCGTGTTACCGTTGTGGTCAAAGCGGACACGTCGAAAGACAATGCCGAAATCCAACGTACTTGTTTTGCTGGGTGTGTGGGCGTCGGAATGTACGCACGATCGAATGCTGCCGACAGGGAAACGCCGAAGGGTCACGTATAAATCGAGGCGGTGCGGGACCCGAACAACGAGCGCCACAGCGCCAGACGTCTCAACCACCAACACACCAACAACAACCAACACGGAGGACAGATCGGCAATAGGGTGGGAAAATGATCGCATAACTATAAGCGTGGACGTCGACGAAGTTTGGGTGGAGACAGTCATAGACACCGGAGCGACGCGAAATTTTATCAGCGAGGCATTGGCTCAATTACTCTGGACGCCAGACACACATCGGTCAACAGAGCTCTCCGTTCGCCTGGCCGACGGCAGGTCAGCGAAGGTCACAGAATCACTCATGGTACCCATCCGATTTAAGGGCATTCAATGCGAGACGCAGCTGTTCGTACTGCCTAATGCCATCGACGACTTAATTTTGGGCCTGGACTTCCTCAGGAAATCCAACACGGAAATAACCATTGGAGGACTGACACTTAAACTTTCCCCCGGCACTGAAGATATTCGCCAGCTCCTTTGCCCGATGGTGCGCAACGTAGAATACAACCAAGAGACACAAATCGCGGCCTTCCTGGAAAATGAATTACGAGCCTTCGAATCAATAAAGGGCACCACGAACATCACGTCACACCGAATCGTCATGAAAGACGATCGTCCAATAAAGCAGCGGTACTTTCCACGGAACCAGGCCATGCAAGCTGTGATTAACGAGCAGATCGACGAATTAATCAGGGATGGACGAATTCTTCTAAGAGCCCGTATAGCGCACCAATTGTGCTGGTACGGAAGAAAAATAACAAATTGTGTTGACTATCGCCAGCTTAACGCCAAGTCAGTACCGGATGCCTATCCTCTGCCGCGTATACAGCATATTTTGGACCAGCTGCGGAATGCTAAGGTCATCAGCACTCTAGACTTAAAAAACGGTTACTGGCAGATCCCGTTGGAGGAATCTAGCAAGCAGTATACGGCATTCACCGTACCGGGACGTGGACTGTATCAGTGGAGAGTTATGCCGTTCGGGTTCCATTCGGCTCCTGCCACCTTTCAACGAGCTCTCGATAAAATCATTGGGCCCGAATTGGAGCCATATGCATTCGCCTACCTTGACGATATCATCGTCACCGGGGAGTCCGTGGAGCACCATATGGACAATTTGCACAAAGTATTCAATCGATTGAAGGAGGCCAACCTACGAATTAACACCGAGAAATGTGAATTCTTTAAGAATGAGATCCGCTATTTAGGACATTTGGTCACTTCAAAAGGGATACAGACCGACCCGGATAAAATTGCGGCCATTCAGGAACTACAACCACCTACGACACTGAAAGAATTACGACGTTGCCTGGGTGTTACCTCGTGGTATCGGAGATTTGTTCCCAATTTTTCAAATATTGTTCAACCACTAACATCACTGCTAAGGAAAGGAAAACGGTGGATCTGGGGACCAGAACAGCAGGAGGCATTCAAGCTGCTCAAACAGAAATTGACGCAGGCACCGGTTCTGGCAGTTCCTGACTTCACACAGCGCTTCACACTCCAAACGGACGCCAGCAACCATGGGCTCGGAGTTGTATTATTGTGTGGGGCATCAGAAAAATGAGGCAATACCTGGAGGGGTATGAGTTCACAATAGTCACGGATCACCTGGCCCTGAAATGGTTCAATTCCATAGAGAGTCCGTCAGGACGCATCGCCCGCTGGGCGTTGGAATTGCAACAATTCAGGTACGACATACAATACCAGAAAGGATTGCAAAACGTGGTCGCCGACGCTCTATCGCGACAACCAAGAGACTGTCGAGCGGGCTGAAGCAGCGGCAGAAGGCCAAACATGTGCATGGGTCGAGAGGAAGAAGGCGGAAGTACGACGAGAACCCAAGAGATACGGCGACCATATCATCAAGGAGGAACTCTACCGTCACATTCCACGGCGAGTCGGACACGAGGAGGTAAACGAGTGGAAACTGTGCGTACCATTATACCAGAGACGGTGACTGCTGTCCGAGAATCACGATTCTCCAACAGCTGGGCACTTTGGGGTCTACAAAAGCATCCAACGTTTGGCGCAACGCTATTACTGGCCAGGTACGTTTAAAGATGCCAGCACCTATGTACGCAACTGCAATTCTTGCCAGAAGTACAAACCGGAACAACAGAAGCCAGCCGGAGAAATGTTCACACACATCGCGGAGGAACCTTGGGTCAGAGTCTGCGTAGATTTCGTGGGACCCTTACCCAAGTCTACCCACGGCAACACGGCCACGCTCGTGTTCGTGGACAAATTTTCCAAGTGAACGGAAATAGTACCAGTACGCGCGGCTACCGCTGAAGCAGTGAAGAAAGCATTCAGAGAGAGAATCCTGTCCCGTTTTGGGGTCCCGAAAGTGTTGATTTCGGACAACGGTACGCAGTTTACGAGTCGTATCCTTCGAAAATACGTACAACAACTGGGAGTGAGACAGCAGTATACGGCTCCGTACACACCACAGGAGAATGCCGCCGAAAGAGCCAACCGAACTATCAAAACCCTGGTTGCTCAGCTGGCAGAAAATGACCACAGGCGATGGGACAACAAATTACCAGAGATAACTCTAGCTATTAACACAGGCTTGTCTGAAACAACTGGATACAGCCCTGCTTTCTTAGTACAAGGCCGCGAACCCAGACTGCCGGCGGCCCTCTACGACGAAATCACCTTGGGCAACGAGAATTCCCCCCAGCACCCGACAGGAAAAGCAGAAAACCTCAGAGAAATTTTGCAGATAGTTCACAGGAATCTTGAAAAGGCTTCGAAAACGCAGGCTCAACATTATAATCTGCGAAGGCGCCCCTGGAAACCCGAAATTGGGGAACAAGTACTGGTCAGACAACACCCCTTGTCAAAGGCAGCAGAAGGCTTTGCGGCGAAACTAGCGCCAAAGTACGAAGGGCCGTATCGTGTCACTGATTTTATTTCACCCGTCATTGTACTTGTGGAAAAAGAAGGAGACAATCAAACAATTTCACAACGACTCCAAGTAACGGTCCCACCAAGTGGCGGTAGTGAATCAGATCAAAAGCGCAGACAGAAGGCTCATCAGTCAGTCTACCCACTCCATGAGGACAAGACGTGCTTATTCAAATCGCGGGAATTAGTGAAAAGTGAAAAAAAAAAATTAAAAATTAAATGCTTATGCTTACCTTACCAACAACATCACGTTGAGTAGCCGATTACAACAACAATCACAGGCAAAACTATCATCACATACCCTAGAATATTCAGTGCAGGCAAGACGTGCTCAATTACAGCCCTACAAAAAATTTGAAGTGCTTACCGTGTCAACAACAACCACGTTAGATTACAACAAACAATAGCCGGTTACAACAACAATCACAGGGAAGACAATTAGCACATGCCATAAACTATTCAGTGCGGACAGCGCAGCAACAACTATCGACGGCACCCAAAACAATACCCACCAACAAAAAAAAAATAAGAAAATAAATATAATTTTAACAAACCGCGGGCGCATTCTAAATTTACTTGGGAAGCGAAACGGTGAATCAAAAAAAAAAAAAACACAGACAGCAGAAATCATCATCCCATTACAAAAACAACACACACAGCAGAAATCATTACCTACAGTACAAGCACAACGCAGACAACCAGAATTCGAGATGAATGAGGATGGAAAATTATAACAGACTGCGCAACCTGTACGGCGCAAATACCACCACTTGGAAGCAGAACGACCCCGTATCGTTCTCCTTGGTTCAGAGTGGATCGAGGAATGTGACCCGAGCGGCAGGCTACGCGTCTGTCATGCACGACCGGACATGACTATCAGTGGTCCCAGCAGCGTCAAACGCTGCCGTACAACCTCACCAGCGTCTGCGAGAATCGTCGAAGACACCGAAGAGGATACCATCAAACCCAATATTGACAGCGAAACGCTCGTGCACCCAACGACGGGAGGCGTAAGAATTATGAGGGAGGATTATAAACTCCTGGCGACACAGGCGCATTCAACGGCGTGACCCAGGCACATTCACCGGCGCATTCACCGGCGCGACACAGGCGCATTCACCAACACGACACCAGCGCGTTCACCAGTGCGACAAGAGCACACTCATCGGCGCGACACAGGCGCATTCACCGGCGCGACACAGGCGCATTCAGCGGCGCAACACAGCCGCATTCACCAAAGCGACACAGGCGCATTCACCAACGCGACACCAGCGCGTTCACCCGTGCGACAAGAGCATACACAGGCGCATTCACCGGCGCGACACAGGCGCACTCACCGGCGCGACACAGTGCGTTCATCAACGCGACATCAGCGCGACACAGGCGCGGCATCAGCGCGACACAGGCGCGGCATTAGCGCGACACAGGCGCGACATCAGGGCGACACAGGCGCGACACAGGCGCGACATCAGCGCGTCATCAGCACAACCCAGACGCGTTCTTCAACGCGACACCAGTGCGATCCCAGTGCACTCACCGGCGCGACACAGCGCGGTAACTCAACGCGACACAGGCGCGACGTCAACGCGGCACAGCGCGTTCACCAACGCGACAGAGTTGTTCATCAACGCGACACCAGCATGACACCAACGCGACACCAGCGCGTTCATACCGGCGCACACCAGGCACATAAACGTCCAAGAGCAAGACGACACGAAGGACAAGCCGACTCTCAGGGACGTTAAGCAGTCAGCAAAGGTGGAATTACCAGCTACTCGACAGGGGTGTATAAATTACATAAATAGTGTGTTAAGATTGAGTTAACAAATAAAGTGAATTTATTGTTCCACTAAATTTTTCTGTGGACTGAACTCCGGTCTAACTCCTGGAGATATATCCCGGCCAGAGCAACGTTACAGATGGCGCCCGAACAGGGACAATAAATTCACAGTAAACACGACACTCGAGTGAGCACGCACTAACGAAACACTCTGAGCAAGTGAAGAAAGCCAGTCTTAAGTACACACACTACAAAAACCAAAGATGGTTTCTACAAGCTGGGTTTATTACCTAAACAAGGATGAACTCCTTTCGGCGTGCACCGAATTTGGCCTCAAAGAAGCTGGCACCGCGGAGGAGTTAAGGAAAACGCTGGTGGCCTTTATTAATACGAAACAATATTCAGCGGACGACAAAACCAGACTCGAGGAATGGGAGGCCTCGCACGTAAAGGAAGTGACGACTCATTCGAGATCCACGAGCCCGATGCCACCCAAACACATAGCGGATGGCGCACCAGGACAACTCTCAATCAGCACAGCCGACGGAAAAATATCAGTGCAAACAAGAGTAGTGCGTCCCGTCGCAAATAAACACACAGGGTTCGGAAGTGGTCGCGAGATACAATGGCAAGGGAGATCCAATTTCATTCATTGAACGGGTCGAAGAATCGGCCAGGTCGTATGGAATTGATCCTGACCTCCTCCCGAAAACCATGCCAAAGCTATTGACGGACATGGCATCCGCATGGTGCCGAAATAATGACGAGCAATGAGTGGAATGGGCTGCGTTCAAAAGGGATTTTTTGACGTTCTTTCTTCCGGGCCGATATTTCGAGCAGCTGGACGACGTCATTAAGGCTCGACGACAACAACCAGGTGAGAGATTTAAGGAGTATGTCGTAGCAATCCAGGATCTTATAAGACTCGCCGAGTATACAAAGGAGCAGAAACTCGAGCGAATTTATCGCAATTCACGGACTGAGCTACAGAGGCACATTCGACGCAAGGATTTCACCAGTCTGATGGAATTAACTGCACTTTCCCTGGAGTTGGAGTGCCTGCAGGACGATGAAACGACGCCGACGTCCGCCCTGCCGAAACGGATAAGACACCCGGACGCGGTTCAGGCAAGTTGAGGACATCATTGACATCCGCCAGGCGTGTTACCGTTGTGGTCAAAGCGGACACGTCGAAAGACAATGCCGAAATCCAACGTACTTGTTTTGCTGGGTGTGTGGGCGTCGGAATGTACGCACGATCGAATGCTGCCGACAGGGAAACGCCGAAGGGTCACGTATAAATCGAGGCGGTGCGGGACCCGAACAACGAGCGCCACAGCGCCAGACGTCTCAACCACCAACACACCAACAACAACCAACACGGAGGACAGATCGGCAATAGGGTGGGAAAATGATCGCATTACTATAAGCGTGGACGTCGACGAAGTTTGGGTGGAGACAGTCATAGACACCGGAGCGACGCGAAATTTTATCAGCGAGGCATTGGCTCAATTACTCTGGACGCCAGACACACATCGGTCAACAGAGCTCTCCGTTCGCCTGGCCGACGGCAGGTCAGCGAAGGTCACAGAATCACTCATGGTACCCATCCGATTTAAGGGCATTCAATGCGAGACGCAGCTGTTCGTACTGCCTAATGCCATCGACGACTTAATTTTGGGCCTGGACTTCCTCAGGAAATCCAACACGGAAATAACCATTGGAGGACTGACACTTAAACTTTCCCCCGGCACTGAAGATATTCGCCAGCTCCTTTGCCCGATGGTGCGCAACGTAGAATACAACCAAGAGACACAAATCGCGGCCTTCCTGGAAAATGAATTACGAGCCTTCGAATCAATAAAGGGCACCACGAACATCACGTCACACCGAATCGTCATGAAAGACGATCGTCCAATAAAGCAGCGGTACTTTCCACGGAACCAGGCCATGCAAGCTGTGATTAACGAGCAGATCGACGAATTAATCAGGGATGGACGAATTCTTCTAAGAGCCCGTATAGCGCACCAATTGTGCTGGTACGGAAGAAAAATAACAAATTGTGTTGACTATCGCCAGCTTAACGCCAAGTCAGTACCGGATGCCTATCCTCTGCCGCGTATACAGCATATTTTGGACCAGCTGCGGAATGCTAAGGTCATCAGCACTCTAGACTTAAAAAACGGTTACTGGCAGATCCCGTTGGAGGAATCTAGCAAGCAGTATACGGCATTCACCGTACCGGGACGTGGACTGTATCAGTGGAGAGTTATGCCGTTCGGGTTCCATTCGGCTCCTGCCACCTTTCAACGAGCTCTCGATAAAATCATTGGGCCCGAATTGGAGCCATATGCATTCGCCTACCTTGACGATATCATCGTCACCGGGGAGTCCGTGGAGCACCATATGGACAATTTGCACAAAGTATTCAATCGATTGAAGGAGGCCAACCTACGAATTAACACCGAGAAATGTGAATTCTTTAAGAATGAGATCCGCTATTTAGGACATTTGGTCACTTCAAAAGGGATACAGACCGACCCGGATAAAATTGCGGCCATTCAGGAACTACAACCACCTACGACACTGAAAGAATTACGACGTTGCCTGGGTGTTACCTCGTGGTATCGGAGATTTGTTCCCAATTTTTCAAATATTGTTCAACCACTAACATCACTGCTAAGGAAAGGAAAACGGTGGATCTGGGGACCAGAACAGCAGGAGGCATTCAAGCTGCTCAAACAGAAATTGACGCAGGCACCGGTTCTGGCAGTTCCTGACTTCACACAGCGCTTCACACTCCAAACGGACGCCAGCAACCATGGGCTCGGAGTTGTATTATTGTGTGGGGCATCAGAAAAATGAGGCAATACCTGGAGGGGTATGAGTTCACAATAGTCACGGATCACCTGGCCCTGAAATGGTTCAATTCCATAGAGAGTCCGTCAGGACGCATCGCCCGCTGGGCGTTGGAATTGCAACAATTCAGGTACGACATACAATACCAGAAAGGATTGCAAAACGTGGTCGCCGACGCTCTATCGCGACAACCAAGAGACTGTCGAGCGGGCTGAAGCAGCGGCAGAAGGCCAAACATGTGCATGGGTCGAGAGGAAGAAGGCGGAAGTACGACGAGAACCCAAGAGATACGGCGACCATATCATCAAGGAGGAACTCTACCGTCACATTCCACGGCGAGTCGGACACGAGGAGGTAAACGAGTGGAAACTGTGCGTACCATTATACCAGAGACGGTGACTGCTGTCCGAGAATCACGATTCTCCAACAGCTGGGCACTTTGGGGTCTACAAAAGCATCCAACGTTTGGCGCAACGCTATTACTGGCCAGGTACGTTTAAAGATGCCAGCACCTATGTACGCAACTGCAATTCTTGCCAGAAGTACAAACCGGAACAACAGAAGCCAGCCGGAGAAATGTTCACACACATCGCGGAGGAACCTTGGGTCAGAGTCTGCGTAGATTTCGTGGGACCCTTACCCAAGTCTACCCACGGCAACACGGCCACGCTCGTGTTCGTGGACAAATTTTCCAAGTGAACGGAAATAGTACCAGTACGCGCGGCTACCGCTGAAGCAGTGAAGAAAGTATTCAGAGAGAGAATCCTGTCCCGTTTTGGGGTCCCGAAAGTGTTGATTTCGGACAACGGTACGCAGTTTACGAGTCGTATCCTTCGAAAATACGTACAACAACTGGGAGTGAGACAGCAGTATACGGCTCCGTACACACCACAGGAGAATGCCGCCGAAAGAGCCAACCGAACTATCAAAACCCTGGTTGCTCAGCTGGCAGAAAATGACCACAGGCGATGGGACAACAAATTACCAGAGATAACTCTAGCTATTAACACAGGCTTGTCTGAAACAACTGGATACAGCCCTGCTTTCTTAGTACAAGGCCGCGAACCCAGACTGCCGGCGGCCCTCTACGACGAAATCACCTTGGGCAACGAGAATTCCCCCCAGCACCCGACAGGAAAAGCAGAAAACCTCAGAGAAATTTTGCAGATAGTTCACAGGAATCTTGAAAAGGCTTCGAAAACGCAGGCTCAACATTATAATCTGCGAAGGCGCCCCTGGAAACCCGAAATTGGGGAACAAGTACTGGTCAGACAACACCCCTTGTCAAAGGCAGCAGAAGGCTTTGCGGCGAAACTAGCGCCAAAGTACGAAGGGCCGTATCGTGTCACTGATTTTATTTCACCCGTCATTGTACTTGTGGAAAAAGAAGGAGACAATCAAACAATTTCACAACGACTCCAAGTAACGGTCCCACCAAGTGGCGGTAGTGAATCAGATCAAAAGCGCAGACAGAAGGCTCATCAGTCAGTCTACCCACTCCATGAGGACAAGACGTGCTTATTCAAATCGCGGGAATTAGTGAAAAGTGAAAAAAAAAAATTAAAAATTAAATGCTTATGCTTACCTTACCAACAACATCACGTTGAGTAGCCGATTACAACAACAATCACAGGCAAAACTATCATCACATACCCTAGAATATTCAGTGCAGGCAAGACGTGCTCAATTACAGCCCTACAAAAAATTTGAAGTGCTTACCGTGTCAACAACAACCACGTTAGATTACAACAAACAATAGCCGGTTACAACAACAATCACAGGGAAGACAATTAGCACATGCCATAAACTATTCAGTGCGGACAGCGCAGCAACAACTATCGACGGCACCCAAAACAATACCCACCAACAAAAAAAAAATAAGAAAATAAATATAATTTTAACAAACCGCGGGCGCATTCTAAATTTACTTGGGAAGCGAAACGGTGAATCAAAAAAAAAAAAAACACAGACAGCAGAAATCATCATCCCATTACAAAAACAACACACACAGCAGAAATCATTACCTACAGTACAAGCACAACGCAGACAACCAGAATTCGAGATGAATGAGGATGGAAAATTATAACAGACTGCGCAACCTGTACGGCGCAAATACCACCACTTGGAAGCAGAACGACCCCGTACCGTTCTCCTTGGTTCAGAGTGGATCGAGGAATGTGACCCGAGCGGCAGGCTACGCGTCTGTCATGCACGACCGGACATGACTATCAGTGGTCCCAGCAGCGTCAAACGCTGCCGTACAACCTCACCAGCGTCTGCGAGAATCGTCGAAGACACCGAAGAGGATACCATCAAACCCAATATTGACAGCGAAACGCTCGTGCACCCAACGACGGGAGGCGTAAGAATTATGAGGGAGGATTATAAACTCCTGGCATATGGACAAAAATTAAATGACTCGATTGTCAACTTTTTCCTTCGATGGCTCTGGGAGGAGGGACTGCAGGAGGAAACCAGAGTAAGAACCCACATTTTTTACATTTTCTTTCTACAGGGGCTGCTGCGTCAACCGGCACAAACGGCCAAAGACCGATACCTGATTATGCGACGCTGGGTACGGAAAGTCGAGTTATTACAGCAGCGTCATGTGGTCATCCCGGTCGTCCGTAATGAGCACTGGTATGCGGTCATCGTCACCAACTTGGACGCCGTGGCCGCTGCAAACCCCGCTCAGCGACGTCCGGCCATCCTGGTGCTCGACTCACGTGCAGCGCAGCCCGGACAGAGGTAGTAGAAGAAATACGTCACTTTCTGCGACGAAACTACGAAGAAAAGATCGACCCTGAAGGGGGTGTTCACTTCAGTGACGAAGCCCTTCCGCATAAATCAAGGTCCGACAGCAGAATAACGGATGGGACTGCGGCGTCTATCTGCTGCATTATATCCGAAGGTACCTCGAGGAACCACCAACAGAACCCACTGACTGGGATAAAGTGTCCTGGGCAACCAGCCGAAGCGCCGATCGGACCCGGCGAGAGATCGCCAGGTTAATACGGTACAAAGCCGAACAACAACATCTCCGACCCAGGATTCCAGACATTAACCTCCCGGATGTGGTCACCAGTGACGAAAGCAGCAGCAGTGAGAGTGACAACAGCAGCCTCAGTCACACCAACCATAAGCACACACAACGCGACCAAAGCAACAGGAACCCCTCCTCAATAAGGAATGAAGCAGATGATAACCTCGTGACACCTCCTAACAGCTCGCGGTATCTTCCAGAAGCAAAATGGCCTGAGGAACTACGCCGACACTTGGCAAAGCCGGAAGAGCGGGCTACCAGACGTACCTTTTACCTAATAACCGTAGGCGGACAGGCTTACCGGGTCCTCATCAGCCGCTCCGGGGAAGCGAAGATTCTTCTTCATTACGTAAAGTAAGGGGGGAGTGTGACGCGACACACAAGGACACGTCTCAAATCAAGCTATTTATGCTGTATTTTTTTAGTAAACAATGTAATGAATATGAACAGAATTGAATACTTTGCGTCGCGACCCGTCACAAACCAAGCGATCTATGCTTTATTTTTAAGTAAACATTAATTTTGTAACGAACAAAATGAATATGAACAGAACTGAATACTTTGTGACGCGACACCATAGGTACACGTCACAAACCAAGTTATTTACGCTTTATTTTTAAGTAAACATTAATTTTGTAACGAATGAAACTAATATGAGCAGAACTGAATATTTTAAAAGTAATATTTCGCTGAGAATTAATTGAAACTAATTGTAAAGTAGTTAACATTAGATTTAGTAGCTGGTAATTTCACCTGCGGATACTGGACACCTGGTCACCTCGACATAACAGCTGATCGAGATGGGAACAACGAAATCAACAAGAAAGTACGCACAGGAAAAGGTATAAAAGAGCGTGCACAGCAGACATTTGGGAAGTTCTTCGCAGGCAGTGGCCTGAACAGCATCGTGGCTCCAAGTTCCAATCTGGTAAGTGGTATAGTAGCTCCTGACTCCTTCCTTGCTCTAGGTGTACGGGTGTTATACATCCTGCCGAAGGTACTCCTTCCTTGCTCTAGGTGAACGGGTGTTATACATCCTGCCGAAGGCACTCCTTCCTTGCTCTAGGTGTACGGGTCTTATACATCCTGCCGAAGGCAATCCTTCCTTGCTCTAGGTGTACGGGTGTTATACATGCTGCCGAAGGCACTCCTTCCTCGCTCTAGGTGTACGGGTGTTATACTATACTATACATCCTGCCGAAGGCAATCCTGTATCCCTTTACATAAGCTACTAGCCACAACACCAGAGTAACCGGCGCATTCATCGGCGCAGTCACCGGCGCATTCATCGGCGCAGTCACCGGCGCATTCATCGGCGCAGTCACAGGCGTATCCACCGGCGCATTCATCGACGCATTCATCGGCGCAGTCACCGGCGCATTCATCGGCGCAGTCACAGGCGCATCCACCGGCGCATTCATCGGCGCATTCATCGGCGCAGTCACAGGCGCATCAACCGTCGCATTCATCGGCGCATTCATCGGCGCAGTCATCGGCGCAGTCACCGGCGCATTCATCGACGCATTCATCGGCGCAGTCACCGGCGCACTCATCGGCGCGACACAGGCGCGTTCACGGCGCGACACAGGCGCATTCACCAACGCGACACCAGCGCGTTCACCCGTGCGACAAGAGCATACTCATCGGCGCGACACAGGCGCATTCACCGGCGCGACACAGCGCGGTCATCAACGCGACACAGGCGCGACGTCAACACGGCACAGCGCGTTCACCAACGCGACAGAGTTGTTCATCAACGCGAGACCAGCACGACACCAACACGACACCAGCGCGTTCACCGGTCCATACCGGCGCACACCAGGCACATAAACGTCCCAGAGCAAGACGACACGAAGGAAAAGTCGACTCTCAGGGACGTCAAGCAGTCAGCAAAGGTGGAATTACCAGCTACTCGACAGGGGTGTATAAATTACATAAATAGTGTGTTAAGATTGAGTTAACAAATAAAGTGAATTTATTGTTCCACAAAATTTTTCTGTGGACTGAACTCCGGTCTAACTCCTGGAGTTATATCCCGGCCAGAGCAACGCTACACAATAGTCCTGTAGTTGTTGCCGGGGATTTCAATGCTTGGTAGACTGAATGGGGTAGTAGATACACCAACTCGAGGGGAAGGATATTGTTAGAAATCTTCTCGACACTAAATATTGTGCTCGCAAATGTTGGCTCGACAAGCACCTACCGTAGAAATGATAGGGAGTCAGTGATTGACGTAACGTTCGTCAGCAGCGCACTGGCGCGGAACACAAATTGGCAAGTTAGTGAGGAGTTCACATTCAACGACCATCAGGCAATAGTGATAGACATCCAACGGCAGAATGAACTTAGAGCAAGCAGGGTTCGCCAAACACATTGTGGATGGAAGGAGAGCGCTCTGGACAAAGAACTTTTTAATATGATGTTCGCCGATGAGCATGAGTGACCGGAGGAAGCGGAGGAGCTGGCCGCGCAGATCGCAAAACAATTAGCGAAAGCATGTGATGCTGCTATGCCCAGACGGAAGGCAACAAATCGTGGCCGGCCTGCCTATTGGTGGAATGCCGAAATTGGAGCTCTTCGCGCTCGGTGTTTGCAGGCGAGACGCAGTTATCAACGCTGCAAACAGGCGATGGAGAAAACTATTCTTCGAAGTGAGTTCTCAAGGGAACGAAAAAGGCTCCGAAATGCCATTCGAAGCTCCAAAACGCAATGTTTTAAAAGATTATGCGAGGAAGCCAACTCAAATCCCTGGGGCGGAGCATACAGGTTAGTCATGGGAGAAATAAGAGCCAGCATCCAGGAAAGATGTCCATTACTTCTTTCAAAAATTGCGGCTACCTAATTCCCACAGCAACGGGAACGCAGAAATCTGTTCCCGGGAGTGCCAGCCAATAATAATGCTGTCGTGACATCTGAAGAAGTGCTTTCGGTGGCTAAAAGAATACATCACAACAAAGCTCCAGGTCCGGATTCTGTCCCAAACGCAGCGTTGAAGACAGCTGTTTTGAGTTACCCACTACATTTTGCTGCTGTCATGCAATCCTGTCCGCGGCAAGGAGTTTTTCCGGCAATTTGGAAAATTCAAAAATTGATATTGCTGCCCAAACCTGGAAGGCCGCCAGGCGACCCGTCCTCTTATAGACCGATCTGTCTCTTGGATACTGTTGGAAAGGTCCTTGAAAGAATAATTTATGCGCGGCTTCTGCGCCATCTTAGCGCCAACCAGTTCGGTTTTCGAAGAGCCCGTTCAACTATTGATGCTCTTAGTGCAGTGACATCTGTGGCGAAGGAGGCCATAAAAGGAACCAGGTGGAAAGGAGGAAGCAAAAACTATTGCTTAGTAATCACGCTAGACGTTAGGAATGCGTTCAACACAGCTGACTGGGAGCATATCATTAATGCACTACTGGCGAAGAACGTACCAGATTACCTGCTGAGAATTATTAGGAGCTACTTTAGCAACAGAGTCTTAATATACGACACTGACGATGGCCCGAAAAAGTACAACATTACTGCTGGCGTTCCACAGGGCTCAGAATTGGGTCCACTACTCTGGAACTTCATATACGACAGCGTTCTCAGGTTGCCAGTTCCTGAAGGAGCCAAAGTAAAGCTTTGCTGAGAAAAAAACGGAAGCCGTCCTTATTAGTAGTCGCAAGAAAGTGGAATCAGTGCAACTGAGGGTGAGAGGTGCTACCATCCAATCGCAGAGAGCGATAAAGTACTTGGGCGTTTTTATTTATGATCGCCTTAGTTTCCGACAGCATGCAGAGTATGTATGCAAAAAAGCTTCGAAGTGCTACGCGGCCCTGTCCAGGATGCTGCCGAACATAGGTGGACCGAAAAGCACCAAGCGAATGTTGCTATCTAATGTGGTAACATCAGTGCTCATGTATGCCGCGCCAATTTGGGCAGACTCCTTAAAAGTGAAGTCGAATAGGAAGCAGCTTGAAAGAGTTCACCGACTAAATGCTTTGCGCGTCATCAGCGCTTATCGAACTGTCTCCGACGAAGCTGCGTTTGTGTTGGCAGGCATGATGCCGATAGAAATAATGGCTGATGAGGCACATCGAATGTATGCAGTGAAAACTACTGGCGCTGAGATATACCCGCAGCGAGAGCGTTTACTCTCAGTAGAAAGGTGGCAAACCCGTTGGAATGCTTCAAACAAGGGTCGTTGGACATTCGCTCTGATCCCAAATATTGAAAGATGGATAAGTCGATCGCATGGTGAAATGCGCTTTCCTCTTACGCAGTTTCTGACTGGCCATGGAGTTTTTCGTAGCTGCCTATACCGCTTTGGGTATGATGCCTCGCCCTTTTGTCCTGCGTGCGTGAATGAAATAGAGAATTCACATCACGTCTTTTTCATTTGTCCCCGATTCGTGGAAGAACAAAATATGCTGAAAGGCATCTATGGGTCGGAGGTCTCGCCAAGAAACATTGTGGAGGAGATGCTGACATCGCAAAGAATGTGGGAAGCAGTCTGCGAGGTATCTGCACAAATATGCGGAAAGCTTAGAAATGCTGAGCGAGCTAGGAGAGCTACTGAATTGACTGTCTGATATGTCAATACAATGACGTTAGGGCAATAAAGACGACAAACTGTTTTGCGACGAACTCTAATTGGTGACTTTTGAGCTGTCAAGCTCCATCTGCCTCCCGACATAATACTTGACGGTAGTTCCGGGAGGACAGACAGACCTGGCGGAGCTGGTTTTAGCGTGTTAAAGTCTCGCACCTTGGCTTTCGATGCTTTCCACCTCATTAAAAAAAAAAAAAAAAAAAGACAGACACAGACACAGACACACACACAGACACACACACAGACACACACAGACAGACACAGACCTAGACAGACAGACACAGACCTAGACAGACCTAGACAGACAGACACAGACAGACAGACAGACATAGCCAGACAGACACCAACACAGACACAGACACGACACAAACGCAGACACAGACAAAGAAACAAACATAGACACAGACAGACAGACACAGTCTAACGATATTTCTTGCCGGGGTATACTCAGTCTCGCCGGAGTCCCGTACCGAACACTTAAATAAAAGGCTTTCGGTTTTCTCTTGATAGTTTTCGACTATTTATTCACCGTTATTTAAAGTTGTATTTTTCGGTCTTTTATTGCTATACATTAACTATACGAACTAACAGTATTTCTTAAAAACTAGTTCCTTTAATTCTAACGTCCGGTGAATAGCACTCAGTCCGTAAAAATACAAAATCTATATACACACTGAGTTCTAGAATACGAGGTTTTATGATTGTCGGCGTCAGCCACTACGAGGTACTAGCATTTACTTTGATTCAGGATTGGCGTCCGCTTAAAAGCACTCGGCCACGACGAGGTACTAAAATTTACTTGGATTCGGGATTGGCGTCCGCTTAAAAGCACTCGGCCACGACGAGGTACTAAAATTTACTTGGAATCGGGATTGGCGTCCACTTAAAAGCACTCAGCCAGGACGAGGTACTAAAATTACTTGGAATTTGGATTGGCGTCCGCTTAAGAGCACTCAGCCAGGACGAGGTACTAAAATTTACTTGGAATCGGGATTGGCGTCCGATTAAGAGCACTCAGCCAGGACGAGGTACTAAAATTTACTTGGAATTGGGATTGTCGTCCGCTTAAGAGCACTCAGCCAGAACGAGGTACTAAGATTTACTTGGAACTGGGATTGGCGTCCGCTTAAGAGCACTCAGCTAGGACGAGGTACTAAAATTTACTTTGAATTGGGATTGGCGTCCGCTTAAGAGCACTCAGCCAGGACGAGGTACTAAGGTTTACTTGGAACTGGGATTGGCGTCCGCTTAAGAGCACTCAGCCACTACGAGGTACTAGAGGTTCAAGGTTTGACGACTTAATTATTGCTTGCTCGTTTCGCGTGTCAGTCTTTGTTGTAGTTGTTGTAAACAGTATTCCACCTGATTTTATTAGTAATTTGCCAAGGCTCTGCTTTAATTTTTTGCTTGCTGGTTTCGCGTCTCGGTCTGTGTTGTAATTGTTGTAAAAAGTATGTGGTTCATGTATTCTGTGTGACTGTTGTTTTTTATCCCTTTGTTAGCAAGCGAGTTAATGTGGTTGTCGTTGTTATTGTTAGCTTTGCATATTTTCGCCTTTGCTACGTTGCCTTTCTTTTTTTTTCTTTTTATTGTTGTTGATAGAATTAATTCCGCCTGAAGTTGGGTCCGCACAACCCAGGTCACCGCGTTTTCAGTTTACGTTAACTAAAAACGGTGCGATGCAGGCGAGGTTCTACACCCGGAGTTGCAAGAAAAAATATTTTTTTCTTACACTCCCCCCTTTCTTCCGGATAGCAGGACAGTGATCCGTTTAGGGGTTAGTGTCACGCGATACATCGGTTGCATGGTGGTATTCTTTGAGCACCCCAATGTGAGCCGTGCGAGTTTTCGTATTTCCCTGGGAGTTGAGCTCGACGATAATGGGTGATGTGTATCTCTGGCCCGTCGTATTTTGGAGCCAGCTTGGCGGTAAACTTGTCCACTGCTTTCGATAGGGGATGGCTTTTCAGTAATACCCATGTCCCTACTGCCGGGTTCCATTGTCTTCGCCGAAGGTCATAGTGTCGGGCTTGGTTCTTGGATGCTCGTTCGATGTTCCTCCTCACGGTGTTGAAGATCTCCTGCAGCTGGTTACCCTTGTGTTCGGGACTCTGTGGTGCTGACCCTGTACCTATGGTAACCTCATCGAAAAGCGATCCTGGAAGCCGCAGTTCTCGTCCCTGTGTGAGGAAAGCGGGGCTGAAACCTGTCGTCTCCGATGCCATGCTGTTGATTGCCAAAGAAATTTCTGGGATCAACTCATCCCATTGGGTTTGTCTATTATCGGCCACATGTGCAAGAATTCTTTTCACGTTTCGGTTGGCTCTTTCTGTTGGGTTCTCCTGAGGGGTATAAGGTGCTGTAAACTGTTGTCGGATTCCTAAATCTTGAAGAAATCGCTGCAGTGTCCTACTGTTGAATTGAACGCCGTTGTTCGTGACGAGAACTTTTGGAACTCCATACCTCGCTAGAATCCTTTCTCGAAACGCCTTCTTCACACTGTCTGCGGTTGCTTGTCTCAGTGGTACGATTTCGGTCCACTTAGAGAATTTGTCAAAGAAAATTAGTATCATCGTGTTGCCGTGCTTGCTTCGGGGTAATGGTCCAATGAAATCGGCACAGACGACTGACCAAGGCTCCTCTGGTAACTGTGTCAGCATTTTCCCGGCGGCTTTGCTCTGCAATGGTTTATATCGCTGACATGATTCACAGCAGCGCACGTGTTTTCTTATGTCGCTGAACATGTCTGGCCAGTAGTATCTGTTGGCTATGCTGGTGACGGTTTTTCTAATGCCTGGATGTCCAGCGCGGGGGTCATCGTGGTATTCCTTAAGGACTCGGGCACGAAGATACCTCGGAACACAGAGCTTCCATGCGGCGCAATCCTCGTCGTTTACCTGCCCTGGGATATGTCGATACAGTTGACCGTTTTCCATAGTATAATCGGCAAACTTCTCTGGATTCCTCTTAATTTCTGCCATCTTTGTTTCTATCCAGTTGCACTTTTCCCCGTTAGTCGTAACCGTGCTCAGTTTTTCTACTGGCTGCCTGGAAAGTGTGTCTGACACCACGGATCAATTGCCCTTGCGGTATTTATCGTCGAACATGTACTGTTGTAACTCGAGCACCCATCTTGCTATAGCGCTGAAGGATTTTTCAACGAGTTCAACCATTTCAGTGAGAGGCGGTCTGTGACGACGCAGAACTTGTACCCTTCTAAGTAAGGTCGCATTTTCCTGATTCCCCAAACGATCGCGAGGCACTCCTTCTCTGTCGCTGAGTAGTTAATTTCGGCCTTGTTTAAATGCCGGCTTGCGTAGGCGATGACCTTCTCTCCCTCGTCGGTTTCTTGCGTGAGAACAGCTCCTAACCCGTGGTTGCTCGCGTCAGTCTGCAGCGTAAACGGTTTGGAAAAATCTGGGCACGCCAGTACTGGTGCCTTCGTGAGCTTTTCCTTGAGGTTCTCGAACGCCTGCTGTTGCTCGTCGGTCCATTGCCAGCGTTTGCCCTTCTTAAGAAGGCTGGTGAGTGGGACTACCAATTTGGCGAAGACCGGTACGAACCGCCGGTACCAGGATGCTATCCCGAGGAATCGCCTAACGCCTCTGACATTTGTTGGGGCCGCCAGTTCCTGAATAGCCGCTACCTTGTCTGGATCTGTGTGAATTCCTCTGCGGCTCACGACGTGACCTAAATATTTCAAATCTTGCTGGAAAAACTCGCACTTCTCCTTGTTGATTTTCAAATTAGCCGCCCTTAAACGTCGAAATACTTCCTGTAAATTCTTCATGTGTTGTTCCCGCGTCTTTCCTATTACGATAATGTCGTCCAGGTAAGCAAACGCGTGAGGTTCCATTTCCGGTCCAATAACTTGGTCCAATGCCCTTTGGAATGTCGCGGGTGCCGAATGTAGGCCGAACGGCATAACTTTCCATTGAAAGAGTCCCCTTCCTGGTACTGTGAACGCGGTGTATTGCCTGCTTTCTGGAATCATGGGTATTTGCCAGTAACCGTTCTTGAGATCAAGTGTACTAATGTATTGCGCGTCGCGGAGTCGATCTAGAATATGTTGTATCCTCCTTGTTAATTATCGCTTTCATTGCAGGGTTCCTGGGGTAATACCTCTGCTTTATTGGCCTATCATCTCTCATGACGATTCTATGGGTTGTTATGTTGGATGGTCCTTTCAGCATCTCGAATTTCTAATGCTCTGTTTTTAAGAATTCGTTGATGATGTGTTGGACTTCTTTTCGCGAGTTGTTGGTTTCTATGCCTGGTTCAGAGTGTTGTTCGTCCCCCACGTCAGTCTTCTCCCATTTTTGCCTCAGGAACTTGGGCGCAATCCGTGTAAACTGTCGAGCAAGTCGCTCGTTCGGCTTTCGAGTCTCCCAGCGTAATCGTCTCACCACCACAGCTAATAGAAGCTCCTATGCTTGTCAGGAAGTCCAAACCCAGGATCACATGGTCTGTCACATCCTGTAGAATCAGAAGTGGGAGCTTACACTCTGCAGTCCCCAAACGCACGCAGACTTCGACGGCTTCCTTCACGGTACGCACGGTGCCGTCGGCCATTTTGACCCGTACGTCAACCTCCATCAGCTTTCCGTCTGTCATCACAGCCGCCGCGTTACTAATGAAGCTCCGCGAGGCTCCTGTGTCTAGAGTAGCGGTGACGAGTTCCCTTCCTAAGGCTACCTTGGCGTAACTCCGGTCTCGATTGTAGTTTATGCACTTCGTGGGGTACGAGGAAAGTCTATCTTGTTCGGTTCCAGCAGCCCTCGTCCCTGCTGGACACCCTGCGCGTTTCCCGAAGGTTTCCTGCAGCATTCAATCGTCCGGACCCCCTCCTTTCCACAAGTCCAACAGAAAAGTTTCCTTGAGTTTCAGCATTCTCGGTGAAAATGTCCACTTTCGCCACATCTTCTACAGGCTGTTCGAAGGTCTCACTGTTTTCCTGTGTTTTCTATGGTCGTCATCCTGTGCATCCCTGGTAATTGTCGGTGCTGATTATGAATTTCTCGTGGAGGTTCGGGTTCCCTTCGTATGCCTTCAAAATCTTCAGCCAATTCAATGAGATCCTCCAACGCAGAGAAATCAGACCTCCTTATGTAAAGAAGATAATCCCTATGGCAATTCTTGTAAATCGTCTGTAGTTTTTTCTCCTCTGTATAGTTCACATGTCGCATTAATGTCTGCATGGCCAGTACATAGTCCTTGAAATTCTCGCGAGGCCCTTGGATCCTTTTCCTAATGTTGTCCTCCAGTTCTTCGAAATATCTCGATGGCAAGAAGAATTTCAGGAAATCGGGTTTAAACAATTCCCATCTTGACCAGCTCCTATTGTTATTCCTGTACCAACAAAGACCTTTGTCCTTCAGCAACTCCGGCATGGTTCGTGGCAGCATATGTTTAGGCAATTCATATGCCTCTGTGAGCTCCTCGACTCTCTTGATGAAGCGTATTGGGTCCCTACCACCGTCGTACCTACAAGACCATTTACGTACCTTGTCAATTACCTCAGAGAAGCACATGGGCCGCACTCTGGCTCGCACCTCGCTGCTATGCAACCAGCTGTTGACATGGAAACTTGATTGCCGGTGTTCATGTTAAGCACTTCTGTTGCATTTGCCCTCTGTTCGCTGTGTTTCGAAACCGCACCTTGCAATGATGGCGTCGCCGGTCGCGCACTTGGAGAAACACCGTGATTCCACTGCACTTCAAGTTCGCGTAACCTGTCGATCACCTCATCGGTCAGGTCAGGCGACATCATAAACCCGGAGAGCACTTTACGAAGTTCGTCGACCGTGCCTTTTGATTCCACACCGAATTCACGTAAAATCTCCTGCAGATTTTCTTTTGGAACATTATAAATCCACCGTTTACCCATTTCGATTTTCCGTTTATTTCGCGTAACTGTTTCCGCGTTATTTCCTTGCACGATGTTTTTCTATTTTGTTCCGTTTATTTCGCGTAACTGTTCCTTTGAAATACGGCGTTATTTTTTTTTGCACAATGTTTTTTTTTATTTGAATTCGCCGTTAGCACAGTTTAGCGTTCAATTATTTGTTCGATTTACCGTTCGCTTCGCGTAACTGTTTATAATACCGTTTTTTTCTAAAGTACCGTTTTTTTCCGCGATTCAGCACTGCACTATAGTTTTTGATTTTTCTCGGAAACTATTGTCCCTGCTCGGGCGCCATTTTGTAACGAAGTTCTTGCCGGGGTATACTCAGTCTCGCCGGAGTCCCGTACCGAACACTTAAATAAAAGGCTTTCGGTTTTCTCTTGATAGTTTTCGACTATTTATTCACCGTTATTTAAAGTTGTATTTTTCGGTCTTTTATTGCTATACATTAACTATACGAACTAACAGTATTTCTTAAAAACTAGTTCCTTTAATTCTAACGTCCGGTGAATAGCACTCAGTCCGTAAAAATACAAAATCTATATACACACTGAGTTCTAGAATACGAGGTTTTATGATTGTCGGCGTCAGCCACTACGAGGTACTAGCATTTACTTTGATTCAGGATTGGCGTCCGCTTAAAAGCACTCGGCCACGACGAGGTACTAAAATTTACTTGGATTCGGGATTGGCGTCCGCTTAAAAGCACTCGGCCACGACGAGGTACTAAAATTTACTTGGAATCGGGATTGGCGTCCACTTAAAAGCACTCAGCCAGGACGAGGTACTAAAATTACTTGGAATTTGGATTGGCGTCCGCTTAAGAGCACTCAGCCAGGACGAGGTACTAAAATTTACTTGGAATCGGGATTGGCGTCCGATTAAGAGCACTCAGCCAGGACGAGGTACTAAAATTTACTTGGAATTGGGATTGTCGTCCGCTTAAGAGCACTCAGCCAGAACGAGGTACTAAGATTTACTTGGAACTGGGATTGGCGTCCGCTTAAGAGCACTCAGCTAGGACGAGGTACTAAAATTTACTTTGAATTGGGATTGGCGTCCGCTTAAGAGCACTCAGCCAGGACGAGGTACTAAGGTTTACTTGGAACTGGGATTGGCGTCCGCTTAAGAGCACTCAGCCACTACGAGGTACTAGAGGTTCAAGGTTTGACGACTTAATTATTGCTTGCTCGTTTCGCGTGTCAGTCTTTGTTGTAGTTGTTGTAAACAGTATTCCACCTGATTTTATTAGTAATTTGCCAAGGCTCTGCTTTAATTTTTTGCTTGCTGGTTTCGCGTCTCGGTCTGTGTTGTAATTGTTGTAAAAAGTATGTGGTTCATGTATTCTGTGTGACTGTTGTTTTTTATCCCTTTGTTAGCAAGCGAGTTAATGTGGTTGTCGTTGTTATTGTTAGCTTTGCATATTTTCGCCTTTGCTACGTTGCCTTTCTTTTTTTTTCTTTTTATTGTTGTTGATAGAATTAATTCCGCCTGAAGTTGGGTCCGCACAACCCAGGTCACCGCGTTTTCAGTTTACGTTAACTAAAAACGGTGCGATGCAGGCGAGGTTCTACACCCGGAGTTGCAAGAAAAAATATTTTTTTCTTACACTCCCCCCTTTCTTCCGGATAGCAGGACAGTGATCCGTTTAGGGGTTAGTGTCACGCGATACATCGGTTGCATGGTGGTATTCTTTGAGCACCCCAATGTGAGCCGTGCGAGTTTTCGTATTTCCCTGGGAGTTGAGCTCGACGATAATGGGTGATGTGTATCTCTGGCCCGTCGTATTTTGGAGCCAGCTTGGCGGTAAACTTGTCCACTGCTTTCGATAGGGGATGGCTTTTCAGTAATACCCATGTCCCTACTGCCGGGTTCCATTGTCTTCGCCGAAGGTCATAGTGTCGGGCTTGGTTCTTGGATGCTCGTTCGATGTTCCTCCTCACGGTGTTGAAGATCTCCTGCAGCTGGTTACCCTTGTGTTCGGGACTCTGTGGTGCTGACCCTGTACCTATGGTAACCTCATCGAAAAGCGATCCTGGAAGCCGCAGTTCTCGTCCCTGTGTGAGGAAAGCGGGGCTGAAACCTGTCGTCTCCGATGCCATGCTGTTGATTGCCAAAGAAATTTCTGGGATCAACTCATCCCATTGGGTTTGTCTATTATCGGCCACATGTGCAAGAATTCTTTTCACGTTTCGGTTGGCTCTTTCTGTTGGGTTCTCCTGAGGGGTATAAGGTGCTGTAAACTGTTGTCGGATTCCTAAATCTTGAAGAAATCGCTGCAGTGTCCTACTGTTGAATTGAACGCCGTTGTTCGTGACGAGAACTTTTGGAACTCCATACCTCGCTAGAATCCTTTCTCGAAACGCCTTCTTCACACTGTCTGCGGTTGCTTGTCTCAGTGGTACGATTTCGGTCCACTTAGAGAATTTGTCAAAGAAAATTAGTATCATCGTGTTGCCGTGCTTGCTTCGGGGTAATGGTCTAATGAAATCGGCACAGACGACTGACCAAGGCTCCTCTGGTAACTGTGTCAGCATTTTCCCGGCGGCTTTGCTCTGCAATGGTTTATATCGCTGACATGATTCACAGCAGCGCACGTGTTTTCTTATGTCGCTGAACATGTCTGGCCAGTAGTATCTGTTGGCTATGCTGGTGACGGTTTTTCTAATGCCTGGATGTCCAGCGCGGGGGTCATCGTGGTATTCCTTAAGGACTCGGGCACGAAGATACCTCGGAACACAGAGCTTCCATGCGGCGCAATCCTCGTCGTTTACCTGCCCTGGGATATGTCGATACAGTTGACCGTTTTCCATAGTATAATCGGCAAACTTCTCTGGATTCCTCTTAATTTCTGCCATCTTTGTTTCTATCCAGTTGCACTTTTCCCCGTTAGTCGTAACCGTGCTCAGTTTTTCTACTGGCTGCCTGGAAAGTGTGTCTGACACCACGGATCAATTGCCCTTGCGGTATTTATCGTCGAACATGTACTGTTGTAACTCGAGCACCCATCTTGCTATAGCGCTGAAGGATTTTTCAACGAGTTCAACCATTTCAGTGAGAGGCGGTCTGTGACGACGCAGAACTTGTACCCTTCTAAGTAAGGTCGCATTTTCCTGATTCCCCAAACGATCGCGAGGCACTCCTTCTCTGTCGCTGAGTAGTTAATTTCGGCCTTGTTTAAATGCCGGCTTGCGTAGGCGATGACCTTCTCTCCCTCGTCGGTTTCTTGCGTGAGAACAGCTCCTAACCCGTGGTTGCTCGCGTCAGTCTGCAGCGTAAACGGTTTGGAAAAATCTGGGCACGCCAGTACTGGTGCCTTCGTGAGCTTTTCCTTGAGGTTCTCGAACGCCTGCTGTTGCTCGTCGGTCCATTGCCAGCGTTTGCCCTTCTTAAGAAGGCTGGTGAGTGGGACTACCAATTTGGCGAAGACCGGTACGAACCGCCGGTACCAGGATGCTATCCCGAGGAATCGCCTAACGCCTCTGACATCTGTTGGGGCCGCCAGTTCCTGAATAGCCGCTACCTTGTCTGGATCTGTGTGAATTCCTCTGCGGCTCACGACGTGACCTAAATATTTCAAATCTTGCTGGAAAAACTCGCACTTCTCCTTGTTGATTTTCAAATTAGCCGCCCTTAAACGTCGAAATACTTCCTGTAAATTCTTCATGTGTTGTTCCCGCGTCTTTCCTATTACGATAATGTCGTCCAGGTAAGCAAACGCGTGAGGTTCCATTTCCGGTCCAATAACTTGGTCCAATGCCCTTTGGAATGTCGCGGGTGCCGAATGTAGGCCGAACGGCATAACTTTCCATTGAAAGAGTCCCCTTCCTGGTACTGTGAACGCGGTGTATTGCCTGCTTTCTGGAATCATGGGTATTTGCCAGTAACCGTTCTTGAGATCAAGTGTACTAATGTATTGCGCGTCGCGGAGTCGATCTAGAATATGTTGTATCCTCCTTGTTAATTATCGCTTTCATTGCAGGGTTCCTGGGGTAATACCTCTGCTTTATTGGCCTATCATCTCTCATGACGATTCTATGGGTTGTTATTTGGATGGTCATTTCAGCATCTCGAATTTCTAATGCTCTGTTTTTAAGAATTCGTTGATGATGTGTTGGACTTCTTTTCGCGAGTTGTTGGTTTCTATGCCTGGTTCAGAGTGTTGTTCGTCCCCCACGTCAGTCTTCTCCCATTTTTGCCTCAGGAACTTGGGCGCAATCCGTGTAAACTGTCGAGCAAGTCGCTCGTTCGGCTTTCGAGTCTCCCAGCGTAATCGTCTCACCACCACAGCTAATAGAAGCTCCTATGCTTGTCAGGAAGTCCAAACCCAGGATCACATGGTCTGTCACATCCTGTAGAATCAGAAGTGGGAGCTTACACTCTGCAGTCCCCAAACGCACGCAGACTTCGACGGCTTCCTTCACGGTACGCACGGTGCCGTCGGCCATTTTGACCCGTACGTCAACCTCCATCAGCTTTCCGTCTGTCATCACAGCCGCCGCGTTACTAATGAAGCTCCGCGAGGCTCCTGTGTCTAGAGTAGCGGTGACGAGTTCCCTTCCTAAGGCTACCTTGGCGGAACTCCGGTCTCGATTGTAGTTTATGCACTTCGTGGGGTACGAGGAAAGTCTATCTTGTTCGGTTCCAGCAGCCCTCGTCCCTGCTGGACACCCTGCGCGTTTCCCGAAGGTTTCCTGCAGCATTCAATCGTCCGGACCCCCTCCTTTCCACAAGTCCAACAGAAAAGTTTCCTTGAGTTTCAGCATTCTCGGTGAAAATGTCCACTTTCGCCACATCTTCTACAGGCTGTTCGAAGGTCTCACTGTTTTCCTGTGTTTTCTATGGTCGTCATCCTGTGCATCCCTGGTAATTGTCGGTGCTGATTATGAATTTCTCGTGGAGGTTCGGGTTCCCTTCGTATGCCTTCAAAATCTTCAGCCAATTCAATGAGATCCTCCAACGCAGAGAAATCAGACCTCCTTATGTAAAGAAGATAATCCCTATGGCAATTCTTGTAAATCGTCTGTAGTTTTTTCTCCTCTGTATAGTTCACATGTCGCATTAATGTCTGCATGGCCAGTACATAGTCCTTGAAATTCTCGCGAGGCCCTTGGATCCTTTTCCTAATGTTGTCCTCCAGTTCTTCGAAATATCTCGATGGCAAGAAGAATTTCAGGAAATCGGGTTTAAACAATTCCCATCTTGACCAGCTCCTATTGTTATTCCTGTACCAACAAAGACCTTTGTCCTTCAGCAACTCCGGCATGGTTCGTGGCAGCATATGTTTAGGCAATTCATATGCCTCTGTGAGCTCCTCGACTCTCTTGATGAAGCGTATTGGGTCCCTACCACCGTCGTACCTACAAGACCATTTACGTACCTTGTCAATTACCTCAGAGAAGCACATGGGCCGCACTCTGGCTCGCACCTCGCTGCTATGCAACCAGCTGTTGACATGGAAACTTGATTGCCGGTGTTCATGTTAAGCACTTCTGTTGCATTTGCCCTCTGTTCGCTGTGTTTCGAAACCGCACCTTGCAATGATGGCGTCGCCGGTCGCGCACTTGGAGAAACACCGTGATTCCACTGCACTTCAAGTTCGCGTAACCTGTCGATCACCTCATCGGTCAGGTCAGGCGACATCATAAACCCGGAGAGCACTTTACGAAGTTCGTCGACCGTGCCTTTTGATTCCACACCGAATTCACGTAAAATCTCCTGCAGATTTTCTTTTGGAACATTATAAATCCACCGTTTACCCATTTCGATTTTCCGTTTATTTCGCGTAACTGTTTCCGCGTTATTTCCTTGCACGATGTTTTTCTATTTTGTTCCGTTTATTTCGCGTAACTGTTCCTTTGAAATACGGCGTTATTTTTTTTTGCACAATGTTTTTTTTTATTTGAATTCGCCGTTAGCACAGTTTAGCGTTCAATTATTTGTTCGATTTACCGTTCGCTTCGCGTAACTGTTTATAATACCGTTTTTTTCTAAAGTACCGTTTTTTTCCGCGATTCAGCACTGCACTATAGTTTTTGATTTTTCTCGGAAACTATTGTCCCTGCTCGGGCGCCATTTTGTAACGAAGTTCTTGCCGGGGTATACTCAGTCTCGCCAGAGTCCCGTACCGAACACTTAAATAAAAGGCTTTCGGTTTTCTTTTGATAGTTTTCGACTATTTATTCACCGTTATTTAAAGTTATATTTTTCGGTCTGTTATTGCTATACATTAAATATACGAACTAACAGTATTTCTTAAAAACTAGTTCCTTTAATTCTAACGTCCGCTGAATAGCACTCAGTCCGTAAAAATACAAAATCTATATTCACACTGAGTTCTAGAATACGAGGTTTCATGATTGTCGGCGTCAGCCACTACGAGGTACTAGCATTTACTTTGATTCAGGATTGGCGTCCGCTTAAAAGCACTCGGCCACGACGAGGTACTAAAATTTACTTGGATTCGGGATTGGCGTCCGCTTAAAAGCACTCGGCCACGACGAGGTACTAAAATTTACTTGGAATCGGGATTGGCGTCCGCTTAAAAGCACTCAGCCAGGACGAGGTACTAAGGTTTACTTGGAATTGGGATTGGCGTCCGCTTAAGAGCACTCAGCCAGGACGAGGTATTAAATTTACTTGGAATTGGGATTGGCGTCCGCTTAAGAGCACTCAGACAGGACGAGGTACTAAGATTTACTTGGAATTGGGATTGGCGTCCGCTTAAGAGCACTCAGCCAGGACGAGGTACTAAAATTTACTTGGAATCGGGATTGGCGTCCGCTTAAGAGCACTCAGCCAGGACGAGGTACTAAAATTTACTTGGAATTGGGATTGTCGTCCGCTTAAGAGCACTCAGCCAGAACGAGGTACTAAGATTTACTTGGAACTGGGATTGGCGTCCGCTTAAGAGCACTCAGCCACTACGAGGTACTAGAGGTTCAAGGTTTGACGACGTACCACTTGGAGCACGAGATTCCAAAAGAGATCGAATTCAGCGCGGTGGGCCTTTTATACACCGATAAAAACAACTCCGCTGCAGTCGTTGTTCTTGTGCACATTCCGGAATTTTCTAATGTGCATAGAGGCACACAACGTACTTGTTGTTGTTGTGCTTATTTCTAGAAATATTTCTCGTGACTTTGTTGGTGGTTCTTGTGCACATTCCAGAATTTTCTAATGTGCATAGCGGCACACAACGTACTTGTTGTTGTTGTGCTTAATTCTAGAAATATTTCTTGTCGTTTTGTTGGTAGCTTCCCACGCTCTAATTTAATTTTTGCTTGCTGGTTTCGCGTCTCAGTCTTTGTTGTAGTTATTGTAAACAGTATTCCACCTGATTTTATTAGTAATTTCCCAAGGCTCTGCTTTAATTTTTAGCTTGCTGGTTTCGCGTCTCGGTCTGTGTTGTAATTGTTGTAAAAAGTATGTGGTTCATGTATTCTGTGTGACTGTTGTTTTTTTATCCCTTTGTTAGCAAGCGAGTTAATGTGGTTGTTGTTTTTATTGTTAGCTTTGCATATTTTCGCCTTTGCTACGTTGCCTTTCTTTTTTTTTCTTTTTATTGTTGTTGATAGCATTAATTCCAACTGAAGTTGGGTCCGCACAACCCAGGTCACCGCGTTTTCAGTTTACGTTTACTATAAACGGGCTCGGTGCCCGTAAAAAAACCTGGCGATGCAGGCCAGGTTCTACACCCGGAATTGTAAGAAAAAATATTTTTTTCTTACAACAGACAGACAGATACAGACAGACAGACACAGACAGACAGATACAGACAGACAGATACAGACAGACAGACACAGACAGACAGCTCTGATCCCAAATATTGAAAGATGGATAAGTCGATCGCATGGTGAAATGCGCTTTCCTCTAACGCAGTTTCTGACTGGCCATGGAGTTTTTCGTAGCTGCCTATACCGCTTTGGGTATGATACCTCGCCCTTTTGTCCTGCGTGCATGAATGAAATAGAGAATTCGCATCACGTCTTTTTCATTTGCCCCCGATTCGTGGAAGAACAAAATATGCTGAAAGGCATCTATGGGTCGGAGGTCTCGCCAAGAAACATTGTGGAGGCGATGCTGACATCGCAAAGAATGTAGGAAGCAGTCTGCGAGGTATCTGCGCAAATATGCGGAAAACTTAGAAATGCTGAGCGAGCTAGGAGAGCTACTGAATTGACTGGCTGATATGTCAATACAATGACGTTAGGGCAATAAAGACGACAAACTGTTTTGCGACGAACTCTAATTGGTGACTTTTGAGCTGTCAAGCTCCATCTGCCTCCCGACATAATACTTGACGGTAGTTCCGGGAGGACAGACAGACCTGGCGGAGCTGGTTTTAGCGTGTTAAAGTCTCGCACCTTGGCTTTCGATGCTTTCCACCTCATTAAAAAAAAAAAAAAAAAAAAAAGACAGACACAGACACAGACACACACACAGACACACACACAGACACACACACAGACACACACAGACAGACACAGACCTAGACAGACAGACACAGACCTAGACAGACAGACACAGACAGACAGACAGACATAGCCAGACAGACACCAACACAGACACAGACACGACACAAACGCAGACACAGACAAAGAAACAAACATAGACACAGACAGACAGACACAGTCTAACGATATTTCTTGCCGGGGTATACTCAGTCTCGCCGGAGTCCCGTACCGAACACTTAAATAAAAGGCTTTCGGTTTTCTCTTGATAGTTTTCGACTATTTATTCACCGTTATTTAAAGTTGTATTTTTCGGTCTTTTATTGCTATACATTAACTATACGAACTAACAGTATTTCTTAAAAACTAGTTCCTTTAATTCTAACGTCCGGTGAATAGCACTCAGTCCGTAAAAATACAAAATCTATATACACACTGAGTTCTAGAATACGAGGTTTTATGATTGTCGGCGTCAGCCACTACGAGGTACTAGCATTTACTTTGATTCAGGATTGGCGTCCGCTTAAAAGCACTCGGCCACGACGAGGTACTAAAATTTACTTGGATTCGGGATTGGCGTCCGCTTAAAAGCACTCGGCCACGACGAGGTACTAAAATTTACTTGGAATCGGGATTGGCGTCCACTTAAAAGCACTCAGCCAGGACGAGGTACTAAAATTACTTGGAATTTGGATTGGCGTCCGCTTAAGAGCACTCAGCCAGGACGAGGTACTAAAATTTACTTGGAATCGGGATTGGCGTCCGATTAAGAGCACTCAGCCAGGACGAGGTACTAAAATTTACTTGGAATTGGGATTGTCGTCCGCTTAAGAGCACTCAGCCAGAACGAGGTACTAAGATTTACTTGGAACTGGGATTGGCGTCCGCTTAAGAGCACTCAGCTAGGACGAGGTACTAAAATTTACTTTGAATTGGGATTGGCGTCCGCTTAAGAGCACTCAGCCAGGACGAGGTACTAAGGTTTACTTGGAACTGGGATTGGCGTCCGCTTAAGAGCACTCAGCCACTACGAGGTACTAGAGGTTCAAGGTTTGACGACTTAATTATTGCTTGCTCGTTTCGCGTGTCAGTCTTTGTTGTAGTTGTTGTAAACAGTATTCCACCTGATTTTATTAGTAATTTGCCAAGGCTCTGCTTTAATTTTTTGCTTGCTGGTTTCGCGTCTCGGTCTGTGTTGTAATTGTTGTAAAAAGTATGTGGTTCATGTATTCTGTGTGACTGTTGTTTTTTATCCCTTTGTTAGCAAGCGAGTTAATGTGGTTGTCGTTGTTATTGTTAGCTTTGCATATTTTCGCCTTTGCTACGTTGCCTTTCTTTTTTTTTTCTTTTTATTGTTGTTGATAGAATTAATTCCGCCTGAAGTTGGGTCCGCACAACCCAGGTCACCGCGTTTTCAGTTTACGTTAACTAAAAACGGTGCGATGCAGGCGAGGTTCTACACCCGGAGTTGCAAGAAAAAATATTTTTTTCTTACACTCCCCCCTTTCTTCCGGATAGCAGGACAGTGATCCGTTTAGGGGTTAGTGTCACGCGATACATCGGTTGCATGGTGGTATTCTTTGAGCACCCCAATGTGAGCCGTGCGAGTTTTCGTATTTCCCTGGGAGTTGAGCTCGACGATAATGGGTGATGTGTATCTCTGGCCCGTCGTATTTTGGAGCCAGCTTGGCGGTAAACTTGTCCACTGCTTTCGATAGGGGATGGCTTTTCAGTAATACCCATGTCCCTACTGCCGGGTTCCATTGTCTTCGCCGAAGGTCATAGTGTCGGGCTTGGTTCTTGGATGCTCGTTCGATGTTCCTCCTCACGGTGTTGAAGATCTCCTGCAGCTGGTTACCCTTGTGTTCGGGACTCTGTGGTGCTGACCCTGTACCTATGGTAACCTCATCGAAAAGCGATCCTGGAAGCCGCAGTTCTCGTCCCTGTGTGAGGAAAGCGGGGCTGAAACCTGTCGTCTCCGATGCCATGCTGTTGATTGCCAAAGAAATTTCTGGGATCAACTCATCCCATTGGGTTTGTCTATTATCGGCCACATGTGCAAGAATTCTTTTCACGTTTCGGTTGGCTCTTTCTGTTGGGTTCTCCTGAGGGGTATAAGGTGCTGTAAACTGTTGTCGGATTCCTAAATCTTGAAGAAATCGCTGCAGTGTCCTACTGTTGAATTGAACGCCGTTGTTCGTGACGAGAACTTTTGGAACTCCATACCTCGCTAGAATCCTTTCTCGAAACGCCTTCTTCACACTGTCTGCGGTTGCTTGTCTCAGTGGTACGATTTCGGTCCACTTAGAGAATTTGTCAAAGAAAATTAGTATCATCGTGTTGCCGTGCTTGCTTCGGGGTAATGGTCCAATGAAATCGGCACAGACGACTGACCAAGGCTCCTCTGGTAACTGTGTCAGCATTTTCCCGGCGGCTTTGCTCTGCAATGGTTTATATCGCTGACATGATTCACAGCAGCGCACGTGTTTTCTTATGTCGCTGAACATGTCTGGCCAGTAGTATCTGTTGGCTATGCTGGTGACGGTTTTTCTAATGCCTGGATGTCCAGCGCGGGGGTCATCGTGGTATTCCTTAAGGACTCGGGCACGAAGATACCTCGGAACACAGAGCTTCCATGCGGCGCAATCCTCGTCGTTTACCTGCCCTGGGATATGTCGATACAGTTGACCGTTTTCCATAGTATAATCGGCAAACTTCTCTGGATTCCTCTTAATTTCTGCCATCTTTGTTTCTATCCAGTTGCACTTTTCCCCGTTAGTCGTAACCGTGCTCAGTTTTTCTACTGGCTGCCTGGAAAGTGTGTCTGACACCACGGATCAATTGCCCTTGCGGTATTTATCGTCGAACATGTACTGTTGTAACTCGAGCACCCATCTTGCTATAGCGCTGAAGGATTTTTCAACGAGTTCAACCATTTCAGTGAGAGGCGGTCTGTGACGACGCAGAACTTGTACCCTTCTAAGTAAGGTCGCATTTTCCTGATTCCCCAAACGATCGCGAGGCACTCCTTCTCTGTCGCTGAGTAGTTAATTTCGGCCTTGTTTAAATGCCGGCTTGCGTAGGCGATGACCTTCTCTCCCTCGTCGGTTTCTTGCGTGAGAACAGCTCCTAACCCGTGGTTGCTCGCGTCAGTCTGCAGCGTAAACGGTTTGGAAAAATCTGGGCACGCCAGTACTGGTGCCTTCGTGAGCTTTTCCTTGAGGTTCTCGAACGCCTGCTGTTGCTCGTCGGTCCATTGCCAGCGTTTGCCCTTCTTAAGAAGGCTGGTGAGTGGGACTACCAATTTGGCGAAGACCGGTACGAACCGCCGGTACCAGGATGCTATCCCGAGGAATCGCCTAACGCCTCTGACATTTGTTGGGGCCGCCAGTTCCTGAATAGCCGCTACCTTGTCTGGATCTGTGTGAATTCCTCTGCGGCTCACGACGTGACCTAAATATTTCAAATCTTGCTGGAAAAACTCGCACTTCTCCTTGTTGATTTTCAAATTAGCCGCCCTTAAACGTCGAAATACTTCCTGTAAATTCTTCATGTGTTGTTCCCGCGTCTTTCCTGTTACGATAATGTCGTCCAGGTAAGCAAACGCGTGAGGTTCCATCTCCGGTCCAATAACTTGGTCCAATGCCCTTTGGAATGTCGCGGGTGCCGAATGTAGGCCGAACGGCATAACTTTCCATTGAAAGAGTCCCCTTCCTGGTACTGTGAACGCGGTGTATTGCCTGCTTTCTGGAATCATGGGTATTTGCCAGTAACCGTTCTTGAGATCAAGTGTACTAATGTATTGCGCGTCGCGGAGTCGATCTAGAATATGTTGTATCCTCCTTGTTAATTATCGCTTTCATTGCAGGGTTCCTGGGGTAATACCTCTGCTTTATTGGCCTATCATCTCTCATGACGATTCTATGGGTTGTTATGTTGGATGGTCCTTTCAGCATCTCGAATTTCTAATGCTCTGTTTTTAAGAATTCGTTGATGATGTGTTGGACTTCTTTTCGCGAGTTGTTGGTTTCTATGCCTGGTTCAGAGTGTTGTTCGTCCCCCACGTCAGTCTTCTCCCATTTTTGCCTCAGGAACTTGGGCGCAATCCGTGTAAACTGTCGAGCAAGTCGCTCGTTCGGCTTTCGAGTCTCCCAGCGTAATCGTCTCACCACCACAGCTAATAGAAGCTCCTATGCTTGTCAGGAAGTCCAAACCCAGGATCACATGGTCTGTCACATCCTGTAGAATCAGAAGTGGGAGCTTACACTCTGCAGTCCCCAAACGCACGCAGACTTCGACGGCTTCCTTCACGGTACGCACGGTGCCGTCGGCCATTTTGACCCGTACGTCAACCTCCATCAGCTTTCCGTCTGTCATCACAGCCGCCGCGTTACTAATGAAGCTCCGCGAGGCTCCTGTGTCTAGAGTAGCGGTGACGAGTTCCCTTCCTAAGGCTACCTTGGCGTAACTCCGGTCTCGATTGTAGTTTATGCACTTCGTGGGGTACGAGGAAAGTCTATCTTGTTCGGTTCCAGCAGCCCTCGTCCCTGCTGGACACCCTGCGCGTTTCCCGAAGGTTTCCTGCAGCATTCAATCGTCCGGACCCCCTCCTTTCCACAAGTCCAACAGAAAAGTTTCCTTGAGTTTCAGCATTATCGGTGAAAATGTCCACTTTCGCCACATCTTCTACAGGCTGTTCGAAGGTCTCACTGTTTTCCTGTGTTTTCTATGGTCGTCATCCTGTGCATCCCTGGTAATTGTCGGTGCTGATTATGAATTTCTCGTGGAGGTTCGGGTTCCCTTCGTATGCCTTCAAAATCTTCAGCCAATTCAATGAGATCCTCCAACGCAGAGAAATCAGACCTCCTTATGTAAAGAAGATAATCCCTATGGCAATTCTTGTAAATCGTCTGTAGTTTTTTCTCCTCTGTATAGTTCACATGTCGCATTAATGTCTGCATGGCCAGTACATAGTCCTTGAAATTCTCGCGAGGCCCTTGGATCCTTTTCCTAATGTTGTCCTCCAGTTCTTCGAAATATCTCGATGGCAAGAAGAATTTCAGGAAATCGGGTTTAAACAATTCCCATCTTGACCAGCTCCTATTGTTATTCCTGTACCAACAAAGACCTTTGTCCTTCAGCAACTCCGGCATGGTTCGTGGCAGCATATGTTTAGGCAATTCATATGCCTCTGTGAGCTCCTCGACTCTCTTGATGAAGCGTATTGGGTCCCTACCACCGTCGTACCTACAAGACCATTTACGTACCTTGTCAATTACCTCAGAGAAGCACATGGGCCGCACTCTCTGGCTCGCACCTCGCTGCTATGCAACCAGCTGTTGACATGGAAACTTGATTGCCGGTGTTCATGTTAAGCACTTCTGTTGCATTTGCCCTCTGTTCGCTGTGTTTCGAAACCGCACCTTGCAATGATGGCGTCGCCGGTCGCGCACTTGGAGAAACACCGTGATTCCACTGCACTTCAAGTTCGCGTAACCTGTCGATCACCTCATCGGTCAGGTCAGGCGACATCATAAACCCGGAGAGCACTTTACGAAGTTCGTCGACCGTGCCTTTTGATTCCACACCGAATTCACGTAAAATCTCCTGCAGATTTTCTTTTGGAACATTATAAATCCACCGTTTACCCATTTCGATTTTCCGTTTATTTCGCGTAACTGTTTCCGCGTTATTTCCTTGCACGATGTTTTTCTATTTTGTTCCGTTTATTTCGCGTAACTGTTCCTTTGAAATACGGCGTTATTTTTTTTTGCACAATGTTTTTTTTTATTTGAATTCGCCGTTAGCACAGTTTAGCGTTCAATTATTTGTTCGATTTACCGTTCGCTTCGCGTAACTGTTTATAATACCGTTTTTTTCTAAAGTACCGTTTTTTCCGCGATTCAGCACTGCACTATAGTTTTTGATTTTTCTCGGAAACTATTGTCCCTGCTCGGGCGCCATTTTGTAACGAAGTTCTTGCCGGGGTATACTCAGTCTCGCCAGAGTCCCGTACCGAACACTTAAATAAAAGGCTTTCGGTTTTCTTTTGATAGTTTTCGACTATTTATTCACCGTTATTTAAAGTTATATCTTTCGGTCTGTTATTGCTATACATTAAATATACGAACTAACAGTATTTCTTAAAAACTAGTTCCTTTAATTCTAACGTCCGCTGAATAGCACTCAGTCCGTAAAAATACAAAATCTATATACACACTGAGTTCTAGAATACGAGGTTTCATGATTGTCGGCGTCAGCCACTACGAGGTACTAGCATTTACTTTGATTCAGGATTGGCGTCCGCTTAAAAGCACTCGGCCACGACGAGGTACTAAAATTTACTTGGATTCGGGATTGGCGTCCGCTTAAAAGCACTCGGCCACGACGAGGTACTAAAATTTACTTGGAATCGGGATTGGCGTCCGCTTAAAAGCACTCAGCCAGGACGAGGTACTAAGGTTTACTTGGAATTGGGATTGGCGTCCGCTTAAGAGCACTCAGCCAGGACGAGGTATTAAATTTACTTGGAATTGGGATTGGCGTCCGCTTAAGAGCACTCAGACAGGACGAGGTACTAAGATTTACTTGGAATTGGGATTGGCGTCCGCTTAAGAGCACTCAGCCAGGACGAGGTACTAAAATTTACTTGGAATCGGGATTGGCGTCCGCTTAAGAGCACTCAGCCAGGACGAGGTACTAAAATTTACTTGGAATTGGGATTGTCGTCCGCTTAAGAGCACTCAGCCAGAACGAGGTACTAAGATTTACTTGGAACTGGGATTGGCGTCCGCTTAAGAGCACTCAGCCACTACGAGGTACTAGAGGTTCAAGGTTTGACGACGTACCACTTGGAGCACGAGATTCCAAAAGAGATCGAATTCAGCGCGGTGGGCCTTTTATACACCGATCAAAACAACTCCGCTGCAGTCGTTGTTCTTGTGCACATTCCGGAATTTTCTAATGTGCATAGAGGCACACAACGTACTTGTTGTTGTTGTGCTTATTTCTAGAAATATTTCTCGTGACTTTGTTGGTGGTTCTTGTGCACATTCCAGAATTTTCTAATGTGCATAGCGGCACACAACGTACTTGTTGTTGTTGTGCTTAATTCTAGAAATATTTCTTGTGGTTTTGTTGGTAGCTTCCCACGCTCTAATTTAATTTTTGCTTGCTTCTTTCGCGTCTCAGTCTTTGTTGTAGTTATTGTAAACAGTATTCCACCTGATTTTATTAGTAATTTCCCAAGGCTCTGCTTTAATTTTTAGCTTGCTGGTTTCGCGTCTCGGTCTGTGTTGTAATTGTTGTAAAAAGTATGTGGTTCATGTATTCTGTGTGACTGTTGTTTTTTTATCCCTTTGTTAGCAAGCGAGTTAATGTGGTTGTTGTTGTTATTGTTAGCTTTGCATATTTTCGCCTTTGCTACGTTGCCTTTCTTTTTTTTTCTTTTTATTGTTGTTGATAGCATTAATTCCAACTGAAGTTGGGTCCGCACAACCCAGGCCACTGCGTTTTCAGTTTACGTTTACTATAAACGGGCTCGGTGCCCGTAGAAAAACCTGGCGATGCAGGCCAGGTTCTACACCCGGAATTGTAAGAAAAAATATTTTTTTCTTACAACAGACAGACAGATACAGACAGACAGACACAGACAGACAGATACAGACAGACAGATACAGACAGACAGACACAGACAGACAGCTCTGATCCCAAATATTGAAAGATGGATAAGTCGATCGCATGGTGAAATGAGCTTTCCTCTAACGAAGTTTCTGACTGGCCATGGAGTTTTTCGTAGCTACCTATACCGCTTTGGGTATGATACCTCGCCCTTTTGTCCTGCGTGCATGAATGAAATAGAGAATTCGCATCACGTCTTTTTCATTTGCCCCCGATTCGTGGAAGAACAAAATATGCTGAAAGGCATCTATGGGTCGGAGGTCTCGCCAAGAAACATTGTGGAGGCGATGCTGACATCGCAAAGAATGTAGGAAGCAGTCTGCGAGGTATCTGCGCAAATATGCGGAAAACTTAGAAATGCTGAGCGAGCTAGGAGAGCTACTGAATTGACTGGCTGATATGTCAATACAATGACGTTAGGGCAATAAACACGACAAACTGTTTTGCGACGAACTCTAATTGGTGACTTTTGAGCTGTCAAGCTTCATCTGCCTCCCGACGTAATACTTGACGGTAGTTCCGGGAGGACAGACAGACCTGGGGGAGGTGGTTTTAGCGTGTTAAAGTCACGCACCTTGGCTTTCGATGCTTTCCACCTCATTTAAAAAAAAAAAAAAAAAAAAAAAAGACACAGACAGACAGACACAGACAGACAGACACAGCAGACAGACACACACAGACACACACACAGACACATACACAGACACATACACAGACACATACACAGACACAGACACAGATACAGACACAGACACAGACACAGACACAGAGACAGAGACAGAGACAGAGACAGAGACAGACACAGACACAGACTGACAGAAAGACAGACACAGACACAGACACAGACACAGACAGAGACAGAGACAGAGACAGAGAGAGACGGAGATAGAGACAGAAAGACACAGACAAACAGACACAGATACGGACAGACACAGACGCAGACGCAGACAGACAGACAGAGATACAGACAGACAGACAGACACGGACAGACACAGACAGACACAGACAGATACAGACAAACACAGACAGACACAGACAGACAGACACAGACAGACACAGACAGACACAGACACAGACAGACACAGATATAGCCACAGACACAGACAGACAGATAGACACAGACAGACAGACAGGCACAGACAGACAGACACAGACACAGACACAAACACAGACACAGACACATACACAGACACAGACACAGACACAGACAGACAGAAAGACAGACACAGACACAGACACAGACACAGACATAGACACAGACACAGACAGAGACAGAGAGAGAGAGAGAGACACAGAGACAGAGACAGAAAGACACAGACAAATAGACACAGATACAGACAGACACAGACGCAGACAGACAGTCACAGATACAGACATACAGACAGACAGACACGGACAGACACAGACAGACACCGACACACACAGACAGACACAGAGAGACACAGACAAACACACACAGACACAGACACAGACACCGACACAGCCACCGACACAGACACAGACACAGACACAGATACAGATACAGACACAGACACAGATACAGACACAGATACAGACAGACACAGACGCAGACAGATGCACACAGACAGATAGACATAGACAGACACAGGCACAGACACAGACACAGACACAGACACAGACAGAGACAGAGACAGAGACAGAGACAGAGACAGAGACAGAGACAGAGACAGAGACAGAGACAGAGACAGAGACAGAGACAGAGACAGAGACAGAAACAGAGAGAGAGACAGAGACAGATACAGAGACAGAGACAGAGGCAGGGACAGAAAGACACAGACAAACAGACACAGACGCAGACAGACACGGACGCAGACAGACAGGCATAGATACAGACAGACAGACAGACAGACAGACACAGACAGACAGACACAGACAGACACAGACAGACACAGACAGACACAGACAGACACAGACAGACACAGACAGACACAGACAGACACAGACAGACACAGACAGACACAGACAGACACAGACAGACACAGACAGACACAGACAGACACAGACAGACACAGACAGACACAGACAGACACAGACAGACACAGACAGACACAGACAGACACAGACAGACACAGACAGACACAGACAGACACAGACAGACACAGACAGACAGACACAGACACAGACACAGACACAGACACAGACACAGACACAGACACAGACACAGACACAGACACAGACACCGACACAGACACAGACACAGACACAGATACAGATACAGACAGACAGACACAGATACAGACAGACACAGACGCAGACAGATGCACACAGACAGATAGACATAGACCGACACAGGCACAGACACAGACACAGACACAGACATAGACACAGACAGACAGACACATGCACAGTATTGTGGAGGCGATGGTGACATCGCAAACAATTTGGGAAGCAGTCTGCGAGGTATCTGCGGAAAGCTTAGAAATGCTGAGCGAGCTAGGAGAGCTACTGAATTGACTGGCTGATATGTCAATACAATGACGTTAGGGCAATAACGACGACAAACTGTTTTGCGACTAACTCTAATTGGTGACTTTTGAGCTGTCAAGCTCCATCTGCCTCCCGACGTAATACTTGACGGTAGTCCCGGGAGGACAGACTGACCTGGGGGAGGTGGTTTTAGCGTGTTAAAAAAAAACACACACACACACACAGACAGAGGCAGACAGACACAGACAAACAGACACATATACAGACAGACGCATACGCAGAAAGACAGACACATATACAGACAGACACAGATACAGACAGACACACACGCAGACAGACAGACACAGATACAGACAGACACAGACAGATACAGACAGACACAGACACAGGCACACACACAGACACAGATACAGATACAGACACAGACACAGACACAGGCACAGACACAGACACAGACACAGACACAAAAACAGACACAGACACAGACGCAGACACAGATACAGACACAGATACAGATACAGACACAGACACAGACACAGACACAGACACAGACACAGACACAGACACAGACACAGACACAGACACAGACACAGACACAGACACAGACACAGACACAGACACAGACACAGACATAGACATAGACACAGACACAGACACAGACACAGACAGACAGACACAGACAGACAGACACAGACAGACAGACACAGACAGACACAGACAGACACAGACAGACACAGACAGACAGACACAGACAGACACAGACAGACACAGACAGACACAGACAGACACAGACAGACACAGACAGACACAGACAGACACAGACAGACACAGACAGACACAGACAGACACAGACAGACACAGACAGACACAGACAGACACAGACAGACACAGACAGACACAGACAGACACAGACAGACACAGACAGACACAGACAGACACAGACAGACACAGACAGACACAGACAGACACAGACAGACACAGACAGACACAGACAGACACAGACAGACACAGACAGACACAGACAGACACAGACAGACACAGACAGACACAGACAGACACAGACAGACACAGACAGACACAGACAGACAGACACAGACAGACACAGACAGACACAGACAGACACAGACAGACACAGACAGACACAGACAGACACAGACAGACACAGACAGACACAGACAGACACAGACAGACACAGACAGACACAGACAGACAGACACAGACAGACACAGACAGACACAGACAGACACAGACAGACACAGACAGACACAGACAGACACAGACAGACACAGACAGACACAGACAGACACAGACAGACACAGACAGACACAGACAGACACAGACAGACACAGACAGACACAGACAGACAGACACAGACAGACACAGACAGACAGACACAGACAGACAGACACAGACAGACACAGACAGACACAGACAGACACAGACAGACACAGACAGACACAGACAGACACAGACAGACACAGACAGACACAGACAGACACAGACAGACACAGACAGACACAGACAGACACAGACAGACACAGACAGACACAGACAGACACAGACAGACACAGACAGACAGACACAGACAGACACAGACAGACACAGACAGACACAGACAGACACAGACAGACACAGACAGACACAGACAGACACAGACAGACACAGACAGACACAGACAGACACAGACAGACACAGACAGACACAGACAGACACAGACAGACACAGACAGACACAGACAGACACAGACAGACACAGACAGACACAGACAGACACAGACAGACACAGACAGACACAGACAGACACAGACAGACACAGACAGACACAGACAGACAGACACAGACAGACAGACACAGACAGACAGACACAGACAGACACAGACAGACACAGACAGACACAGACAGACACAGACAGACACAGACAGACAGACACAGACAGACACAGACAGACACAGACAGACACAGACAAAGACACAGACACAGATAGACAGAGACAGACACAGACACAGAGACAGACACAGACACATACACATACAGACACTGACACAGACTCTAGGACAAACACACAGACGCAGAAGACTGACACAGACAGACAGACACAGACACAAGATCTGCTGAAGCAGTTGATTTCTGAGGAGAAGGCAGACGTGGCCATTATTTCAGAGCCATATAGAATACCTGACAGCACCCTGGGGTTTACAGATGCGACGAGAAGGGCAGCGATTGGGGCATGCGGTCGGCATTCTATACAAAGCGTTCAACAACATCCTTGCAGTGGTTTCGCATACGCTATGGTGGCTGGAATACATTTTTTCAGCTATTATGCTGCACCTAGTATGACAAGAGATTAATTCACACATATGGTGTCAAACGTCGCAGCAGATGCTCGCAGCCGTAATCCTGCCATCGTAGCAGGAGACTTCAATGCCTGGTCCACGGAGTGGGGCAGTAAATGCACCAACAGCAAAGGGAGAATTTTATTGGAAGCATTCGCAGCGCTAGATATCGTGCTGGTTAATTCGGGGTCTGTGAGCACCTTTCGCAAAAATGGTAGAGAGTCGGTGATCGACATTACTTTCACTAGAATCTCGTTTGCGCAACACATTGATTGGCAGGTTAGCGAACATTTCACCTTTAGCGATCACCAAGCAATAATTGCAAAGGTAGAAATGGCTTCACGCAGAGAGGGTAGCATCAGCCAATTCCAGAGTGGATGGAAATCGAATAAAAAAAAACAACACACACACACACACAGACAGAGGCAGACAGACACAGACAAACAGACACAGATACAGACAGACGCATACGCAGAAAGACAGACACATATACAGACAGACACATATACAGACAGACACAGACACAGACACAGGCACAGGCACAGACACAGAGACAGAGACAGACACAGAGACAGACACAGACACAGACACAGACACAGACACAGACATACAGACACAGACAAACAGACAAACAGACACAGATACAGACAGACACACACGCTGACAGACAGACACAGATACAGACAGACACAGATACAGACAGACACAGACACAGATACAGACACAGACACAGACACAAAAACAGACACAGACACAGACACAGACACAGACACAGACACAGACACAGACGCAGACACAGACACAGATACAGACACAGATACAGACACAGACACAGACACAGATACAGACACAGACACAGACACAGACAGACAGACACAGACAGACAGACACAGACAGACAGACACAGACAGACACAGACACAGACAGACACAGACACAGACAGACACAGACAGACAGACACAGACAGACACAGACACAGATTCGTGGAAGAACAAAATATGCTGAAAGGCATCTCTGGGTCGGAGGTCTCGCCAAGAAACATTGTGGAGGCGATGCTGACATCGCAAAGAATGTGGAAATCAGTCTGCGAGGTATCTGCGCAAATATGCGGAAAGCTTAGAAATGCTGAGCGAGCTAGGAGAGCTACTGAATTGACTGGCTGATATGTCAATACAATGACGTTAGGGCAATAAACACGACAAACTGTTTTGCGACGAACTCTAATTGGTGACTTTTGAGCTGTCAAGCTCCATCTGCCTCCCGACGTAATACTTGACGGTAGTTCCGGGAGGACAGACAGATCTGGGGAGGTGGTTTTAGCGTGTTAAAGTCACGCACCTTGGCTTTCGATGCTTTCCGCCTCATTTAAAAAAAAAAAAAAAAAAAAAGTCACAGACACAGACGCAGACACAGACACAGACATAGACATAGACACAGACACAGACACAGACACAGACACAGACAGAGACAGACAGACACAGACAGACAGACACAGACAGACAGACACAGACAGACAGACAGACACAGACAGACACAGACAGACACAGACAGACACAGACAGACACAGACAGACAGACACAGACAGACAGACACAGACAGGCAGACAGACACAGACAGACACAGACAGACACAGACAGACACAGACAGACACAGACAGACACAGACAGACACAGACAGACACAGACAGACACAGACAGACACAGACAGACACAGACAGACACAGACAGACACAGACAGACACAGACAGACACAAACAGACACAGACAGACACAGACAGACACAGACAGACACAGACAGACACAGACAGACACAGACAGACACAGACAGACACAGACAGACACAGACAGACACAGACAGACACAGACAGACACAGACAGACACAGACAGACACAGACAGACACAGACAGACACAGACAGACACAGACAGACACAGACAGACACAGACAGACACAGACAGACACAGACAGACACAGACAGACACAGACAGACACAGACAGACACAGACAGACACAGACAGACACAGACAGACACAGACAGACAGACAGAATTTAACGAGCGTCTAAATGCGTTCAAAACTCTCTGGAAAAAGTTGAAGACAGCAATCACACAAAGCAAAGCACAGTGCTTTAAGCGCCTCTGCGAAGAAGCGGATTTGGACCCCTGGGGTACGGGCTACAGAGTAGTAATGAAGAAACTTAAAAGTCACGGTTCGCCACAGATTACGTGTCCGGTGGTATTAAAAAATATAGTAACCACACTATTCCCCAGACACACAATGGGTGTACAACGTACAAAAGGAGGAGTTCCAGAAAATTCTGGAGGAACTTGGGCTCGAGGCAACAGGGACGGTAGAGGAGTTACGGCGACGATTTTACGGTTACGCCACCAGAACCGAGTTAAGCGACGCAGAGGAATCACGCCTGAGAGAACTCGAACAGAAATACAAGCGCTCTCCCTCACCGAGGCCCAGTGGGCAGCAACGAGTCAGCCTTACGACGACGACAACGACAACCAGCGCGACGCCATTACCAACGCTATATAACGGTACACCCCTGGCAGCCCAAACGGACGCTCACACCTCGCATGGGTCTGTTATTGACACAGTCCGCAGATGGGCGACGCGGTATGATGGCGGTCAAGAGTCACGCGAATTTTTGGAACGGCTTGAAGAATTGGCAAAGGCGTACGGCATTAACCTCGACACTCTGCCCCACACCCTGCCGGAGTTACTGAAAGACCGGGCATTGGCATGGTATCGCAACAACAATCGCAACTGGGACAACTGGCAGGCTTTCCAACGCGACTTTCGGAAGTTTTTCCTGCCAGCTCGGTACTTCGAGGACCTCGGCGATAGTATACGCCGTCGCATTCAACGCCCCCGGGAGACTTTCAAGGACTACGTGCTGGGGATACAAACCCTTATGAGGCAAGCCGACCTACAAAGCGAACAGCATTTGCAACGAATTTATCGGAATTGTCGCAGCGAATACCAACTCTATATCCGACGCAAGGACTTCGCGAATTTGGAAGAATTAACCGCTCTCGCTGAGGATTTCGAGGACATCGGGAGAGAAAAGGCAAAAGAACCGTCACCACGACTCCGTCCAGAGCAACACCGACAACTGACGCAGACCTCAAACACAGAATCGCCGCCCCGGCAACTTTCAGAGCAACCTCGACGAGTTACGCAGGCATCAACAGAAGAAATCATCAGGAATCTACGCGCTGCTTGCAGACGCTGCGGAGGGCAGATGCACTTACAGTGCGCGTGCCCGCGTCCCAGTAAAATATTCTGCTGGGAGTGCGGAAAAGTCGGCATGCGCACCATCGAGTGCTGCAGAAGACGAGCGAGAAACGCCGAGGAGGACCAACCGACAGGAGGGCAGCGAAGGCAGAAAGATCCTGGCAAAGGTGAGAATCGGAGAAGTGGATCTGAAGGCGAAGTTGAACACTGGAGCGACGCGAAGTTTCGTCAGCGGCTGTCGGGTATTAGAATTGAGACTCCCTGAGACGTCCGACAGCACAGGGGTAAAGGTCCAGCTGGCAGACGGTGGCGTGCGGGTAGTAACCGATCCCTTCGAGCAGAAGTTAAACTGGGCAATAGCAGTGGCGTGATAGACCTACTACTCATGCCAGGAGTGAACGATCCGCTGGTGCTAGGAATGGACTTCCTGTAAAAAATTGGGACCACTCTGCAGTGCGGAGGCCAACGGCTCCAACTCAGGGAACGAGCAGCTTGCCCAACAGAGCGATGCACCCTAACACAGGCAACGGACACCTAGGCCGGACAAGAACAGAACCCTCTGGTGCTGGTCAAGAAGAAGACCGGACAATGGCGCGTCTGCGTTGATTATCGCCAACTCAATGCCCGGTCTGTAACTGATGCGTACCTACTGCCAACGAGAAGCGGTAAATAAGTAGCCTCGATCTCAAAAATGGCTACTGGCAGATCCCTATGCACCCCGAGAGCAAAAAGTATACAGCATTTACCGTACATGGCCGTGGCCTTTACCAGTGGCGTGTGATGCCATTCGGGTTGCACTCAGCGCCGGCCACATTTCAACGTGCGCTCGAGCAGGTCATCGGGCCGAAACTGGAACCCTACGCCTTCACATATTTGGACGATATCAGCGTCACCGGAAAATCGTTGCAAGATCACATGGACAATCTGAGGGAAGTATTACGCCGGTTGAAAGCTGCAAAATTAAAAATCAACAGAGAAAAATGCAAGTTCTTCCAAGAGGAAATCAAGTACATCGGTCACGTAGTGAGTGCCGACGGAATCCACACCGACCCGGACAAAGTCACGGCAATACGAGATTTACCACCCCCTGCCGACATACGAGGCGTTCGACGTTTTCTAGGCACAGCGTCATGGTATCGAAGATTCCTACATTTCTCTGACATCAACACACCACTGACGACATTTCTCAAGAAAGGCAAACGCTTCCTATCGGACACTGAGCAACAGCAGGCTTTCGAAACAATAAAGAGTAAACTAATCGAAGCGCCCGTCCTCGCGCAGCCGGACTTCAATCGAAAATTTATCCTCCAAACAGACGCTAGCGAGTATGGCCTCGGCGTGGTGCTAACGCAGGAGCAAGAAGGAGAAGAGCGAGTGATCGCGTATGCCAGCCGCTACCTCACCGACGTGGAACAGCGATACTCAACCACCGAGAAGGAATGTCTCGCGATAGTGTGGGGCGTTCGGAAAATGCGACAGTACGTGGAAGGGTATGAATTTACCGTCTTCACTGACCATTCCTCGTTGCGCTGGCTCAACTCCATAGACAATCCTTCCGGCAGGATCGCGCGGTGGGCCTTGGAGCTGCAGCAGTACCAGTTCCAAGTGAAATACAGACGTGGAAAGTTGAACGTTGTGGCAGATGCCCTCTCTAGGCAGCCAGCGGATGTCCTATTAGTTCGGGACGCCAACTCCGCGGATTGCCGATGGCATGCCACGAAACTCCAAGGCGTGAAGAGAAGCCCTGAGAAATTTCCGGATTACACAATCCTCGATGGACACCTCTACCGACACTTTCCTGTGTCCGATCTAGACGATGACTCGCCACCTTGGAAGTTGTGCGTCCCTAAGAATCTGCGACCTCGGGTGCTCGCCGAGAACCACGACAACCCCAACGCTGGACATCACGGGATTCGCAAAACAACAATCAGAATTGGCAAATGTTACTACTGGCCCGGCATGGCGCGGGATATTAAAAGATATGTCAACAGCTGCGAATCCTGCCAGAGGTTCAAGCAAGAAAAACCAGCCGGACACATGCTGACACATCTGAGTAACGAACCATGGTCGATGATTGGTGCTGACTTCATAGAACCGCTGCCGCGTACGCCGCAGGGTCACACCATGGCACTAGTCATGTACGACAAGTTCTCCAAGTGGACGGAGATAGTTCCTCTGCGCAAGGCGACAAGTGAGAGCCTTCAGAAAACCCTGCGTGAGCGAATTGTCTGCCGCTATGGAGTACTAAAGGTTCTCATTTGTGACAACAGACCACAATTCAGCAGCGCCCTCTTCAAGGAATATTTAAAGAAGATGGGTATCCGTCAGCAATTCACCGCTCCATACATGCCGCAGGAAAACCCAACCGAGAGAACAAATCGAAACGTTAAACGTATCATTGCCACAACACCACAGTCTCCGAGTCAACAGGGTACACACCAGCGTTTCTCACGTACGAAAACACACTAGGCACAGGTAACCCGGAACTGAGCCCGCATCGACGAGCTCAGCGATTACAGGGAATCTTTGCAATTGTACGAAGCAACCTTCGACGCGCAGCACATGTCCAGGCGCGGCACTACAATTTACGACATCGACCTTGGAAACCACAGATTGGCCAGCGAATTTTGGTGAAAACGTATTTTTTGTCGAACGCAGCCGAGAAATTTACCGCGAAACTTGATCCGAAGATTCAGCTCCGCGGTTATTGTACAGCTTAAACTGGATACGCACTGCACATATCAGCGAAGTGAAGCTATATCGAGACGCCCACACATCTTCTTGCGACTCCAAAGGGGGAGCAAGAGCGCCCCCTGGCAACTCGACACTCGGACCACAGACACGAGAGAACAGTCATCCGAACAGATAGATCGACGAGCGGTCGACCCGGACAGCTAGAATCCACTAATGTCTTCTTATTTCATTATAGCTAACCAACTCGGACAAGACAACCCCCGTCCACAACAGATGCTGCCTACATCTATATGCGCCAACATCAATTCCCAACAAGACCAAACGGAGACTGCGATACCACTTCGGGGGATATCGAATGGTGATCGCCCTTGGCTCCCAAAGGACCACCATTTCCCTCCACCCTCTAAGTGGGGTGAGAGTGTGAGGAACTCACCAAAGGTGGGTTCCCACAAACATCATGATAATGCTATCGACAGCGGCACATCGTCACCTTGTGGGGGGTCCCCACTACTCAACTCATAGCGGCGACAACGAAACTTCCGGAGTTTTTTGCATCGATTTGGAAATGATGAGTCACCTATCTGGCCAGAGTGCAACGAGGATGAGGACCCACACCACGTGCTATTCAAGTGCTCTCGTTTTGCCGCGGAGGTAGAAATACTCAATGTATTGAATGGCTTCGAGCTAAAGCCACTTCAGAAGGCGATTTCTGAAGTAACATCGCGCATATATGCCAGACTACGAGCTGCCGAAAGGTTAAGAACAGCTGCTGCAGAGACCATCATAAATTTCCGACGGTAGGGCAGTAGTTCCTGGACAGACGTGTTTTTTATAATTAGGACGGGGGATTGACTACTGAGCTTTAATGCTCCCTCTGCCTACCGACGCAATACTTTATGGTAGTTCCGGGAGGACTGTCAGACTTGGGGGAGGGGTTTTAGCGTGGTTAAAGTCCCGCACGGAGGCTTTCGATGCTTTCCCCTCATATAAAAAAAAAAGACACAGACACAGGCAGACATACAGACACAGATACAGACACAGGCAGACATACAGACACAGACACAGGCAGACATTCAAACAGAGAGACACAGACACAGACATACACGGACTCAGACCCAGACATAGACAAACACAGACACAGAGACAGACAGACATAGACACAGACACATACACATACACGGACGAAGACACAGACACAGACACATACACATACACGGACGAAGACACAGACACAGACACAGACACAGACACACAGACAGACACAGACAGACACAAACAGACACAGACAGACACAGACAGACACAGACACAGACACAGACATAGACATAGACACAGATACAGACACAGACACAGACACAGACACAGCCACAGACACAGACACAGACACAGACACAGACACAGACACAGACACAGACACAGACACAGACACAGACACAGACACAGACACAGACACAGACACAGACACAGACACAGACACAGACACAGACACAGACACAGACACAGACACAGACACAGACACAGGCAGACAGACAGACAGACAGACAGACAGACAGACAGACAGACAGACAGACAGACAGACAGACAGACAGACAGACAGACAGACAGACAGACAGACAGACAGACAGACAGACAGACAGACAGACAGACAGACAGACATACAGACAGACAGACACAGAGACAGACACAGACACAGAGACAGACACATAGTCAGACACATAGTCAGACACAGACACAGACACAAGCAGATATACACACACACAGACAGACACCAGGACAGGATACTGATGGCAATAGGTTGGCAGTGCGAATAAGCGCAGCAAGTGTTGAGTGGTTAGAACGTAATAGTTTGAAATAGTTTGATATAACAAAATATATATAAATAATATAATAATAAATTAAATACCACAAAGTGCTGATCAAAGTGAAGCAGTCATATACAGCGGACACGGTCTGTTTAACGAATCCAGCAAATAAACAAGCTCGACAGGTACTTTCTTTCTCTTTTGATCTTGTTTTGGTTTTTCGCGGGAGACAAACAGCTGATCGAGAGAGAGGCTGGTAATACGGCTGATCCTCTTTAAAGCTCTGCTTGGTTGGTGCATCCACTGTGGTAAGTTGGAGTGGGTGGAGGAGAAAGACAGTGCATACTTTTAGGCTTGCCCTACAGGGGGCATCTGTCTGCTGAGATGGCAGAGCAGATAGAAGATCCCTTTAAAAGCAGCACCCTCTGCCTACCGACGCAATACTTTATGGTAGTTCCGGGAGGACTGTCAGACTTGGGGGAGGGGTTTTAGCGTGGTTAAAGTCCCGCACGGAGGCTTTCGATGCTTTCCCCTCATATAAAAAAAAAAGACACAGACACAGGCAGACATACAGACACAGATACAGACACAGGCAGACATACAGACACAGACACAGGCAGACATTCAAACAGAGAGACACAGACACAGACATACACGGACTCAGACCCAGACATAGACAAACACAGACACAGAGACAGACAGACATAGACACAGACACATACACATACACGGACGAAGACACAGACACAGACACATACACATACACGGACGAAGACACAGACACAGACACAGACACAGACACACAGACAGACACAGACAGACACAAACAGACACAGACAGACACAGACAGACACAGACACAGACACAGACATAGACATAGACACAGATACAGACACAGACACAGACACAGACACAGCCACAGACACAGACACAGACACAGACACAGACACAGACACAGACACAGACACAGACACAGACACAGACACAGACACAGACACAGACACAGACACAGACACAGACACAGACACAGACACAGACACAGACACAGACACAGACACAGACACAGACACAGGCAGACAGACAGACAGACAGACAGACAGACAGACAGACAGACAGACAGACAGACAGACAGACAGACAGACAGACAGACAGACAGACAGACAGACAGACAGACAGACAGACAGACAGACAGACAGACAGACAGACATACAGACAGACAGACACAGAGACAGACACAGACACAGAGACAGACACATAGTCAGACACATAGTCAGACACAGACACAGACACAAGCAGATATACACACACACAGACAGACACCAGGACAGGATACTGATGGCAATAGGTTGGCAGTGCGAATAAGCGCAGCAAGTGTTGAGTGGTTAGAACGTAATAGTTTGAAATAGTTTGATATAACAAAATATATATAAATAATATAATAATAAATTAAATACCACAAAGTGCTGATCAAAGTGAAGCAGTCATATACAGCGGACACGGTCTGTTTAACGAATCCAGCAAATAAACAAGCTCGACAGGTACTTTCTTTCTCTTTTGATCTTGTTTTGGTTTTTCGCGGGAGACAAACAGCTGATCGAGAGAGAGGCTGGTAATACGGCTGATCCTCTTTAAAGCTCTGCTTGGTTGGTGCATCCACTGTGGTAAGTTGGAGTGGGTGGAGGAGAAAGACAGTGCATACTTTTAGGCTTGCCCTACAGGGGGCATCTGTCTGCTGAGATGGCAGAGCAGATAGAAGATCCCTTTAAAAGCAGCACCCGGCTTTTGCGATCCCCGCCTGGGATTTCTGCAAATGTGGTGGCAAACGTGCTATTGGAGGGCGATAGCAGAGGAATCTCGGTTGTAAAACCTATAAAGGAGGTGGCATCGGATTCATATGGAGTTGGCCGACTGGCGAAGACAGGTGCCAAGCCTGCGGAAAGGAAGCGATCGAGTTCGTTGACGCTGTCTATGCGGATACCGGAAACTTCTTTTGAACTGTTGGGCAAGAAAATTTCCGAGTTGGAAGAAATGATGGGTGGTGGTAGACGTTCGATACATCAGCCTATGAGGGACCTGGTAGTCTCCATTGTTGGGTTATACGAAAAGTCGGCTTTAGAGGTACTGAAGCAAGCGAACAGCACTAAGACCGCTTCTGGAAAGAGTTGCAAAGGGGTGGAGGAGCAAAAGATGGTGTTGGATAAAAAAACGCAAACCTCGCCGCTCATAAAACGCATAAAAGAAGGCACACCAAAGCGAGTCAGAGACCCGGCACAGGAATTGAAGCAGTCTCCCGCGAAGAAGACGAAAGTAGTGGAAAATCCTAACGTAGGTGGAAATGGTGGAAATGAACCCACTGAAAACACGGAGAAGTCCAGTAATGAGGGATGGAGAGTGGTGGAAGGGAAAAAGGCAAAAAACCGACCACTCGCGCCCATCAAATTAATGAAGTCAGAGGTTTTAATCATCGAAAAGGCAGGAAGCCTCTCGTATAGTGACATTTTAAAAAAAATGAAGGAAGACAAGAGCTCCACTGCACTAGGAGAAGATGTCACTAAGATCAGGAAAACACAGAAAGGCGAATTAGCATTACAGCTCAAACGGAATCCTACCGAAAATGTGCAAAGTTTTAAGGTGGGAGTAGAAAAAATCCTGGGAGAAGAGGCAAAGGTGAAGTCCTACGGAAATGAAGTTCAAATTCTAATCCGCGATTTGGACGAAATAACATCGAAAGAGGAGGTATTGAATGCTATAGTCAGCCAGGATTTACAGGGAGAAAATGTAGAAGTCAAGTCAATTCGTAAAGCTTATGGTGATACGCAAACTGCCATCGTGAGTGTACCTATAGGAGCTGCAAAAAAGCTACTAGAAATAGGCAAAATTAAAATAGGCTGGGCAGTGTGCAGAATAAGAAGGGCAGAAAATAATCCGCGGTGCTACAAATGCCTGGAATTCGGGCATATCGCTAAAATGTGCAAAAGCGAGTTTGACTTAAGTAAGTGCTGCTACAACTGTGGACAAAGAGGTCACCTGGCAAAGGGCTGTAAGAACGCAGCCTCATGCCTTATGTGCGCGGAAAAGAAATCAGAAAGCGACCATCCCATGGGCAAGTGTAAATGTCGGCTTGAAACCACTATACGCAGATGAGGCTATTACAAGTTAACCTAAATCATTGTGAAGCGGCCCAGGAGCTTCTCAGGCAAACAGTTGTCGAGCGAAAAGTAGACGTCGCCATCATTGCTGAACAATATAGAAACCAGCCTGGATGGTTTATCGATGAATCAGGGAAAGCTGCAATCTGGTTATGTGGCCCGTATCCAATGCAGGAAATAAATGAAAATTCGAGGATGTATTATGTCGCCCTAAAGACAGGAGGGGTTACTATTTACAGTTGCTACTGCCCGCCGAGTCTGACGTTTGCGGAGTATACAGGAGTGATTGACAACCTGGTCAGTGATGTACGCAGTTCGCACCCAGCGATAATAGCCGGCGATTTTAATGCATGGGCAGTTGAATGGGGAAGCCTTTACACTAATGAAAGGGGCCGAATCCTGCTGGATGCTTTTGCGAACCTGGATGTCGTGTTACTAAATGATGGTCATAGTTGCACATTTGAACGAAATGGTAGAACCTCCATTATAGACCTTACTTTTGCGAGTAGTTCGTTAGTGAGAAATATCGATTGGGAGGTTAGTGGTATTTATACAAATAACGACCACCGTGCTATTGTGACGGATCTCCGTGCTGAAATGAGGACCAATTGCATACAAAATGCAAGTCAAAAAGGGTGGAGAATTCAGACGTTGGATAAGGAAGTCTTCGAGGAAATGCTGCAGTCGGCTATTCCGCCATCATTAACGGTTGATGAAGGAGCAAAACGTGTTGTCTCGTGGTTAAGCAATGCCTGCGATGCGGCCATGTGCAGAAAAGGAAGTAGACTAGTGCGCCGTCCTGTTTATTGGTGGAATGAAGAGATCGCTGAATTAAGAAGAAGATGCATATTCGCCCGGAGAAAGCTGCAGCGAGGAATTGGTCCGGCCGTTCTCACAACATATAGAATGATCTATACCAAGGCGCGCAAAGAACTGAAGAAGGCGATCAGAAATAGCAAGCAGAATTGTTTCAAAGAGATGTGCAATGATGTAGAGGTCGACCCTTGGGGAGGGGCTTATAGGAAAATCATGGCGAAAGTTAAGTGTATAAATCGGCAAACGCCCACTTCAGCCGAATATATACTGAATATAATATCCACGCTCTTCCCGAGACACGAATTATGCACGCTGCCGTCGTCAGAACTATACGAGGGACTCCCTTCAGAACTTTCTAGAGAGGAGGTCAGTTCAGCAATAACATCCTTTAAGAATAAAAAGGCGCCCGGACCGGATGGCATTACAAATGAAGTCCTGAAGATAGCGTTTAACATGCAGTCTCAGCCGTTTCTACAATTATATAGCAGATGCTTACGGGAAGGCGTTTTCCCAAAAATCTGGAAAGTGCAGCGTTTGGTCCTGCTTCCTAAACCAGGCAGGCCAGCGAACGAACCAGCCTCTTACCGGCCGCTTTGCATGATCGATGCCCTTGGCAAGGTGTTGGAGTACATTATTAGAAATCGCTTGCAACAATACGTAGATGATATCCGAGCATTATCAGATCATCAGTATGGATTTCGAAGAAGCCGCTCAACCCTTGATGCCCTTAATCAGGTAGTCGAAATAGCCGAAAACGCTATTGAAGGTACTCGGTGGTTACATGGCACTAAGAAATACTGTCTAGTCGTCACGTTAGATGTAAAGAATGCCTTTAACTCCGCCAGTTGGAAGCGAATTTGCGAAGTGGTAGAACGATTGCAAACACCGCAGTATATAGTAAATATTATAAAGAGTTTTTTGGCGGAAAGAACTCTGCTCTACACGACAAATGCGGGAGTAAAACAGTATGAAGTGACAGCCGGAGTTCCACAGGGTTCAGTATTGGGACCTCTTCTCTGCCGATGATGTAGCAGTGATAATCGTAGCCAAGGAACTTTACCGGCTCCAGGAGATAGCTACCAACGTAGTAAGCAGCATCAAAACATGGCTTGAAGCAAACTGCTTGCAGCTGGCTAGCCAGAAAACGGAGGCCCTGTTAATAACTAGCAGGAAAAGGATGGAATCCCTGACGCTCAATATTGATGGGCACATGATTTGCACAAAACCTGCTGTCAAATATCTGGGAGTCACTCTGGATGCTAGATTGTCCTTTGCAGCGCATGTAGAGACGGTGTGTGGTAAGGCGATGCGGACATATACTGCACTTGCCCGTATAATGGCAAATACATATGGACCAGGCCAAAAAAATAGGCTGTTGCTGTCAAAAGTCGTCCAATCCGTGGTAATGTACGCGGCACCTGTTTGGGCAAGGGCAGCCAAGAAAAAGGGAAATATGCGGAAGCTAAACCAACTATTCCGTTTATGTGCTTTAAGGGTGTGCAGTGTTTCCGCACAATCTCACAGGAGGCAGCAGGGATTTTGGCAGGAATACCTCCAGCGGATCTGATTATCGCTGAGTTATACGAAATGCATCATATGAGAGTGGCGGTTGGAAGAGGCCTCACGTATCAGGAGATCGAGACTATTCAGGATGTCACTTTGTCGAAATGGCAGCAGAGATGGGATAATTGTAATAAAGGCAGGTGGACGTACCAACTAATACCAGAGATCAGGACATGGATGGAGAGACGCCATGGGGAACTAGATTTTTACATGACGCAGATGCTCAGCGGTCATGGATGTTTCCGAAGTTATCTCTACAAGTACGGCCATGACTCTGAGGAATTTTGCGCGCGGTGCCCCAACCTCTGCGAAGATGCAAACCACATATTTTTCGAGTGTGATGGCCTTGCACAAACGCGAGAAATGACAGAGGCGGCGTTGCGACAACCAATAACAGCGCAGAATATCGTCGAGTGCATGTTAAAATCGCCAGAGGCGTGGGATGTGTTGAAGTCCATGTGCGCGAAAGTCATGAGAGAGCAGCGCAGTCTGGAGCGTGCACGTAACAGTCAGATGATGGCAAGGCAAGTGGACAGAACTGGACCGACTAACGTAGGGTGAACAGGGAAGTTAGGGTGAGATAATGTCACACAATTGGACGATAACGAACGCTTGAGTGTTAAGCTCCTTCTGCCTCCCGACGTAATACTTAGCGGTAGTTCCGGGAGGACTGACAGACTAGGGGGAGGGGTTTTAGCGTGGTTAAAGTCCCGCACGCCGGCTTTCGATGCTTTCCCCTCATACGAAAAAAAAAAAAAATAAAAAAAAAAACAGACAGACACCAACACAGACACAGACACAAACAAAGACACAGACAGACGGACACGACACAGACGCAGACAGACACAGATATAGGCCCAGACATTGACACACATATACACAGACAGGATTCGAGAATCTGATCTTGAAAGTCGGTCGTGGTTTTGCATGAGCTTAGACAAATCGTGTAAATCTTGAGGACAAAGGTGAATTTCGGGCGTAAATTTGCGCGTCAAATACGGAGCATATGGAGCTGGTCGACTGGTGAAGACTGGTGCCAAGCCTGCGGAAAGAAAACGATCGAGTTCGTTGACGCTGTCTATGCGGAGACCGGAAACTTTTTTTGAACGGTTGGGCAAGAATATTTCCGAGTTGGAAGAAATGATGGATGGTGGCAGACGTTCGATACATTAGCCTATGAGGGACCTGGTAGTCTCTATATGAAAAGTCGGTTTTAGAGGTACTGAAAGAGGTGAACAGCACTACGATTGCCTCTGGTGTAACGTTGCTCTGGCCGGGATATAACTCGAGGAGTTAGACCGGAGTTCAGTCCGCACAAAATTTAGTGGAACAATATATTCACTTTATTTATTTACTCAATCTTAAGATATTATTTATATAATTTGTACACCCTTTTTGAGTAGCTGGTAACTCCACCTTTGTTGACTGCTTGACGTCCTTGGGAGTCGGCTTTACATTCGTGTCGTCTTGTACTGGGGCGTTTATGTGCCTGGTGTGAACGCGTTGGTGTCGTCGCGTTGGTGTCGTGCCTGTGTCGCACTGGTGTCGCGTTGATGAATGCGCTGTGTCGCGTTGATGAACGCGCTGTGCCGCGTTGACGTCGCGCCTGTGTCGCGCTGGCGCTGTGTCGCGCCAGTGAGTGCACTGGTGTCGCGTTGATGAACGCGCCTGGGTCACGCTGATGTCGCGCCTGGGTCGCGCTGATGTCACGCCTGTGTCGCGCTGATGTCGCGTTGATGAACGCGCCATGACTGTGCCGCTGTCGCGTTGATGTCGCGCCTGTGTCGCGCTGATGAGTGCACTTGTGTTGCACTGGCGTCGCGCTGGTGAGTGCGCCGATGTCGCCCTGATGGACGCGCTGGTTTCGCATTGGCGTCACGCCTGTGTCGCGCTGGTGTCGCGTTGATGAACGCGCTGTGTCGCGTTGATGAACGCGCTGTGTCGCGTTGATGAACGCGCTGTGCCGCGTTGACGTCGCGCCTGTGTCGCGCTGATGTCGCGTTGATGAACGCGCCGATGACTGTGCCTGTGTCGCGTAGATATCGCGTTGATGAACGCCGATGACTGTGCCTGTGTCGCGTTGATGTCACGCCTGTGTCGCGTAGATGTCGCGCTTGTGTCGCGCTGATGTCGCGCCTGTGTCGCGCTGATGTCGCGCCTGTGTCGCGCTGATGTCGCGCCTGTGTCGCGCTGATGTCGCGCTGATGAATGCGCTGGTGAATGTGCTGGTAAATGCGCCGATGAATGCGCTTTTGTCGCGCCGGTGAATGCGCTGGTGAATGCGCCGATAAATGCGCCCTTGTCGCGCCGGTGAATGCGCTGGTGAATGTTCCGATGAATCTGGTGTTGTGGCTAGTAGCTGAGGTAAAGGGATACAGGATTGCCGTCGGCAGGACGTATAACTCCCGTACACCTAATGCAGGGAAGGATTGCCTTCCGCAGGATGTATAACACCCGTACACCTATTGCAGGGAAGGATTGCCTTCGGCAGGATGTACAACACCCGTACACCTAGAGCAAGGAAAGTGACAGGAGCTACTGCACAACTTACCAGAACTTGGAGCCACGATGCTGTCCAGGCCACTGCCTGCAAAGAACTCTCCCACTGTCTGCTGTGCACGCTCTTTTATACCTTTTCCTGTGCGTACTTTCTTGTTGATTTCGTTGTTCCTACCTCGATGGCTGTTACACCTCGATCAGCTGTTATTTCGAGGTGACCAGGTATCCAGTATCCGTAGGTGAAATTACCAGCTAATGTTAACTACTTTACAATTAGTTTTAATTAATCCTCAGCGAAATATTACTCTTAAAATATTCAGTTCTGTTCATATTTATTTCATTCGTTACTAAATTAATGTTTACTTAAAAATAAAGCGTAAATAGCTTAGTTTGTGACATGTACCTATGGCGTCGCGTCACACTGGAAAGAGCTGCAAAGGGGTTGAGGAGCAAAGGGTGGTGGTGCATAAAAACACGCAAACCTCGCCGCTTATAAAACGCAAAAAGGAAGGTATACCAAAGCGAGTCAGAGACCCGTCACAGGAATTCGCAGTCTCCAGCGAAGAAGACGAAAGTACTCGAAAATCCCAAGGAAGGCGGGAATGGTGGAAAAGGACCTACTGAAAACACGGAGAGGTCCAGCAATGAGGGGTGGAGAGTGGTGGAAGGGAAAAAGGCAAAGAACCGACCGCTCGCGCCCATCAAATTAATGAAGCCAGAGGTTCTAATCATCGACAAGGCAGGAAGCCTCTCGTATAGTGACATTTTAAGAAATATGAAGGAAGACAAGAGTCTCACTGCACTGGGAGATAATGTCACGAAAATCAGGAAAACGCAGAATGGCGAATTAGTATTGCAGCCCAAACGGAACCCTTCCGAAAATGTACAAAGTTTTAAGGTAGGAGTAGAAAACATCGTGGGGAAGAGGCAAAAGTGAGTCCTAGGGAAATGAAGTTCAAATTCAAATCCGCGATCTGAACGAAATAACATCTAAATAGCAGGTAATAAATGTTATAACCAGCCAGTGTGCAGAATAAGGAGTGTGTGAGGAACTCACCAAAGGTGGTTTCCCACAAACATCATAATAATGATATCGACAGCGGTACATCGTCACCTTATGGGTGGACCCACTACCGGTTGGTCCCCACTACTCAACTCATAGCGGCGACAATAACCACGACGGTTGCAGCCCCATCTTTCGGCGGCCAGCGCCAACGTTAGAAAGTAGAGCCCACCGACACCAACAGCCAGGGACGGGAAAAATCCCGCAAGCAACAACTCTCTCATTGAATTGTGAGAGGATCACAAGCGGCATGACGTGCCATCACGCCAACTCAGGAAGAATAGCATGGAAGCGCACGGATAACGGGATCCCGTGAGAGGGAGACAGCCAGGCACCGTGTGGCGAAGCCACTCACACCGCCGCCGCTGGAAGTCCAGCGGGTGGCTATTTAACGGACGCGCAGAAATCGCTCTGTTCTCTAGCCCTCGCGCGACTAAGCAGTGTGTAAATTTAATGTGAAAACCAGAATCAAGTCAATAAGTGCTAACGTTCGAAGGACACCATCCGAAGGACACCACAACAGTGCTGTACTCCTCGAAGAACTTTGTGACGCAGTACCGACACATTGCAAATTATCGAATCCCCCCTCCTGTATCCCCGTGTGGTTTTTAAACCGACGGGCTTCCATCCTGAATCCTCCACAATCTCGTATCCCGTGTGATTTATTAACCGACGGCTCCCATCCTGGTTTCCCCACAATCTCGTGTCCAGTGTCGTTTTTTAAACCGATGGGCTCCCATCCTTAATTTCCCACACCCCATACGTCTTCCCCTTGATTCCGACTTACGACGGAACAGTGTAGTTGGCTAACTGACGGTGCGTGCGCTCCCCGTGAGCAACGCAGGTGGAATCGAGGTCGACGGGATAGGTTACCATAAGTTCTGAATTGGAAACTCGTATTTTAGATTAAGCAAAGTGCAACCTATTTTTAGTTCAATAAAAGACATTAACAAGAAAAACCCTCGTATTACATAATCTGAGGGGTCTGGGAGGGATTACATATAGGTACCATCAGTGGGACTATTGTCGTCGTCAGGTATTGTGACCCGAACCACTGAACGCGCGACGGCTACTCCACGCCGCCCAAAGAAGGTTCGTCACAATTGGCGGCCGAACAGGGACCCTTGGGGCCAAAATTCAGCGACCAAAATAGCAGCAGAAATCCCACGCTTTAAGGACCGCAAGTTCGAGAAAGCAAGCAGAAGCGGCACCGGATAAAGCTATCGTTACGAAAAGCCAAGCAGCGCACCCAGTGAACAAGCAACCGAGACACACACCGCACAGAGGTTAGTGGAGAGATAGCCCAAAAAAGTAATAATCAGAGAAACACACCGGTAAGATCGTTAGCAAAGATCTTCCAGCGGAGAACCTCATCGCAAGCCAAAACACACCGCACGCAAGCCAAGACACACACAGCGCGCAAGCCAAGCCACGCACCGCAATAAAACTCATCAAGACGAATGCAACAGAGCCGCAAACCAGAAAAATCACGTGGCAGTGGGGCTGTCCGTAACATCCCGCAAGAAAATAATTAATAAATGAAATTTAACTGAAATCTCAATAAATCAAGTAAAATAATTTATACATAAAATAAATACTAAAATACAAAATATAATAAAAGATAAAATTACTAACTAAAATAATGAATGTCATCACCGCTAAACCCATAAAAACTGGATGGGTGTACAACGTACAAAAGGAGGAGTTCCAGAAAATTCTGGAGGAACTTGGGCTCGAGGCAACAGGGACGGTAGAGGAGTTACGGCGACGATTTTACGGTTACGCCACCAGAACCGAGTTAAGCGACGCAGAGGAGTCACGCCTGAGAGAACTCGAACAGAAATACAAGCGCTCTCCCTCACCGAGGCCCAGTGGGCAGCAAAGAGTCAGCCTTACGACGACGACAACGACAACCAGCGCGACGCCATTACCAACGCTATATAACGGTACACCCCTGGCAGCCCAAACGGACGCTCACACCTCGCATGTGTCTGTTATTGACACAGTCCGCAGATGGGCGACGCGGTATGATGGCGGTCAAGAGTCACGCGAATTTTTGGAACGGCTTGAAGAATTGGCAAAGGCGTACGGCATTAACCTCGACACTCTGCCCCACACCCTGCCGGAGTTACTGAAAGACCGGGCATTGGCATGGTATCGCAACAACAATCGCAACTGGGACAACTGGCAGGCTTTCCAACGCGACTTTCGGAAGTTTTTCCTGCCCGCTCGGTACTTCGAGGACCTCGGCGATAGTATACGCCGTCGCATTCAACGCCCCCGGGAGACTTTCAAGGACTACGTGCTGGGGATACAAACCCTTATGAGGCAAGCCGACCTACAAAGCGAACAGCATTTGCAACGAATTTATCGGAATTGTCGCAGAGAATACCAACTCTATATCCGACGCAAGTCTTCGCGAATTTGGAAGAATTAACCGCTCTCGCTGAGGATTTCGAGGACATCGGGAGAGAAAAGGCAAAAGAACCGTCACCACGACTCCGTCCAGAGCAACACCGACAACTGACGCAGACCTCAAACACAGAATCGCCGCCCCGGCAACTTTCAGAGCAGCCTCGACGAGTTACGCAGGCATCAACAGAAGAAATCATCAGGAATCCACGCGCTGCTTGCAGACGCTGCGGCGGGCAGGTGCACTTAGAGTACGCGTGCCCGCGTCCTAGTAAAATATTCTGCTGGGATGATGTAGCAGCGGTAATCTAAGGAACTTTATCATCTCCAGGAGATAGCTACCAACGTAGTGAGCAACATCAAAACATGGCTTGAAGCAAACTGCTTACAGCTAGCTATCCAGAAAACGGAGGCCCTGTTAGTAACTAGCAGGAAAAGAATAGAATCCCTGACGCTCAATATTGATGGGCACATAATTTGCACAAAACCTGCCGTCAAATATCTAGGAATCACTCTGGATGCTAGATTGTCCTTCGAAGCGCATGTAGAGACGGTGTGTGGTAAGACGATGCGGACATATACTGCACTTGCCCCTATAATGGCAAATACATATGTACCAAGCCAAAAATATAGGTTGCTGCTGTCAAAAGTCGTCCAATCCGTGGTAATGTACGCGGCACCTGTTTGGGCAAGGGCAGCCAAGAAAAAGGGAAATATGCGGAAGCTAAACCAACTATTCCGTTTATGTGCTTTCCGCACAATCTCACAGGAGGCAGCAGGGATTTTGGCAGGAATACCTCCAGCGGATCTGATTATCGCTGAGTTATACGAAATGCATCGTATGAGAGTGGCGGTTGGAAGAGGCCTCACGTATCAGGAGATCGAGACTATTCAGGATGTCACTTTGTCGAAATGGCAGCAGAGATGGGATAATTGTAATAAAGGCAGGTGGACGTACCAACTAATACCAAAGGTGAAGACATGGATAGAGAGACGCCATGGGGAGCTAGATTTTTATATGACGCAGATGCTCAGCGCTACGGATGTTTTAGAAGTTACCTCTATAAGTACGGCCATGACTTTGAGGGATATTGCGCTCGGTGCCCCAACCTCGGCGAAGATGCAAACCACATCTTTTTCGAGTGCGATGGCCTGTCACAAACGCGAGCAGTGACTGAGGCTTTGTTACGACAAACAATAACAGCACAAAAATTCGTCGAGTGCATGTTAAAATCGCCAGAGGCGTGGGATGTGTTAAAGTCCATGTGCGCGAAGGTCATGAAGGAACAGCGCAGTCTGGAGCGTGCACGTAACAGTCAGATGATGGCAAGGCAAGTGGACAGAACTGGACCGACTAACGCAGGGTGAACAGGGAAGTTAGGGTGAGATAATGTCACACAATTGGACGATAACGAACGCTTGAGTGTTAAGTTCCTTCTGCCTCCCGACGTAATACTTAGCGGTAGTTCCGGGAGGACTGAAAGACTAGGGCGAGGGGTTTTAGCGTGGTTAAAGTCCCGCACGTCGGCTTTCGATGCTTTCCCCTCATTTGGAAAAAAACATAAACACAGACAGACAGACACAGACAGACACAGATAGACAGACACAGATAGACAGACACAGACAGACAGACACAGATAGACAGACACAGGCAGACAGACAGACACACACAGACAGACACACACAGACAGACACACAGACACAGACAGACACAGAGACAGAGACAGAGACAGAGACAGAGACAGAGACAGAGACAGAGACAGAGACAGAGACAGAGACAGACAGACAGAGACACAGACACAGACACAGACACGGATACAGACAGACAAAGACGCAGACAGACAGACACAGATAGACAGACACAGACAGACACAGATATAGACAGAGACACAGACAGACAGACACAGACAGACAGACACAGACAGACAGATACAGACAGACACACACAGACAGACACAGACAGACAGTCACAGACAGAGAGACACAGACAGACAGACACAGACAGACAGACACAGACAGACAGACACAGACAGACAGACACAGACACAGACAGACAGACACAGACAGACAGACAGACAGACACAGACAGACAGACACAGGCAGACAGACACAGAGAGACAGACAAAGAAACAGACACAGACAGACACAAACAGACACAGACATAGACAGACAGACAAAGAAACAGACACAGACAAAGACACAGACAGACACTAACAGACACAAACAGACACAGACACAGACACAGACACAGACACAGACACAGACACAGACACAGACACAGACATAGACATAGACATAGACATACAGACACAGACACAGACCGATAGACACAGACACAGACATATAGGCATTCAGCGACCATCAGGCAATAGTGATAGACATCCAACGGCAGAATGAACATAGAGCAAGCAGGGTTCGCCAAACACATTGTGGATGGAAGGAGAGCGCTCTGGACAAAGAACTTTTTAATATGATGTTCGCCGATGAGCATGAGTGGCTGGAGGAAGCAGAGGAGCTGGCCGCGCCGCTCGCAAAACAATTAGCGAAAGCATGTGATGCTGCTATGCCCAGACGGAAGGCAACAAATCGTGGCCGGCCTGCCTATTGGTGGAATGCCGAAATTGGAGCTCTTCGCGCTCGGTGTTTGCAGGCGAGACGACGTTATCAACGCTGCAAACAGGCGATGGAGAGAATTATTCTTCGAAGTGAGTTCTCAAGGGAACGAAAAAGGCTCCGAAATGGTATTCGAAGCTCCAAAACGCAATGTTTTAAAAGATTATGCGAGGAAGCCAACTCAAATCCCTGGGGCGGAGCATACAGGTTAGTCATGGGAAAAATAAGAGCCAGCAACCAGGAAAGGTGTCCATTACTTCTTTCAAAAATTGTGGCTACCTTATTCCCACAGCAACGGGCACGCAGAAATCTGTTTCCGAGAGTGCCAGCCAATAATAATGCTGTCGTGACATCCGTGGAAGTGCTTTCGGCGGCTAAAAGAATACAGCACAACAAAGCTCCAGGTCCGGATTCTGTCCCAAACGCAGCGTTGAAGACAGCTGTTTTGAGCTACCCACTACACTTTGCTGCTGTCATGCAATCCTGTCTGCGGCAAGGAGTTTTTCCGGCGATTTGGAAAATTCAAAAATTGGTATTGCTGCCCAAACCTGTAAGGCCGCCAGGCGAGCCGTCCTCTTATAGACCGATCTGACTCTTGGATACTGTTGGAAAGGTCCTTGAAAGAATAATTTATGAGCGGCTTCTGCCTTTTACTGAAGGAGATCAAGGTCTTAGCGCCAACCAGTTCGGTTTTCGAAGAGCCCGTTCAACTATTGATGCTCTTAGTGCAGTGATATCTGTGGCGAAGGAGGCCATAAAAGGAACCAGGTGGAAAGGAGGAAGCAAAAAGTATTGCTTAGTAATCACGCTAGACATTAGGAATGCGTTCAACACAGCTGACTGGGAGCATATCATTAATGCACTACTGGCGAAGAACGTACCAGATTACCTGCTGAGAATTATTAGGAGCTACCTTAGCAACAGAGTCTTAATATACGACACTGACGATGGCCCGAAAAAATACAACATTACTGCTGGCGTTCCACAGGGCTCAGTATTGGGTCCACTACTCTGGAGCTTCATGTACGACAGCGTTCTCAGGTCATGCATGTCTGCATGTCAGCCAGAGGTCGGCGACTGTGTGCGTCGAGTCCGCAAAACGCAGAAAGGAGAGATGCTACTGGAACTAGAAGGAAAGAGCTCTGCCGATTCCAGCAAATGCAAGGAAATGCTGTCGTCCTTCTTAGGCAATGAAGCCGAAGTGAGATCCTTATCACAAGAGGTACTTTTAGAATGTAGAGATTTAGACGAAGTCTCTACGGAAAAGGATATAGTGACAGCGTTTAAAAAAGAATACAGCGACATCACAGATAGTGCGGTCATATTACAAGTAGTCGCAGATGTCATGCGTATAGAAGAGCTATGGAAGCACACCAGAAATGAAGCTGTTGCAGATAAATCTCAACCAATGTGAAGCTGCACAAGATCTGCTGAAGCAGTTGATTTTTGAGGAGAGGACAGACGTGGCCATTATTTCAGAGCCATATAGAATACCTGTCAGCAGTCTGGGGGTTACAGATGCGACGAAAAGGGCAACGATTTGGGCATGCGGGCGGCATTCTATACAAAGCGTTCAACAACATCCTTGCAGTGGTTTCGCATACGCTATGGTGGCTGGAATACATTTTTTCAGCTGTTATGCTGCACCTAGTATGACAAGTGATGAATTCACACATATGGTGTCAAACGTCGCAGCAGATGCTCGCAGCCGTAATCCTGTCATCGTAGCAGGAGACTTCAATGCATGGTCCACGGAGTGGGGCAGTAAATGCACCAACAGCAGAGGGATAATTTTATTGGAAGCATTCGCAGCGCTAGATATCGTGCTGGTTAATTCGGGGTCTGTGAGCACCTTTCGCAAAAATGGTAGAGAGTCGGTGATCGACATTACTTTCACTAGTATCTCGTTTGCGCAACACATTGATTGGCAGGTTAGCGAACAGTTCACCTTTAGCGATAACCAAGCAATAATTGCAAAGGTAGAAATGGCTTCACGCAGAGAGGGTAGCATCAGCCTATTCCAGAGTGGATGGAAAGCGAATAATCTAGATGCAAGGCTGCTCAATCAAGTGTTCGCGGAGAGGCATGACTATCCACTGAGAGCCGAGGAGAAAGCCATACAAGTATCCATGCAGTTGAAAAGGGCATGCGACGCAGCGATGCCTAGACGGAGAGCAGTAACACGAGGAAGGCCTGTCTACTGGTGGAACGAGGAGATTGCAATTCTTCGCAGCCACTGATTAAAAGGAAGACGACGTTTTCAGCGCTGTAGACTGACAACAGATAGAACTCTATTTCATGCCGAATTCTCGAGAGCAAGAAGGACACTCCGAGATTCAATCCGGCGAGCAAAAACGAGAGCCTTCCAGATCCTATACGGAGAGGCAAATGCGAATCCGTGGGGTGACGCGTATAAGGTAATGGCGAAAATCCATCATCGCACCCAGGAGAGATGCCCAATTTTGCTCGAGCGGATAGTAACACACTTATTTCCGCAGCACTCAGAGCGTAGAATTCTTTTCCCACAGATGCAAGAGCTGAATGAGTTGGTCATAACGCCTGAAAAAATTAATATGGCGGCAAGAAAAAACGCAATAAAAAAGCTCCAGAACCCGACGCTGTCCCAAATGCAGCTCTAAAGGAACTTCTGATTAACCAGCCGAGTTGCTTTGCAGAAGTGATGCAGTCCTGCATGAGGCAAGGAGTTTTCCCGTCAGTCTGGAAGACCCAAAAATTGGTTCTGTTGCCAAAGCCCGGCAAACAACCTGGCGAACCGTCTTCATACAGACCTATTTGTCTCATCGACACCGTTGACAAAGTGCTCAAGAGAATAATATACGAGAGGCTACATTGGGGATCAGCGAAAACCAGTACGGGTTCCGAAGAGGGCATTCCACGGTAGATGCTCTCAGCGCAGTCATCTCAATAGCACAGAATGCAATCCACGGTACGAGGTGGAAAGGTGGAACTAAGGAGTATTGTGTTGTGATCACTCTAGACGTAAAAAACGCTTTTAACACGGCATCCTGGTGGCACATCATGCAGGCTTTGAGAGAAAAAGCGGTACCTGTGTATATACAAAGGATAATTAATAGCTACCTTAGCGCCAGAACACTGCTATACGACAGCGATGATGGGCTCAAAAAGTACAACATAACTGCCGGCGTTCCTCAAGGTTCAGTGCTGGGTCTTCTCCTGTGGAATATTATGTACGATGGTGTGCTAAGGCTTCCTGCTCCAGAAGGAGTGCATGTCATCGGTTTTGCCGACGATATTGCAGTCGTGGTGGTGGCTAAACATATGGAGCAAATTCAAGAGAAAGCAAATACAGCCATTGCAAGCATTAGACAGTGGTTGAGTTCAGTTGATTTAGAGCTCGCAGAGCACAAGACGGAAGCAGTTCTTATCAGTAGCCGTAAAAAGGTCGAAACCGTACAGTTGAACGTTGGAGATGTCAACATAAAATCGCAGCGAACAATCAAATACCTCTGCGTAATGGTGGATGATCGCCTCTGCTTCCGACATCATATAGAGACCGTCTGTAAGAAAGCATCGTCCCGCTATGCACCACTGGCGCGAATGTTACCGAACGTGGGTGGCCCAAAGAGCACTAAACGTCGATTACTGGCGACCGTAGTAACATCAGTTCTGCTCTATGCGGCGCCTGTCTGGTCTGAATCCATAAGGATGAAGGGAACCAGAAGGCAACTCCTAAGACTGCATAGGTTGAGCGCCCTACGCGTAATCCGCGCGCATCGAACAGTATCGGATGAAGCGGCCTTTGTCTTGGCAAACATGATGCCTGTCAATTTAATGGTAGACGAAGCAAGGCGCTGTTATTCAACGAGCGATGTAGACGAAGTACGCAACCACGAGAGGGCAGTCTCCATAGAAAAGTGGCAGAGGCGCTGGAACGAGTCGTCTAAGGGACGATGGACATATACCCTCATCCCAAATATGGAACGGTGGATAAGTCAACAGCATGGGGAATTGGACTACTACTGCCTGACTCAAGTCTTGACGGGCCATGGGGCCTTCCGGAGTTCTCTGCATCGATTTGGAAATGATGAGTCACCTATCTGCCCAGAGTGCAACGAGGATGAGGACCCACACCACGTGCTATTCAAGTGCTCCCGTTTTACAGCGGAGAGAGAAATACTCAATGTATTGAATGGCTTCGAGCTAAACCCGACGAACATGGTCGATACAATGCTAGAGTCGGAGGCAAATTGGAAGGCGATTTCTGAAGTAACAGCGCGCATATATGCCAGACTACGAGCTGCCGAAAGGTTAAGAAGAGCTGCTGCAGAGACCAGCATAAATTTCCGACGGTAGGGCAGTAGTTCTTGGACAGACGTGTTTTTTATAATTAGGACGGCGGATTGACTATTGAGCTTTAATGCTCCCTCTGCCTCCCGACGCAATACTTTACGGTAGTTCCGGGAGGACTGTCAGACTTGGGGGAGGGGTTTTAGCGTGGTTAAAGTTCCGCACGGAGCCTCTCGATGCTTTCCCCTCATATAAAAAAAATTGACAAACACAGAGACAGACACAAAGACAGACACAAAGACAGACACAGACACAGACACAGACACACAAACAGACACAGACAGACAGACAGACAGACAGACACAGGACACAGGCACACCCACACACGGACACAGGCACACCCACACACAGACACAGACAGATAGACAGATTGTGAAGTTTTCGGGCTTTTACTAACCGGTTGTGTTTCATCTGAGCTCCGTAAAATTCGCTGTTTTTGCGTTAATAGTGATTTTATCAACGTAAAATTCTGTGTGGAAATCTTGTGCGATAGTGTGGCAATTCGTAAAATTAGAATTCGAGAGTGCTACCTTGGACGCTAATTTTAATAAGTGATTTTTTAACCTTTTTCAATAATACTGGAGAACAGCTTTGAGTAAACAATTTTACTTGTGGGCATTAAATTCCCGCGCAACATTTGTAAACATTAATCAGCTGTCTCTTCTTTCTGGTGTCATACTACTAGCTGCTGATCGTGTCTGGTGCTAACAGCTGATACCTTCCCTCATTCCGTTGCACTGCCATACCGAGGCGATACGGGTCGTGTCTTTTCTATTTTGTGGAAGTTTTCTCTTCAGTCCTTTCTAAATTAGTTTCTAACTTGCTAACGCGTGTGATAACTCTGAGCCCCCCTGTATGCTTAGAAATTGAAAATCAATGCATATCTATCAATGCAGAACTTAAGCGCAGTAAATAGAAATGAAAAGAGTGAAAACTTAACTGGTAGAATAGAGGCAAACATGTCGAGTTTAGACCCATTTAAGAAAAGTACACGGGTCGTGCGGTCACCGGATAGGCCGACAGCAGAGAAAACCCATGCCATCGGGCTCTTCTCCACCTTTTTTGCACCAATCTGAAATGAAAATAGGAAGTGAGAAAGTAAATTCTTTAGATCTGATGGGAAAGACAATAGCAGAGTTAATCGAGATGATGGGAAATGGTAGAAGATGTATACATCAGCCTATGAGGGACCTTGTCGACTACATCGCGGTGCTATACGAGAAGTCGGCGCTGGAAATTAAAAATACAAAGAGCATAAAGGTGTTGGTGAATAGGGCACACAAACATCACAAATACTTAAAAGTGGAAAAGGCGTTTCAAAACGTGTTAGAGAGGAGCAGGTACCGAAGCAATCACCTGCGAAGAGGAATAAGAAAACTGAAAATTTAAATTAGGCCCAAAGTAAAACGAATATGGAAAACACGGGTAACAAAGAAAGCGAATGGAAAACAGTGGATTCCAAAAAGCATAAAACCAAACGCATAGATTCACTGAAACTCATGAAGCCCGAGTCAATAGTAATTGAAAAGGTAGGAAGTTTAACATATTCTGAAATACTGAAAAAAGTTAAAGAGGATCAGAGTCTGGCAAAACTTGGACAAAAATCAGAAGGACTCACAAGGGAGAAATGATATTCCAATTAAAAAGAAATACGGATGGAAATGTCCAAAATTTCAAATCTGAAGTCGAGAAAATTTTGGGTGAACACGCAAAGGTAAAATAATATGGAAATGAATTTCTTATTGAAATAGGAGACTTAGCCGAGATTACATCCAAAGAGGAGGTGATTGCTGCCATCAAAAATCATTGTGATCTAGACGGCATGATAGGAATAAAATCAATGCGTAAGTCTTATGGCAATACGCAAATAGGCGTTGTCAGCGTTGCAAATAGAGTTGCAAAAGTTCTTCTGGAGACTGGAAAAATTAAAAGAGGCTGGGTAGTTTGCAGAATTAGGAAAAAAGATACTGTTCTGAGGTGTTATAAATGCTTAGAATTTGGGCATATAGCTAAAGCATGCAAAAATGTAGCAAATAGAAGTAAATGCTGTAATGTCTTGTGGCCAACAAGACCATATGGCAAAAGCCTGCAAAAATTATGCCTGATGCCTTATTTTTAAAGCCAAAGGGGTTGACAGTAACCATCCCAGTGGTGGAATTAAATGTCCAGAGTATATAGCGGCAATTGCTGGTAAAAAATTAGATTGCTGCAGATAAATTTAAATCACTGCGAAGCTGCACAGGAAATACTAAAGAAGTCCACCCTAGACCACAAAATAGATGTTGTGATTGCAGCTGAGCAATATCGGAACCCACCAAATTGGCTAGCAGATGACAGTGGTAAAGCGGCGATATGGATATGTGGAAACATGCCATTCCAAGATAGACCAATTCCTAACAGGAAATATTATGTGTCGGCGAAAATAGATGGAATACATGTCTACAGCTGTTACTTTCCACCAAGTTTAAAATTCGATGAATATCTGGAAGTTGTGGATAGTTTGGTTAGAGATGCTAGCAGTACTAACCCTAACATAATAGCCGGTGATTTTAATGCCTGGTCTACTGCATGGGGAAGTCGCCTTACAAATCAAAGAGGAGCTTTTAGAAGCTTTTTCGCAGTTAGATGTTATGCTGCTAAATGATGGTCAAAAGTGTACGTATGAACGGAACTGTATGAGTTCTTTTATTGATCTCACCTATGCCAGTAGATCGCTTATTAGCAAATTGGTATGGTATGTAAGCGATATCTATACAAATAGCGACCATATGGCAATTATTACGCATCTCAGTCTAAATCAAAAACCGGCATTAAGCAAAACGCATATGAAAAGCTGGAAACTTGTAACGATGGACAAGCAATCCTTCGCGTTTATGCTGCAGAATTTCGCAGTTACTGCAGAATGTGCAGAAGACCAAAGTAAGGAAATTGTCTCAGCTATTGCTGCTGCATGTGATGCATCAATGCAGAGGAAAACACTGAAAGGTAACAGAAAAGCGGTATATTGGTGGAACGATGACATTGCTGAACAGAGGATGAAATGTATATCAGCCAGAAGACGACAACAACGTATGAGAGGTACAGAAGAGTACGCCATGCGTATGGAAGCTTACACAGTGGCAAGAAAAAAATCTCAAGAAAGCTATAAGGAAGAGTAAAGCACAGTGTTTTAAGCAACTCTGTAGTGAGGCAGATATAAATCCATGACGAAGTGCTTATAAAATAGTAATGACAAAAATCAAAGGGAAAAAGCTTCAAACTCCCTCTTGTCACGTATTCCTGGATAAAGTAGTAAAAGACTTATTTCCCTGGCGTATACCTGAGCCGATTACCTTTCAAGCAGCAAATAATGGCGATGACTTAGAAGTTCCTGAGCTCACTACAGAAGAAATGGAGTCAGCGATCAAAGCCTTCAAAAATAACAAAGCACCTGGCATAGATGGTATCCCGAATGAGGTAATAAAGATGGCGGTAGAAGAAAATTCTAGGATGTTTCTGAAGCTATATAGCAATTGTTTGTGTGAAGGAATATTTCCCAAAATATGGAAGAAGCAGCGACTGGTTTTGTTACCCAAGCCGAATAAGCCGGAGGGAGACCCGAGCTCATACAGGCCTTTGTGTATGATAGATGTACTTGGAAAGCTATTGGAGCGTATAGTCAGAGATCGGCTGGAAAAACATGTGGAAGAAGTTCAAGGGCTATCTGAAAATCAGTTCGGTTTTAGGAAA